>OX637405.1:4437500-4934388 GCA_951799425.1 Ilex aquifolium | reverse complement strand
GAATTTTATTCCATCAACATAACCATATTGTCAAGAGATGAAGCAAAAGATAACAAAATCCTTCCATTTATTAAAAAGAAATATTGGAAGCTGCTTTAAAAAGCATGATTATTTTGTTTTTTTTTTAAATACCAGATCATCAAGGAGTATTAAGAGATTATCCATTTTACTGGGAAGACTTTGATATCAAAATTTATAATTTTTTTTAAAGTTAAGTTAGATTGTCTATTAGAATAAAACTCAAAAATCAAACAAGGTGTCAAACTGTAATAGAGACAATATATTCTACTTTAATTGGGATAATTTAGTCATTTAATAGATTTCGTTAATTTTGTAACTAATAAGGGTTCTAAGTATAATATTTTAAACTTAAGAGGTCTAAATGTTATATGCTTATAAATTTTAAGGGGTTTAGGGTGTAATTTATTAATGAATATATTAACAAATATTGACGATAGCTACGTACAAATTTTAGGGGATATATATAATATTTTAAATATTAGGAAATCTAAATGATTAAGTGACAAACTTAGAGAGTTTAAGTATAATTTTCTCTTTTTCTTTTTTTCCCGCAGGCCGCAGCTACCCCATATATTAAGAGCTCCACAGACCTCCACAAGAAAACGACACCGTAGCTTTCCCAATTTCATGGCGGAACCATCAGACCTAGCAGACTTCGACCTCTTTGACTTAGACGCCACAACCACCACGACCGCCAGTGACAACCACCACACGCGGCGGAAAATATGCACCAGAGGCTGTGACAGACCGATAAACGTGTGCCTGTGCGAGACCATCCCGACCGAGCCCATTTCAACATGCACTCAAGTGGTTATTCTACACCACCCTCACGAGAGACGCCACAAGCTCGCCACTGTACCTGTGCTTCGAAAATGTTTGTGGAACTGCGAAATCATAATTGGACGTAGGTTACGTTATGGTGATTCGAGTATCCTGGATTCTCTGTATACTGATGCGATTGAAAAGCCTAATGAACCGCTTCGTGCGCTCTTTCTCTTTCCGGGTGCGACATCTTCTTTATCTTTCATATAGTTGAAAGATTAACACACACTTCATACAGTACACAGAAAAAGATGGGTTTTTTTTTTTTTTTTGTAGAAACTGGGATTTCGGAAAATGGGTCTGTGATCAGTTTTGTAATTGAATAATGGTGGACTATGTGGATGTTTTTGATCGAATTCAATGGAAATCCGGCCAAATGATTTAAAATTCAAACCTTTCACTAAGTTTCTGTTAAGTCAAGCAGTTAAAACACCCCACTTACGCACATATGTGGAAGTGCTGGAATTCTTTCGAGAACTTTTTCAGAAAGAAATTGACCCAATTCGTTCATTCTTTCTTTGAAGTCCTGTGAAAAATTTATGTAAGTTTGGATTGGAGTTAGGATTATAATTACTGGGCTAGTTTCATTTCTGTTTAAGTAGTTTGCACTATGGAAGATTAGCTGCTATTCAATTAAACTGGTCAAATGATGTAAAAAAGTGAAAAATTAAAAAATTCAGTTGTATGCAGTAAGATTCACAAAATTGAGTGTTTTGGTCACCGGTAGGAAAAAGGAGAAGTCCAGTATAATTTTGTTAAACAATAAGAAGTTTTTGGAAGGACATATCGTAGTAATTTGCTGCTAGTCAACATGCCTTTAGGTTCTCTATACGTGGTTTGAGATAATAAAAAGAAAACCTGCATGTTTGATTCTTTCTTGGAGCTCCTAATTATTTCGAGTTGAGCTCATCCGATTGATAAATTCCTGATTGCTTGTCACAAAATTCCTTAACACTCAAGCTTCAGCCTAGACTGGCTCAAAGAACAATCGAGATCATTTGAAAGACAACTAGTGAGTAATAATCATCATAGTTTGGAGCTTGCGATTTTTCCAACCTATATTGAGCACAATGCTAATTGTCTTAACTTAGCTCATTTGCAGCCATATATTCATTCGCCTGTGGAGAGCTCTTCAAAAGTTATTTGATGAAATATTAATTTGTTAGATGTTGTGCATATACTTCTTCATGTTGAATTGATGGCGAGGGGTTCCAGTTTTTGTGTTTTCATGGCCCTATATATATGACTCAGTACTTTATCACTTTTCAGGAACAGGGACATTGCCTTCAGTGGAGATAAATCAGTGGAAATATTCACTTGGTGATACTAATTTAAATAATCACGTTTTGATTGCTTTTGACGGGACTTGGAAGTATGCCAAAGAGATGGTACATGCAAGTGTACCATTTCTATCAAAGTTTGCCGTTCAGGTTTGTTTAAATTATGATGTCGGGGTTGATGGTGGCACAATATTTGATTCAGATTTGATTCTTAGGAAGGAACCATTTATTGGTTGTATGAGTACAATGGAGGCTGTGGCACGGTGTCTACGTGTTCTCGAGTCAAACGGGGATGTGATTGAGTTGAGGATGGTTGAGGTTTTAAGAGCTATAGTGAGGTTTCAAGCTTGTTTTTTGAAGCCCATGAAGGCAAGGCCAAGGTTGTTTAAGAAGGGTAGGGTGGATGAGAAGAAGAATTTGAAAAGCGAATTGCCTTGTTAGGTGAATTCCTATTCGATATGATATCATTTGGTGCATTTGTATTTGATTTTGGTTTTGCTGGTCAATAGCAATATATATCTGCTCTGATTTGTGTTGAGGAGACTATTCTGTGTTTCTAAGTAGATTTATGTTCCAAAACGTGCATAATTTGCCAAGCTTTTCAACTTGACCCTAGTGGTCATTTATCAAACAAAGGGGAGAAGTGGATGTCTATCGCTGGTTGTTTAATGCCACCACACTATTATTTGAAATTTTCCTTTGATTTTTTTACTTAATAAGGCATACATGCCTTGATCTTGGGGTACAGCATCTCACAAAGAATAGAATATGGTTGCCAATTTAAACTTTCAAGCTTACTCACCAAAAAGAAAAACTTTGAATTTTCAAGGGCATATGGGAGGTAGTGCCTTGAGACTATTTTTACTTTTAAGTGATTTCAAGGATTTCAATGCTTCTTCTGTCATTGAATCGAATTTGACAAAGTTAACGTAGTCTGTGGGGTGGAAGAATCGACATTTGTCCAAAGGAGGAAGGGTTCCCCTCAGTAGTAGCACCTTTGTCAACCCTTCTGGCCTGTATTTTTCTTTATTCACCAAGCCAACTTCGATGACGAGATGGAATTATAGAAATGGGATTCTTCTGGGAAAGAGGTGGAGTGGAAAAGAGAGTTTTATGGATTGGTATGTAGCTGTTTGCTGGTGAGATATTGGAGATTGGAGGCACAGAAGTTACCAGTCAGTAGTTAAGCCTGGTTGAGGAAGTGGTTGTGGAGGTTGTCAATGGACGAGGACTCAATGTGAAATAGGGCTGCAAAGGAAAAATACTGCTGTGCGCGGAGTGGATGGAGAACGTCAGACATTAGCATTACATACTGTTTGGATTCTTGAAATGTATCATGAGCTGCGTCAGAGAAATTTTCCAAATACATTGGATTTTTGCTAGGTAATTGGACTAGAATCAGGTTTATACATGGTGTTTGGTGAGGGTATAAGGCTCTAAAAGGAGACATTCCTGGAGTTATATGCAATTGTTGTTGGGAGGAGGCTTCATCAGTTGACATCATGATTTTTACTGTGGAGGCAGCAGCAGTGTGTGATATGGAATTTTGCAAGATTTTACAGAATTGTTGGCAAGGTTGGATTGAAATGTTTCTTGAGGTGGTCTGGAGGATGCTTGGTAGCGCCTAAAGTGGGAGATCTGCATTCGTGTCAGCAAAGGAGAGGCTCGCTCTTTCAAGTGCCTGTCTTTTATTTAGATGACTGCTCAGAAAACTATTTTGACAGGGGACAACTTGAGGAGAAGGATATAGGTGAATTGGTTCTTTATGTGCATAGAGGTGGCAGCACAAAAACCATCATTTGCTGCTCCAAAGGTTGGCAAGAGGGTTAAATATGCTTTCAACATACAAAGTTCATTCCTTCTGGTTCATATAGTTGGGTGGACTTCTTGGGGACGTGTATTCACGTGTAGATAAACAGTTGAGTTTGTGTACGTTGCAGTCATAATATTCTCCCCCCCCCCCCCCCCCCCCCCTCCCCCCGACTTTAGTCAATTGTCAAGTTTTTGCTCACATCTTGTCTATCTGTTCATTACAATTCTTGCACTTGTTGTAACATAGCTGTAAATGTGTTATTCCTTAATTTCCTTGTATTCTGAATGATGTAATAAGAATAATTGCTATTTCACTAGGATGCTTAGTTACTTTGTAATTTTATAGTTTGCTAATTGCTATCATTATTGTGATTCTCTTGGTTTTTTATTTCCTTATTTTCAAGGTTTATTCAGTTAAAAGCTAGTTTGTGAGGCAAAACGAATCCAATATCACACAAGGGAAAGTTTACAGCATCGTTTTTTTTTTTTTTTGGGTAACGGTGTTGTGGGTTATAACTTTTATGGTAAAATAACAACTTTGAAATGATGAACTCTCGATATCAATTTTAATCTTTTATGATCAATCATGTCTTTTAAAGTAGTAATTTACACCTCAAAAAAATTAGAACTTAATGTTAAAAAATTGTAATTTTTGGTATGCTATTGCCTTTCCCGTCAACATTGGTAAATTTTGGGCAACGCTGAATTTTATAGGACTTGATTAATTTCTTATTCTGTTTGTTTACTGGCTGAAACAATTGTCAAATGATTGTTCATTTGAATATAATTGTGACGGATGTGTATAATTAGGGTTGGAAGTGACCCATGTCATGCCCTTCGTTGTATCTAAGTTGTTTTCGTGTCAAAATTTGCTTAACATATTTACAATCAGTTGGAAATACAAATTTAAAAAATAAAGTAAACGGCCAAGCGTAGATTAAATCATTTTTTAAGGTGATTTATACCCCATTTGTAGAAGAAATATGATGTCAAAGGTAACCACGCGTCGTCCCCAAAATACAACAGTCGAACCTAATTGATTGTAATTTCACTCCGATCTGCATAATCAAATGAATCAGAAGCTTCACATCACACTTTTTTAATTTGTCTAGAAAACTTATGCAATTGAAGAAGAAGATGAAAAGAATTGGAAGTTAATATTTTTGGCATGAAACATCTAAAATTTTTCATATTATACTATCAATGTATTAAAAATATTGCAATGTGACCCTTCTATTAGTTTTTGTTATTTTTTTCATCAAAAATCACTCCATTGACACTAGCGAAAAAATAATAAAATCTACTAGAAGAAAAACATTTACAACACTTTTGATATATTGATGGTGTAGTGTGATAAATTTAATCTTTTAGGATTTTTTTTTTTTTATCAGAGGACAACTACAACAACACCTTAAAAGGTGAAGGCTGCAGAGTCCATATAAACACACACACACCCCCTAAGGCTATCTGATGTGGGATAGCCCCTGTCCCTTAAAGTGAGAATTTTTAAATATTTTAGGATGCAAAGTATAATTGTTCCAAAAAAAATTTAACCATTAATGTTATTGAAACATAATTTATGCACATCATTTGAGAAATTAATGCATTAAAATCATGCTAAAGAAGAAAAAATGCATTAAAATTAATGGATTGACAGTGAAATACATTTAATGCTGAGGTCTACTGAAAATCCAATAGTCACATTCAATCTTCAAATTAAGTTCTTAAATTAAGTATCAATAAAATTGCTCTTTTTTAAAATGACTAATCTCATTTCACACCCTAAAATATGTTTTGATTCTCAATTTGTACCCTAAAAAAAATCTTAATTTATACCCTTAATGTTATAAATTGGTTACAGTGTGGACCTCTTTCAGACTACCATTCAGTTTTCTATCATAAATTAAAGCACATGAGTTACAAGTGTTTCGAGAATTGACTTATATGTAAATTCACATACTATTGACGTCTTATATGAGTTACACACGATATAATTAACCTCTGTATGAATAATGAAACTTATTTTCGATATAAAAATCCGTGTCAAATTGATCGCAAGATCTGTAGCTATAAGACATACCTCTTCTTTATGTTCGAAATACTTGTACTTCACGAGTTTTAATTTATGATAAAAAATTGAACGATAATCTGAGTTAGGTTCACAGTATTATCAATTCATAATGTTGAAGGTATAAATTAAAATTTTTAATGTGTGTAGGTACAAATTGAAAATTGAATCATCTTCCAGCCTGTAAAATAAGATTAATCCTTTTTAAAATAACGACTTCTCTCGCCAACTCATCACCTCCCAAATCTCTCTCTCTCACACACACACACACACACAGCCCTCCTCTCCTTTCTCTCTGAGTCTCTCCCACTCCATCCATCAGGGCCCCCACGGCGTCCTCTCACTCTCTCTAAAGCTTTCTCTCTCTCTTGAAGTGCTATATCCCTCCCTCTCTTCATATCTGTATATACATTGTCAGAATTACATTTATCATCTTCAAATCTCAGAAGCCTAAAAAGTTAGAGAGAGAAAAACACAACAGGAACTATTCACATTCTTTTCAGTACCTCTATTTCTCTTTCTTTTTTCCCTCTCTCTATATTTGCCAGCTCTGCATACTCGCCTCGTCTCTTCATACGCTTTTTTGCCACCCTTTTCCCTCTAAAACCACAACTCATCATCATCAACCTCCAGAGAGAGAGAGAAAAACAAAGCATCCTTCGACGTACGCATATTCCACTGCATCATCTACGATCCTCTGATCGCTTTGGTAATTATCAGATCCTTCTTTTGTAATGGTGTAGTGGTCTCTTCGTGTTAATTTCAGCTGTAATTCAGAATCTTATGTGTTGATCTGAGCTTAGGTGGTGTTATTGTGAGTTGGGTGTGTCTTAATTTTGGTTAATCAGTATTTTGTTAATGTAATGTGAGGAATGATCTGTAGTTTAATGTTGAGTGAACACTTGTTTGATAGTTGTCTGATCTCTGTTTTTATGTTTATGCTTTGTTTTGGTTCATTTTTCAAGCTTATGTGATTATTGGATTGCTGTTTTAGATACGGATGATTGGATTTGTAAAGGACACTAGATAGGGAAGAAGTTATAGTGGGCTAAGCTTTGAACAAATCAACTTAATTCAGAGAGGGTTGTTGAGGTTTATAAGGGTTTTGAGCCTTTTGATCTTATATGGTGGTTTGTGATCAGTTTGTTTGGCCGCCCATTTCAAAGTAATCAGTCTCCCAAATTCTGAATGCGGGTGAGAAATTCAATCCCTGTTGTTGCTTGTAATATTAGGATCACTGCTTGACTTGCTGGATGTGGATGGAATCATGGAAATATTTGATGCAGTTGGCAGTTGGCTAGTCAGTAATGCTATTGAGTAGACTTCATCAGTTTTCTTCTTTCAAAATTTTTTCTCTGTATAGGGTTCTTGAAACAGTCAAAGGAGGATTCTTTTGTAGCATTCTGCTTGCTGTGATGGTTTGGGAGCCAGAAGATTGCTGACTGGGGGGTGGGGAAGGGGTGGCAGTTATGATGTATCGGTTTGGCAGTGATTGGCTTCCACATTCTAAATTATTTCAATAAGTTTTTCAAGTGGATAAATAGCATGAATTTCCAGGCATCATGACCAATTTTCAAGGATAATTTGATAGGCCTATTCTTTTCTTTTCCGGTAGGTGCTTTTAGATTGGCTATCTTCACTTGAACACGTGAAGGAAGACTTTGAAGTGTACCTTTGATATGTCAAATGTATATGGATATATTATGCTTATATGATGACAAGTTGGAGGCTAATGATTTTTAGGTTTAAGTTCTTTGAGAGTTCGGAGCTATTTCTGAATATGTACTCTATGGCAGGCAATCCTGTAGAACTTGAAGCAATCTGTATAACATGTTGCCACAATACCACCATGCAGCAAGCACTTTTGAGCTTCCAGCCATTGGTTAGGAATGATGACTTAAAAACCTGCAAAGTAATTCGCAAGCACTAAAAAAAGGAAAAAAAGATCAGAGCACATTTTTGTTGAGTTTTCTCCTAACAATAATCAGAGGCTGCTCATTTTGATTACAGTAGAGCTTATGATAAGATTGATTTAGTTCTCCACCGATATATAAAATGGAAATATCCCTTCACTTGAATGCTGGGTGACATGGCTAACACGTGACTCAAATTGAAAGGAATGCATGAGCAGTACGTAGTTAACAAAAAGCTAAATGTCTGTAACGTACCGTGAGTTTGAAAAGATAAAACTAAATATCTGTTCATTACAATTCTTGCACTTCTTGTAACATAGCTGTAAATGTGTTATTCCTGAATTTCCTTGTATTCTGAATGATGTAATAAGGATAATCGCTATTTCACTAGGATGCTTAGTTGCTTTGTAATTTCATAGTTTGCTAATTGCTATCATTATTGTGATTCTCTTGGTTTTTTATTTCCTTATTTTCAAGGTCTTATCAGTTAAAAGCTAGGTTGTGAGGCAAAAGTGTTGCAATATAACTCTTTTGTTAGTTTCCATTATTTTTTTTGTAAAACCCACCCCATTGACACTTACGAAAAAGATAACGGAATCTAACAGAATACTCACATTATAACAGTTTTGATACGTTGAGGGTATAATGTGGAAATTTTAATCTTAAAGGTATAAAGTTAAAATACTTAAAATCTTTTAGATACAAATTATGATTGTCCCAAAATTGTTTATAAACATTAATGTTATTGAGACATAATTTAAAAACTTAATGCATTAAAATCACACTGAAGAAGAAAAAAAATGCATTAAAATTATTGGATTGATAGTGAAATGTATTTAATGTTGAGACCACTGAAAATCCAATGATCACATCATTAAGTCTCCAAATTAACTTATCAAATTATGTCTCGATAACATTACCCTTTTTTAAAATGACTAATTTCACTTCACATCCTAAAAGATACTTTAATTCTCAATTTGGGACTCGTCCAGACTACCGTTTAATTTTTTGTCATAAATTAAAGTACGTGAGTTACAAGTGTTTCAGGCATAGACTTTTGTATAAATTTACAGATTGTTGACATCTCATATGAGTTGCATACGATAGTGTTAGCTTTATCTGAATAATGAAATCTATTTTCGATACAAAAACAGTGTTAAATTGGTCGCAACCGAATATATGCAACGATAAGACATACTTCTTCCTCATGCCCGAAGTACTTGTACGTCACAAGTTTCAATTTATGACGTAAAATTGAATGGCAGTCTGGGTCAATTTGTATAATTTATGTTTTTGGATGAAGCTTCTGAGTATCATTATCCAATTTTGGTCTTCTTTTTAAAAAATCCTTAAATGAAGTTGTTTCTCATTTTATCTTTTGATGTGTGTTATAGAGGTGGGATATGAAAGGTTGAAAGGTGTGGTGTGCAATGACTCTAAATCCCTGTCCCAACTTTTGGGTTACCTGAACAAACTTTAAGTTCGAAACTTCAATGAGCAATGCTATTGGGACATAATTTATGAACATAATTTGGGGACATAATGAGTTGTCACCAATGAAATTATAATGAATTCATTTAATGCTACAATGGGACCCATCATTAAATACATTTCACTATCATTTCATTGGTAACAACTCATTATGTCCTCAAATTATGTCCCTCAATTATGTCCCAATAGCATTAATGAACTTGAATTTATGTTGCGTTAGATTTATTGTCATAATAACTTGTACGTATTCATGGCCGCATGAAACTTGGCCGGGTCCCAACATTCAATTTTTAACTACCTTAGGTTAAAGATGATTGGGATTTAGGATCAACTGAACTGAAGCTCAAGATCCTTGTTATATGGGGATGTGATAGTGTGAGATTTCATTGACAAATGCTATTGTCTGAATGAATGACCAAGAATATTGAGCCAATATGTTTACCATCAACAACCAATAATCTTCTCTCTGTCTCTCTCTGAAAAACTCTATGCTTGTAGGTCTCCAAGTCTTGGACTGCTGTCCCAATTGATGGCAACTCAGATTGGTTTAAACAACAAGCAGAATTGGTAAAGAAAGTTGTTAGTACAATGTCAGTTCACTTGCAAGTCAATTACAAAGAATCCATAAAAAATGACCAGAGCCTTACAATATGTAATTCTGAGGTATTCTACATTCCTCAGAAATTTGTAGCAGACTTCAGCGATCTTTGTAAATCTAGTGGGCGATCTGGATATCCATCACAAGGTTGCAATACCATTGTTCTTCATGGCAATGGACTCGCATCAGAATTTTGACTCGGTGTTCAATGCAATGATTTATGAGCAAAAACCGCCTACTAATTCTTCAACATTTTATTCTGCCGAAGTGCCAGCAATTCACCCTTGGAATGTGGCCAGTGAGCAGGAGTTCATAAAGCTGATTAGAATAATGGAGGCAGGAGATCCACTGCTGATGGAGTTAGTGTGAAGGTAAAAACAGTTTTTCGACACAAAACAACTTGCAAGGGAAGAGAAAAACATGTACAACATATGTCGAGTGTCAACACCAAATTCTGCATTTGTTTTTTGTTTTTTTATGTACTATTCTTTCAAAGGGGAAGGGGTCTTTTGTAGATTTCTGTTGTATGAATGTAAACTGTAGGGGATTTACTTTGTTGATGCCTTCTCTTCTCATAGGCAATTTAAAGCCTCTAAAGATCTTCATTCACTTTTTCCTTTGACAAGGTGCAGAACCCTGATATCCAATGGGATTGGATTAAGTAAAGCTAGAAACATAGTTGATAATTGTTAATTCTTCAAACTTTTGCAAGTATCTTTTGTGTTATATCATTGTCCTTGTGTGTTTTTTTTTTCCATGAATTGATTGTAAAAGTTGAAAACAGTTTTTATTGATAATATGTATTCTATTCATTGTGATGTTAATGACTCGCATCAACGACGGCCAAAATATATTCAAGGACCATCACGCGCTCGATTGCCAATCATGCTTCTCATGAATGTCTGTGGCTATCCTGCTGTCACATGTAGGATGCATAAGAAGAGAATGAAATAATCCCAAAGTTGTCACTACAAATGCAAGATTTTATGACAGTAAAAGCAACAATATTCAAATTCATCTATCACCTTTCGACCTAGTCAACATGAAAATTAAGAAGAGCAAAGACATAATGACCCCAACTTTTATACACTCAGCAGCAAAATAGCTACCCTGTCCATTACTCAAGATGAAGAAGAAAAATTTCCACTAGTGCGACAAAAATGGATTAGCAACTCCATTGGGGAACAAATTGGAGGCATGTGGAAATCAATAGCTGGAAAGAGAAATATACATATTTACACCATCTGGGGATGAATGTCAGGGAAGAACAGTAGAAGAAAATATGCCAGTGATGATGCTAAACTTATGCAGCCCTCATCTGGTGAGTCCACCGTAGGTGTCATGACCTCCATTTTAATAGTAGCCAGCATGGTCTGTGGAAGGACACAAGATGTGAGACTTTGAATTAGTTTTAATTGCAAAGAGCCATTACCCACCACAGATAACATGATATGACATAAATAAATCGTCCCAACACAACAAAACCTCATCCCACATGTCATCGGAGAGAGAGAGAAGTATGATGTGCAAAACACTTACGGTGCAACCAATCTTTGCTAGTGCTGATCCATCAGCAGATGCAACAGCTCCTGCATTAAAGGAGTTAATTAGAACAGGAATATGAATTTAGGCATTTCCCAAATCAGAGGATAAAATTACAAGTTTTCAGAAAACAAACAAAGATTAATAACTAACCAAGGGCCACTGTTGTATCTCTAGCTTTTCCCAGTAGCCTTCCATCAGGTCGTATTGATTCAAGCAGATGGCGCTCATGAAAGCGTAGAGGGAAAAGGCGTCTAAAAGCATCCACCTCCATCTCTGATGACAAATCTCCAGACCCATTTGCAGAACCCATTCTCTTTGATCTGCTTTGTCACGAAAGTCTCTGGCTTTTGAAAACAGAAAAGATTGACTAATCAAAACAAATTCGACAGTTTATCAAGGAAATTGCACAACAATAACCAGTGTGATGAGAGAGTTCATCAAGATAAACCCTATAAACACTAAAAGTGATACGAACCCATTTATTTTATTTTATTTCTTTTGTCGGGACATTTATTTGTTTTTAAAAATTACTAGGCAAAATGCCTCAAAAATTGGAGGGGCAATATTAGGCGAACACACGTGATTAAATGTAAGATTTTCAATCGTGCTAGTTGAGACGAGTTCATGTCAGGTCTTAATGGGTTTCTATTAAAAAATATTTTTCTCGTACTCGACTCATTTATTAATTTATATTTAACAAATCATGTCATATTCAGTTCGTATCTTGTATAAATCGTATATAACTAGTACATGTCGTGCATAAATTGTGTATAACCGATATATAAATGAGTCATGTCATGTATTTCTTTTGATTGACTTCACCCAACCTAATTTGTTTATTAATCATCGAGATCACTCATTTACGAAATGAGTGGCTTAAGGAAGAGTCAAACCTTTTATTCATGTCATGTTAACGGGTCGTGTCATATTTTGACACTTTTAATATAATGTGGTGAAAATGATGATGTTAAGATAGCTGTGTGGTAAACATAGAAAAGATAGAATTATGAATGATCATTTCTGTAAAAAAATAGAGGTAAGGTAACACATAGAAGATAAATTAAGGGAGAGTTGACTTAGGTGGTTTGAACATATTTATAGAATTTGGATCTCTCTACCCTAATTCTGACATTCGTGAGTGTGACCCAGACCTTCGTGATCGATAGCAAGATCTAGTTTACCAATAAGCAAGCACAGGTACACTAGTTGATCCAATGGCGTAGATAGCCTGTGATTTACCCCTAACCATCCGTGGCAAGGGTTACAGAAGAGGTCAAACCAACCAAGTATATCACAAATAGATAGGGTTGGAGGTATATCGCAACCTAGCACACTAATCTTGATCATTGAATATGTCATTGTTACAATAATTTGATGTTCTTAGGCATACCAACCTTAATCAAAGAAGCGTGCTAGATAAAACATTAAATTGGAATCCAAGAAATATATCCACGGTTTTTCTTGACTATTTATGAGTTTTATCAAGGAAGAGAAAAGGCAATAAATTTATGCCAGTTCACATAATGGTTGAGCTAGCATAAATTTGTCTTCGGTAGCATATGGTATGGTAAATGATTCTTAAGAAAGTTGAATAGTATGTTTAATTATTGGAGATGATGACTGTTTGAATTCCATTATGGATTCATGGATATGAAATGAACAAATTTTCCAACGTATTCCCAATGTTTGTGATTATCGATTTTTTTTTTATTGTATATGGCCTTGAGGCACGGATAAAAAAAAATTGAGAATACATTGGACAAGAAATTGGTTTATGGTAAGTGACTATAAAGTTTCTGTCTTCTTTTTTATTGTTCAATTGGATTTACTCTCTATATGTATGTACTGTTAACAATTTCGAGCTTGCTCATAAGATGTTTGAAAAAATGTCTGAGAAGGATTTAATTTCTTGAAATGTGATGTTATTAGTAAATGCAACCACATTAGACGATAAATGGCTGCTGGGTTGGATGTATAAGTATTCACATTATTTAGATCTAATTTCTCTTGATTTTTGTGAACCAATTCTTAGTAGTCAGTACTTGATCTTTTAGCGTTAGTTATCGTTTGACTGTGAAATAATTTGTATTTTGTATTTGTCGTTGATACCAACATTTCACTGCCCCAAACCTCCAAAATACTCTTCACTCACTCTTTGATGACCCACGCAAAACACCACACACCCACAATTTCTCTCCATCTCCTCTGCTTCTCTCCACCACAATTATCTTTCACTACCCTTTTCTTTTCTTTTCTCTTCTCATCTCCTCCCCTCTCTTTCTCTCACACAGTCATACGCCTCTACCGTCGCCAACCATAGTCCCACCTCCCTTTCCAGCACATAAAATGTTTGTTGAAATGCCTTGACAAACAATTTTCCTCGCTCGAGTTGGAACATCCATCTTTCCACATGCCTTCTCTTTTCTCCTCTCTTCCCCTCTCTTTCTCTCACACAGTCACACGTCGTCGCCAACCATAGTTCCACCCCCTTTCCTTTCACATAAAGTGTTTGTTGTTTCCCATAGGTTGTTTCTCACTAAGAGAAATCACTTTCAAATAGGCTCATCTTCTCACTGAGAAATCACTTTCGAATGGGCAGGTGATTTGGAAGGAGCTGAGATGGTGCATGAGAGGTGTTTGATAGAAAAACTAATAGAGAGTGATAGAGCAGAATCAGAATCAGACTTTATAGTATATGGGGCAAAGTTAAATTTGGAAGGAGCTAAGATTTATGGACTAGAACTAAAGGGCAAAAACCAGTTTATGTGAAGTGTTGCTGGAGTTGGGTATGAGACGGTTGTTTTGGTGCTCCTAGGTCCAGAAAATAGTAAAGATGAAAGTGGAAGAACAGTGACTGTGACCCTGCCTGATATTTGATATTGGGACCCTATTCACCTTATTTTAATTGCTGAAAATTAAATTTATTTAGTGAAATCTAGATGTTACTCATTAATATTTATGTAGTTTTTTTTATTATTACATCTAAAATCATTTAATTTTATTTGTTAATCTGTCGTTTAGCTTTTGATTGTAAAGGAGCACTTGGTATGCTTAACAAAACACATCAACGTTGGTGAGTGGCATTATTGACACTTGCGGGTTGAATATATTTTGTTGTGAATTATGATGCGAATTAGTTTCTATATTAACATGAATCAAAATTTAAGTTATGGAAAAATTTCATTATTGACCAACTGAGTTTCAAGAAGTGTTTTTTGTGGAAGTGTAATTGTAGGTTTTTCTGAGTGTTGAATTAATTTGAATTGACATGTAATTCATGGGATGCTTTTTTTTTTTTTTTATTAGTTAGAATGACAAATACTTGAATGATATATGGGTTGATCTAATAAGTGGTGTTTATAATTGGTGAAGTGAAATGCTGGTTAATTTATGGGAGTTGCATTCAGTTCTTATGTGTAAAATCATTCAAATTTTACCTCAATTCCTTACTCCCATATTGACTAACTGTGAGTATGTTAATTTATTCTTTCTCTTCATAGGTTCCAAGTGTCCCAGTTAACTGTTTTCTCTTTGCTAAATATTTTATCACACAACAATTATTTCTCTTCATAGGTTCTAGAGCTTACTAATAGTAGATAATTGTTTTTGTTTGTTGCATAAGGAGTGTATTTATCTATTTTTTTTTTTAAAACTTGCTTAAACTATGTGATACTTTCTCATTCTATGAAATTGTGTTACCTATTTGAGCTAAGTAGTTTCAGTGGATTGGAGGCTTAGATGACTCCCAAAATAATGAATGATGACATCTAGAGTATTTTAGAATTTAAAGTCTGATTTGTAGGATTAATACTTTAGTGCTTTAGACTTAATTCTTTAGTTTAGGAATAATTTCCTAAAATAATAATGTCGTGATATTATTACTTTTGTTGTTATAGAATCCTATGAATATTATTTTTGCTTTCACCTATTCCTATTCCTTTTAAGTCTACTGTGAATTTTTTTTAGTTGCTTTGGTGTTGTTGAATTATAGTCTTTTTTATTTTTATTTTTTATTTTGTGGTTAGTATGACAGAATTAACTAGATCAACAAAGAATTGAAATACTAGTAACTTTGCTACTGATTATTGTTGAATTTTTTATATACCCTTGCAAGTTTTGTTTTTATTAGCATACTGTTATTGAGATGAATAATTGATATTTTTGCATTATTTGCAGGTCAAATGAACATGGTGGTGTCGTATTGATTTCTTCATCTTGAGAAGGTATAAATCTTTATCCCGTACACATTGTCCCACGCATCACACCATCTCTCAACGGTCCGAGCGCACATAATTACGATTTATTTGGTTGAAATAAATTACGTATTCACTTACTTGAAAGATTTTGGTGTTTTGGTTTTTGCGAAATTAAGAACTTTGATACTGCGCGCTTTAATATGCATCTTTGCGCTTTAATAGGAACACCGTTTAGGATTTACGGCAAAGAACATGGCGCTTTGTGAGGGAAATTTTGTAGTTGGTGTAGGAAGAATGGTTTTCTATTGTTTTAGATGCATAAATTGTTGTACGGGCGTATACATTTTACTTGGTCCATTGTATAGGCACCACAAATTATTTTGTAGGTCTCCTTTTAGAATAGACAACAAAATTTGATTGAATTAGTACAATATAAGTTGAGGATTGCAAAGCAGGTGTCAGAGTTTATTTGTTTAGTTAAACATTTTTTAGATGGTAGATTGTGTAATTAGTATTTTGATTGATTGTCTAGATAGATTGATAATTTATTGTGATCCTATTTTTAGGGGAAATTTTGTCTAAATATTTTTAAAAGACCAAATAAATTCTTTTTGATTAAATATTGACAATTTTTATTTAGCATACATGGTATATTCAAGCTTTAACATTTCTTCTAACAACTGAAACGAAAGTATTTTGACCCACTTTATTTCACCAAAGTCGTGACATTAAAATGCATTTTAGACTTTCAGCTTAATGCGTGTCTATGTTCAATGTTTGATTGTTTTGTGTTCAAGAACAATGTTTTTTTTTTTTAAATTGCATAGTGCCTTCAGACACGGGTTATGGGGGCAGTTTAGGCTTTCATCTTAGTATGCGTCCGAGTTCAGTACTTGATTATTTTGTATCCAAATTTAGTACTTGTTTTTTTTTTTTTAATTTGCACTGTACCTTCAAGCACGGTTATCCCTAGTTTTTTATATTATATATTTTACGGCTATAACTTACACTTCAAAAAATTATGATTTATTTTTAAAAAATTATAAATTTGTATACCATAGTCTTGCCAATAAAATGGATGACCTCTTAGTGTTCTTTGATGAGTTGGGATTAAAAAAAGCAAAACAATCATGTTTTTTTTAGTTGCTTCTAATATTTTTTTTATAAATGGAAGAATTTTTTTTATCTTTTGACAGTACGGTTATGTTGATGGAATACAATACCATTTTATTGAATTGAAATAATGAAAATGAATCGGGAAGAAAACATATGGAAGACACTTTTTATTTTCATCAGTTCATAGAAATTTGAGGTTAGAAAATTTGAATTATTAAAAAGAAATGGTGAGTTTTAATTTATTAATATAATCCATTGTTATTGTGGAATAAGAGTTGGGTTATCCACTACTTACTAAATTAATTGGAATATTCTTAAATTATAATTATTGAATTCAATTTATTTAAAATTTGTAAGATTTAATATATTTTTCGAGTTAAGATAAAATTTATTATTGTGGACAAATATTCATTGTTCAAAATAATTATAGAATTCTCAAACTATTTAGGGGAGTCAAACTGCTAGCAAGAATGTCATTGAATCGTGTTGTATTAAATTTATATCAAGTCTAAATCTTAACGAGTTAGCATTTATTTAACATAAACCTAACCTATGAATAATCATATATAGCTAAATTTGTGTTGTTTGGTTGGGTATAGTGTGTAAATCGTGTTCTGAAAGTTAATTCTTATCCAGTTTTTTCTTTGACAAGATTATCGAGACCATCTGTCTATTATTCGAATCCATTAAAACTATATAAGGGTATTTTTAATCCTTATCCAAACTCTTATTCAAATTTTATTTTTGAGTAAAAACAAATTAAAAATAACGTGCAACCCTTTATTCAAACTCATACTAAACGAAAAGAGAGATTCAATTTTTTACTCAAATCATGAAAAATTTAAATCTTTACTCAAATATTGAATGGTCAAAAATTCAATTGTCGTATTCTATTTTCTTTTAAATTTGAGTTTATTCTCATTTAAATTTAAATTTATTCTCTTTTAACTTTAAATTTTTTAATTAGTGTTTTATATTAAATAAGTTTTTTATTTAAATAACTAAAAATTTGAGTCAAACTAGAAATGGTTTAATCACTTTCGAAATCCTAGTTCCGTTCTTGTGTGCTCCGCACTGATCATTACATAAAGTCGTGCCCGACCAATCCACGCCAGCAAGGGCCATAGGCTTTTCTAGGATACAATGTGGGTTCCAATGAGGTGTGACAACACAACTAATCATTCCTTATTGTCAGTCACATCTAAGGGCCCCACATGTCTGATCATCATTTATTGCTCGGGCCCGAGACTGTTCTCTCTTCCCATGGTTCTGCAATTCCCCGGGGGATGCTTACGAGCTCGGCGTCGATTGCCCGGGACCATGCCTATTCTTGGAGTTGGGTTGGGTGTCCAGTGTCCACTTGTTATGCTATGATAGAAGTGCCGATTCGTGTCCCATCAGTTTGGATTCGAGATAGGATTATAATAACTAAGATAGTTTCATTTCTGTTTAATTAGTCTTCACTCTAGACTGTGGAAGATTAGTTGTTGTTCAATTAAACTGGTCAAATGATGTAAAAAGGTGAAAAAACATTCATTTGTATCCATTAAGATTCAAATCCTGGCTTCACAAAATGTTGTGCATTTTGGTCACTAGTTTATTCATGGAGAGAGAGGGGAAGGAGAAGTTGAGTATAATTTTAGTAAACAATATGAAGTTTATGGAAGGAGTAATCTTAGTAACGTGTTGCTAGTCAACATGCCTAAAGGTTCTAAATACGTGGTTTGAGATAATAAAAGAAAAACAACATGTTTGATTCTTTCTTGGAGCTTCTAATTATTTCGAGTTGAGCTCATCCGACAGATAAATTCCTGATTGCTTGTCAAAAAATTCCTAAACACTCAAGCTTCAGCTTAGACTAGCTCAAAGAACAATCGAGATCATTTGAAATACATGTTGTGAGTAATAATCATCATAGTTTGGAGCTTGCAATTTTTCCAACCTGATATTGAGCAGCATGCTAATTGTCTTGACTTAGCTCATTTGCCATATTCATTCGCCTATGGAGAGCTCTTCAAAAGTTATTTGAAATATTAATTTGTCAGATGTTGTGCATAAAAAATACTTCTTCATGTTGAATTGATGGCGAGAGTTCCTATTTTTGTGTTTTCATGGCCTTATATATATGATTAAGTACTTTATCACTTTTCAGGTACGGAGACATTGCCTTCAATGGGGATAAATCAGTAGAAATATTCATTCGGTGATGCTAATTTAAATAATCACGTTTTGATTACTTTTGACGGGACTTGGAAGCATGCCAAAGAGATTGTACATGCAAGTGTACAAGTTCTATCAAAATTTGCTATTCAGGTTTGTTTAAATTATGATGTCAGGGTTGATGGTGGCGCAATATTTGATTCAAATTTGATTCTAAGGATGGAACCATTTATTGGGTGTATGAGTACAATGGAGGCTGTAGCGCAGTGTCTACGGGTTCTCGAATCGAATAGGGATGTGATTGAGTTGAGGTTGGTTGAGGTTTTAAGAGCTATGGTGAGGTTTCAAGCTTGTTTTTTGAAGCCCATGAAGGCAAGGCCAAGGTTGTTTAAGAGGGGTAGGGTAGATGAGAAGAAGAATGTGAAAAACGAATTGCCTGCTTAGGTGAATTCATGCCCAATATGATATCATTTGGTACATTTGTATTGGATTTTGGCAGCAACATTTTGCTGGTCAATAGCAATATATATTTGCTCTGATTTGTGTTGAGGAGACTGCTCTTATGATATAATTTGAGGAAACTACTTTAGTTGTTTTTTTCCTAACAAAATAGCAACTAAATCTAGGTTTGGATGTTGGAGCTAGACATCAAATCCTAAAGGCTCAATCCATCCATGGACACTTACGCAAGTTGACAAAGATAAAACAAGGACACATATGTACATGTCCCAAAACACAATCAGAAACCAATACGAGTGCTAGACAAGCATAACCAGCAGAAGCCAATCAGATGGATTCCGAAATTCAAAATTCACAAACCAATTCTGGTGCCATAAGTCGATCAAACTTCTTAAAATTGCAAGTAATTGCTTTAAATTAAATATGTTTTTTTGTCTTGCAACCTAAAATACGGATTAAACTCCAATCTATGGTAGCAATGAGGGGTGTTCTTACAACCAAAGCTTGTCATAATACAAACAAAGGGCCACACACATTATCATGTTATTTGACTAGCTACTGGTTTTCAACACACACACACACACACACAAAGAGAGAGAGAGAGAGCTTTAAAGCAATGCCTTTTTCTTAATCTTCATCTTCAGGTTCTTCTTTTGCTTCTACTATTGCTGCTACTTCATCATCACTTCTTCCTCTTCCTCTTCCTCTTTTAGTTATTGCTTCCCTGATAAGGATTATTGTGTTACACAGAAATGAGAAGAAATGTTCTGGTTTTAGGAAAAGATTTACAGTGAAAATAGTTCACGATATAAAATAATCTAGACCGTAGTATGCATAATTATTACCTCCATTTCTTGAACGAAAAAATTACAAAAACAGAATGAAAGTTGTATTAATTAGAAATTGTAAAGAATAAAGTCGTACCTTTCTTGTATGTGTTGTATTGTCTTGTTAAGATTACCCCTCAAAACAAACTGATTATAGTTGATGTTCACACTTTCAAGCTTCGGTGTGCATAGCAGTCCGGAACAGAAAGTTTTCAATTTCGGGCATTTGTTTATGTACACTTGAACTAATGAGGGAAATTGAAGTTCACACCTTCTAGAGCTGAAAACGGTTATGTTTTCTAGATAATGAAGGGCTAGTATGCTTAATCGTGGGAACACAATCACTTCTTCTCCTTCTTGCTTAGTGACTATGTCATCCACAATTCTGATTTCGGGGTGACCTTGTCCGGAATCTATAATTTCTTCCATCATGTTGCATTCTTGAAGGTGTAAGTCTTGTAGATTCACAAGCAAGTTTGCTATAATAGGTGACAGTAGATATCTCAAGCTCCCACAATTGGAAATTGTAACTTTTTTCAAATTGTGGAAACCTTGAAGTCCTTTCGGAACCATCTTCCATATATGCTTTAAGTTAGGTAAATACCTGATATCCAATGACTCTAACTGACCGAGTATAACTTCTGCATGTTCACCCTTAACTTTTAGCCCCTCCAAGTCAAAGATTGCTTCAAGTGCATCATCACGATCTATTTGAAATGTTTGGATGCTTCGAAACAGTTCTAGTTCAGCCGCTACAGCAAAGTTCAACAATCCACAACGTGAAACATATATGAATCGTAGTTGGTCAAAAGACCCAACTTGCATATGGCAGTCCACTATGTGTACCATGTTGTCCATCGTGTACAAGATTAGTGTCTCAAGGCTAGGCAACAAAACCTGAAATATTCAATCGGTGTGTCATATGATTATTCATCAAGATCACACAAATCATATGAATGATGAAAAAATAGGAGTTATGTAGTAACATAATATTGTCATCGATTACTCAAACCTCAAATAAAGGCAAGCCCCATGTCACTAACATCACATAGTCGTCGAAGATCGCGACTGATGAGAATAATCCTAGTTGATAAACATTTTTAAATTTGGGTTTTTTCAAATACTCCAAATGATTTTGTAATTTGAAGTTGTGACACTAGTTTTTTTATAACTCATAAAACCGTATATTATCACAAAAAATTTTAATTTCTATGCAACAATAATATGATTCCATAATTTTTAAAAAAAATTACAAGATGAATCTCACATGTGCAAATTTATCCAAACATTTTGGTAAAGTATTTGAAGCGTGTCCAAAAGGTACTAGTCAATTTAAGAATTGAATTTTATAAATTGATGTGATAAAAAAAATAATAGGGTGGGCATATATCTAGATCTATGCTAAAAAAATTTGTAATGTATATAAGATATGTTAACCAAAAAAAATTCGCCCCCCCCCCCAAAATGCTGGCTTTGTCATTGCTCAAAGGATAGCCCTCAAGCCTATTGTTCATTATTTTTGGCCCATATTTTATCATTTTAGTTTTCACATATGTTATTTCACACTAGTCCTTTTAAAAATTGCAAATCTCACTTTCCAATTCTTTTGAAGTTTTTCTGCCAACCAATTTCCAATCTCTCTTGCGCTCAATTTCTGTTAGTTATTCATTTTTTCAATTTAGTAGCTTTAAGATTCATAAACACCATGTTGACCACAATGATTGTGAATTTTGGTGAAAATAACAACTATTAAGAAGTGTTAGTATGATACAACCTGATTTTTACCAACCTAAGTCAGATATTCTAACCAACCTAGAAATGTAAACCAGTATCAACGATTATTGAGTCAGAAGTACCTGTATACCATAAGTTACAAAATTCAAAATTAATAACTGAATGCCAAAGGCATTTTTGAATACAAAATTCAACTTAATAAATATTTGCCACAACTAACTGGGGTTGGGAATTTCAAACACTTTTATGCCTTGTTTAGTGGTGACCTATATCATCTATCTTAGTATTTTAATCGATTCCATCCCCTAACTTTACCATCATTATTACTTTCCTATTAATAAAATCGATGTTTTTTTTCTCTGTATTTGACTCGAATAGTTGAAAAATATTACAAGATAAGAAAAATATTATCAACAAAATTATGAATTTAAATGTTTATCAAAACTAAATTTTATGGCTAAATTGATCAAAACAATCAGCACACAACAAGTGTAGTGGACTACGTTTTACAGAAGGCATATATAATAACTAGTCCAAGCATGGTAGCTCACAATATCTTTTTATTCTTTTACAAACAAATTAATATTTTCAATAACTATCATATGATATGCATTATATACATTTACTAGTTATTTCCTGTGCTTAAAGGCACGGAGTAATAAAAAAAAAGTCAACAGTAAACATATTTGTATTCACACCCAAAATCAAATTACAAAGATAAAAGAGATAAAAAAGAATTTAAGCACCAATTGTAGTGGGGGAGAGCGGTGGTTGTGGTGGTGGGTGGGAGTGGTGGTAGAGACGAGCGATGGTTGTGGTGGTGAGCGGCAGTGGTGGTGGTGGGAGATGGTGATGGGTGATGACGACCGGTTATGATGGTGGCAGTTGTGGGTGGCAATAGTGATGGTAGTGGTGGGCAGTGGGGGTGGTGGTGATGGTGGGACAGTGGCGGTGGTGGTAAGGTGGTGGCAGCGGTGGTGATGGTAAGGTGGCGACAACGGTGGTGATGGTGATGGTGGTGGTGGGGCGATGGGGGTGGTGGTAGTTGTGATGGTGGTTGTGGGGCAGGTGGGTGTGGTGGTGGTGGGGGATGGCGACAGTGGTAGTGGTGGTGGTGGTGGGCTGACGGTGATAGTGGTGGCGGTGGTGGTGGTGGTGGTGGTGAGGTGACGGTGGTGGTGGTGGGGTAGTTCCAAAAACTACTTTTTTTTTAAGTACTTATGAAAAATTATAAGTTCTAGAAACATTTTTAAAAAATTACCCCAAATACATCCTTAGGAGCTTATTTTCTCTATTAAATTTGGGATGTTAATATTAGCCGTCGGATTAACTTTAAAATAAAATTTAAATAGATCTCAACTGCAAAAAACAAAAATCATTTTGTTTATCTTTTGAGATTTGAATTGTATTGTACTTTATTATATAAATTTTTCCATTCCTATGTAACACTAGAAAAAATAAAGGAATGAAGGAAGAATTTACAAGTGGAGCAGGTTGGATGCAACGATTAAGGTTTGATTGGTAAAAATCAAAGTAAAAAGGTAATCGAAATTTGTGAAGATTGATGGCTTGTGGACTGCCAACCAATCCCTTTAGTGGATCAAGCAAGGTCCAAATCAAAATCCAAAAGTGTGTATTTGATTCTATGTTCAATGGATCCTGAATATCAGCAATTGAGTGCGACTTTCATTGAAGATAAAAAAAGTTGACTTGTTGAATTTAAATGGTATAATCTCTAAATAAAATATCAAACAGTCCTTATGAAATGTTTAACAACCCTACTTGTAATTAATTTAATAGAATTATATCTTAATTTTGTTGAATATATGTAGATATTGAGTTCGTATTTGGTTATACTTAAATCTTTCACATCTAATACGACTTCGAGTCATTAATATTAATCAAGTGTCATAATTTAATTCAACTAAATTTTGAATCTAACTTGAAATTATATCGTAATTCTACCCCTTATTGTTAAATTTCTCAAATCTGCAGATTTTAGCTCAATTTTCTGCATGTTCTTGTTGAAAATGGCAGGAGAGAGAGAGGCAGAGAGAGAGTGAGATTATTGCCTGATTTACATAGAGAAAATGGATGGTTGTGAAAGATGGTGAATTTGGTGGTTTGGCATAAAAAATGACTTTGGAGAAAACAGTTGTGGTGGCTATGGAATTCTTTTGTCTTATTAAAAAGATAAAATATATTTTTTTTTATCTTTAAAGTATGCATTTAGTGTCTATTTGGAGTCTACTATCAAGTCAATGACATTAATTGATTATGTCAGTAAACACTAATGTTATTGGGAAATAATTTGGGGACTTAATATATAATGATCATTGAATTGATAGAAGACTACATTTAATGTTGAAACACATTGACAATATAATAGTCATACATTAAGTCCCCAAATTATGTCTTAATAACATTACAATTAAGTTTAAATAGCAGTGTTCTTCTACGATTAAGTATTTATTATTCTTTTTTTCCTTCGTGACATAGAGACATGGAGAAAATCAAATGTTAAGACAATTAGTTCTAATAAATCAGTCTTAATCCAAAATATGTTTTCTACCAAATAAAAAAAGAGAAAATATGATATAGAAGTCATACTCTCAAAGAATACCTGGTGTCCATCTTTCCCTAAATTATATGTTTTTTTACCAAAAAAAAGAGCAATAACGTATAGAAAGATAGGACTCGTTTGGTAGACGTATTATGAGGGGATTAAATATTGGATTGTACTATTTTTTATTTAATCGGAGCTAATATTTTGTTTGGTAAGCAAATTTGATACCGTATTAATTTCAAAAACATATATTGATCGTATACTTATCGTATATTTTTTATACGATAGTTCTGTATTATGGAGGTTTTTTAATACCACCAAGAGAGGTGGTATTATAATCCAACTCAAACGTATTATTCCACACATTTACTATTATAACCCCAAAACTGATCAAATCAAGTTGTCATCAATGTAACAAACACTGATTGAGGATATTTTTGTTAATTCAACATTAATACGATGAAATAATTCTCTAACCAAACAACCGATTGGATTAAATAACTAATATCCAACGCTTATATTGTGTACTACCAAACACTTGATAAAATTACGTATTATTCTAATACCTTATTTAATCTTGTCTTTTATCCTTCCGTATTGTATTAGAGTGTATTACTATATTTAATCCATCCATTTTTAATACGGCAACCAAACGAGCCCTATGGGTACTATTTCTAGACACAACCAATATGTTCTTTTTTATTGTTTTATAATTCACCTATCTAAATATACTTTTTTTAACTAGTAATTCTCATCATGCATAAACCAATATTAGTGTGGGAATAACATGCGCCTTGAACATATTTAACCTACTAGCCTACCACCATATCCGAAATAAACCAAAATAAAAAAATCTTGTCATTGTTATGCAAAAGTAATTAACGCTATTATTCAAGAGCAAAAACATACCTGTCTGTCGAACAGACTTTCTATGGCAACATTGTCTGAGTTGGGGTAGAAGCTTCGAACCATTGGGAGATTATTCAATTTCAACTTCTTCAGTTTTGGAAACTCGATTCTTTCTGCACTTTTATTGCCTTCTCCCTCGTCCTTCGCAACAATATATTCCATCTGCTTACAATCATATATTTCTAGTTGTTGGAGTTGCACGAAGCCTTTAACTACGGACCCTGGGAAAAGACTCTTCATGGCAGCTAGGTCCCTTAAAGTTAACTTTTTTAGTTTTCCAAATCTTTTTGCCGGAAGAGCCCTATGAATAAGATATTCAAGCTCATCACAATCTTGAACCCTTAGTTCCTTCCAGTTTACAGATTCCTTTTCATCTAGTTCGTCGAAAAGATTTCTTTCCAAGCCCTCCATATTTACGAACCTGATAAGTTCAGATCTCTCCAGTAACGACCTAAATCCAATCCCAGAAAGCATGCCCATGTCAGAATTAGCAAGGACCAATTCGTTTTGCAAATTATATTGCTCCGGTGTTCCATGCAGACCCCCAATCGAAATTTTAAATCTTCTAAGATTCTCAAAGCAAAAGTCTTTCAATTTTGGCATATCCTTAGCACTCAGGTAAATATGTAAAGTGTTCAGATCAGGCAATGAATTCAACTCCACGTGTTCAGCCCTTTCCGAAAAGTTCTGTCCAATATATAACTCTTCGAGTCTTTTCAAGTTTGACAAAACACCAGGTGGAAGTCCATCAGGGACTTTGTGGGTACACCTCAAATCCAACAATTTTAGATTACCGAGCTGTCCGATCTCGCTTGGTAATGCACGAAGGGTTGACTGAAAAAAGCTGAGAATTTCCAAGCTCTTTAGGCTTCCAATCATTGATACGTCGGTGGTGTCCAACTTGCAAAAATCAAAACACAATGTTCGAAGGTTCATCAAAGAATTGAGTGGTGGTGGTGGAAGTTGAAGGAACATGGATCTTAAACTAACAACTCTAAGTTCTGTCATCCCTTCAAAAAAATCTCCTGAATCAAATTTAGTACAAAATTCTCTCTTTTCAAAAATATTGTACCTGTCTTGCAGCTGTAAAAGCTTGAGGTTTGGACAATCTAAGCCAGTTGGAAACTCATTAAATTCATCAAACATCAACGAAATGGCTGAATAATGTCGGAATGTATCTTTTTGGGGCCACTTTTTCAAGCCAGCATCACATCTTACCAGATATGCATCCTTACCCTTAGATGCAATTGATATGCATACATCTCGTACAACATCATGTAACTTCACACTCTCCTCATCACCAACTAGGATCAAGTGACAGTTTTTGAGTTGATCGATTAATGAGTACACCGTTTCTCTTGCTTCTGACACTGTCTCAACATTTTTAAGCAAGCGTAGCCCTACAACATATCTCACCAAGCATTCGATAGGAATATCATAATCTTCTGGAAATAAACTGCAAAGCCGAAGCAATGATTTGGATTCATCCCTTTCCAACATATCATAGCTTAACTTTATAGCTGTTTCCACCTTTTCTGGAATTTCTGTACTTCTCCTTAGTTCTCGAAGCGTAACATTCCATGAATTCTTCTCTTTATGTTTCAGTGCCTTGGCAAGAGTTACGATTGCAAGAGGTAACCCTCGACATTCATCTGCAACCTCTTTTGCCACAGGTTGTAACTCAGTATTATCATCTTCAACTCCTGCCATCTCCTTAAAAAGATTCCATGCTTCGACTTCAGACAGTAATCCGACTGCAAAGTTCTTGTGACATCCCATCTCGACGCACACATGTTCATTTCGAGATGTCAATAAAACTTTACAGCAGTGCTGGCCGACTCCAAAAGGAATTCCGAGTTCCTCCAACTTAAGTTCTTTCCAAACGTCATCTAATATTACAAGAATCCTCCTTTTGTCTTTTGACAATCTGTCCCGAAGTTTATTTGCTCTGACGAGAAGGCTAGTTTCATTACTCTCAAATTTCAAACCCAACATGCCTGCAAGTTCACTTTGAATCTTCAAGAAGTCCGGATTTTCGGACACAACAGCCATGGCAACCTCATCAAATAACTTCTTAACTTCTACTCTTTTGGCAACTTCTTGCACCATTGTTGTCTTACCCACACCGGCCATACCGTGTATTCCAATCATCCTGATCTCATCATTCTCCAAAGCATCCATAACTTCTTTTGTAGTCGCCATCCTAGATTCAAAGTCTTTGCAATCTTCAGTTATTACAATCTTCTGGATTGGTGGTGCAGGGTATGCGAATGAAGTGTACTCATTACCTTCATTTTGGAGTTCACCTAGCTTCTCAGATATTTTCTTGGCATTCCTGCTCAGCGAGTAACGGACAAGCAAATTTGGACACAACCCATTCAAACACCCCCCTTCATCTTCAGCACTACGTTCAAGAACTTTGTTTGCCTCATTCGTGGTCTCAACTGCTCTTTTCTGCCAGTCTTGAACATGTTTTCCAACAATTTGTGAGTGTCTTTCGACTGCGTCTGCCCGCCCCTTCACCCCATCTTCCATATTTTCTAGATCCTTGACATGTTTGGTCAGATTCTCAATGTTGTTTTTGTAGCAAAACAGATATCCAAACTGAAGTCCGATGTAATCTACAAACAAATCTTTAAATTTTCCCAAGACACAGGACCCCATTGTAGCAAATGCCATTTCAGAGTTGAGTAAAGATTGCCAGCAAATGTAGAGTAGATCACCAGATTCTGAGGGAGGCGTATCAACAGCAAAATGACAACAGAGTAAATAATAGGGTATGGAGAAGGTAAAAGTGAGAAAAAAATATGGATTGCACCAATTCTACTATATTAGTTTGGACTTCTTATTAGAAGCCTCTACTCTTTTCTAAATCAAAATTTAAATTTGGGTAAAAAAATTCCTAAAAATCTTATCCAATGTCAAACCCAAACACATACTAAATTAATGGAGACTCAAATTAAGGGAGACTTAAACCTTTACTAAAATCACCAATGGAATACACTCTATGAAACCAAATCTTTTACTTAAATATTGACTCAAATTTGAACCTACTTCCTACTTGGGGTCATTTATTCCAAAGGTTAAAAGAAATTTATGTAAATGAAACTTGGATCTTTGGATATACTATTTGATTAGATCCTCCAAAATACCTGATGTTTTTCATTAAATCAAAAGTTGATAGTCTGTTCTAGGATTAGATTCATGTCTATTTAAGGAAAAAAAGAAAAACAGAAAGCATGATGGAAGCAAATGTTGTTCTTAACTCATCTCCATTTTCAATCATTTCTATGCACACAGAAAACAAATTGAAGCAAAAGTTGTTCAAAGTGAAAGGCAATTAAGTCAAATCAATTTAGACATACCTCTGTTTCTTGATCACAATGAAGAAGAGTGAAGAAGCAAAAAAGATTACAGCAGTCAAAGGCAGAAAGCAGCAGATTTGCATTCAGCAGATTTGCATTCAGCAGTCAAAGGCAGAAAGAAGCAGATTTGCAATGGAGGAGGAGGATAGCTGCGAAGTATGCCTTAACAAAGAAGAGAGAATGGTTACTTCACTAGTTAAGCCTGCCTTATTTCTTGCAGTCATGCGTCAACTCTAAAATATTGTGGCTGTCTCTAGCATGTAATTTTATTACTATCCCAATTTCCTAGAAGTATTCAAAAAATGCCAAGTTAAAAAAACAAATAACAGCCCTATTCACATGCTCCTGCTTCTTCATGTTTTGGGATGACTTAAAAAAGTGTATTTTTTTTATAACTTATCATAAGCACTTCAAAAAAAAAAAAAAAAAGGTGATATTTGGAGCAACTTATTTAGACTTACTTCTACACCTAATTTTTTTTTTTTTTTTTACATTCATTTGGCACCACCACCAGCCATCACAACCACCACACACTACCATCATCGCCACCATCACCACTTCCATTCCACAGTCAGCACCATCATCTTCGTTACCACCGCTACCGCCACCATCATGTCATCTCATGGCCAGATATGAAACCAAGATTTTATCATGAGGGGGCCAAACAATTGCAAAGTCAAGAATTTTATTTCATGAGATTATAAATTATTTATCTCTGCAAACACTACCACAATCAGAAATATATATAGCATATCAGGCACAAATAATTATATTGCAGACCATCCTGATACAACTATTCAAAAAAAAAAACTTTGATTTAAGTGTTTCGAGGAAAGTCCAATAATTTTCATGGAGTACTTTTCACTAAATAATATTTTTAAAATTTCAAAGGTCGTCAAAAAATCTAATCATAATTGATCTCTGTTGGATATTACATGAGTAAGAATTCTACGCCAGATAGAAAAAGAAAAGTATGTTAATGTACTATAGATGAACTCTTTACCTATTGGCTTAAGATTTTAGGTGGATATAGATTCCAAATATTTATATTGGGCCTTGTATAAATCCATTTCCTCCAAACAAAATGGTATCAGAGTTGATGGCTAATGATCCTGGTTGAACTCTCCGAGCAGTGCATAGCGTACTAATATTGATGATAACTCTTGAAGAAAAACGACATGGTCTCTTGCAGATGGAGTCAAGATAATAAAATCTTTAAAAACAACCGATACATCAAGTTAGGTGAAATTTCTATTAGTTGTAGTTATTTAGCATAGTCTATGGTTATCGAACAAAAGTTCCATATAGCATTTCCCATAGTCTAAAGGAGTAGTTGAGATGTCTCAACTTGCTGTTGTCGTGTAGGTTGTCAATCCTAATTTAACTAGTTTAAATAATGCTTTTGATTGATCAATTAAAAGAAGTAATTTTTTGGTGGAAAGTGGTTAAGGTTGGACAAGAAAATTGGTTCTCTCCCTACTTATAAATGTATACAATTCTCATCAGCGTTATGTATAGCAAAGATTGAAGGTCAGAAGAGAAAAATAAATTTTCAGGCTACACCATAAGAATTCTTTGATTGTCGATTAAGAAATTCATGGTTTTTAGTGCATGGGATGTGCCACAACAAAGTACCAACACATATACGATACACAAAGTACAATCATTTTATGCATTTTTTTGTCGACGATTTGGACTAGAGCAATGAATGGAAGGACATAAAAGGTCTTTAAAAATAACCAATGCATCATGTTAGGTGAAATATCTATTAGTTGTAATTATTTTATTCGGCGCGTCACTGTTGATGCACAGTACTTAATATTCTTTTAATTTCAAAGGTCATCCAAAAATATTATCATAATTTATTTATGTTGGGTATGGCATGGGTAGGAATCCCACGTCAGAAAGAAAACGAAAAGTATGGTAATGTACTATAGATGGACTGGTAATGTACTATAAATGGACTCATTACCTATTGGCTTAAGCTTTTAGATGAGCCTAGGTTATAAACATTCATATTGGGTCTTGTATTATTGAGTTCCCTTTTTCCTAACAAAGTAGTATCAAAGCCGATGACTGATGATCTTGGTTGAACTCTCCAAGCGGCACATAGCATACTGATATTGATGACTCTTGAAGAAAAACGATATGAGCACTTGAACTTGAAGTCAACATAATAAGGTCTTTAAAAGACAACCAATATGTCATGTTAGGTGAAATGTCTGTTAGTTGTAGTTATTATATTCGACGCATCACTATCTATTGATGCACATTATTTAATGACGATAGTAGCTTATTTAATCTTTTAGGGTTGTTAGAATGTTTTAAGACTCATCAGACAATCTGATTTTTGTTAAATCATGTATTAGTGAGTATAATCTTAACATGAATTATGCAGCTTTGATTCATCATTGTAATTGAATTAAAAGAAGGGTTAGTAACACTTTTAGTACTTAAAGTATGTATTTTTTGTTTTAATCCTCATTGTATCAATTTTATCAATTAATTTGGTCCTTAAAGTATTTAATTCGTGTCATTTTGGTTCCCACACAGATGGACCGTCAATTTTTTTTTTGACGGAAGTGACCACGTATCATTTTTTTAGACGGTATCATGTGCCTAACACATGATTATTCCGTCAAAAACTTAATGGTCCATCTATGTAAAGACCAAAATGATACGAATTGGTATAACGAGGACTAAACTAACAAAAAATACATACCTTAAGGATCAAAAGTGCTATTAACCCTTAGAAGAATGTAGTGGACTTTAGAAAAAGGTTGATATGATTTGGTTATGAGTTTGGAATGAATTTGGGTGGTTTTGGTGCGTGTTTGAAACAAGACACTAGTTGTGTTAATGAAATAGTTAGGTGTACATGGTTATCGAAAAAAAGTTCCATATATAATAGTCTAATGGAGTAGTTTGGATGTCTCAACTTGCTGTTGTCTTGTAGTTTTGCATACTGACATTAATTGCTTGCGTGCCTTACCAACTATATGACCAATGTAAAATATTCTTCTATAAGACTTAATATGACTTGATGATGCACAAAATTGACTTTGCACACCACTAGTCAAGTAATTGAGAAATTACGCAATAATTAAAGTAGAGGGAAACGGGATTTATAGTGGTTCGGTCAATTTGACCTACGTCCACTTTGGAATGGCAGAGAGTTGCCGGTATTTTATTGATTCCGGTGAACGGAGTGTTACAGATTGGAGAGGAAGAGAAGTTTTATACTCTGTAGAAGGTGATGCCCCCCAAGTGTTGGTGGGGCTTACATTTTATAGTCATTCTCCAATAAAGTGGAGCTATTAAGTGGTAAATATCTGGCTATCCTGGTGGAACTTGTAGATTCTCCTCAACGGGTGTGGCCGTTGAGGAGCTCCCCACAAGACTCGGTCCAAGTTGACTGCTTCCAAGGTGGTAGAGAAGGTAAGGGTGCTCTCTGGATCTTTGTAGCTAAGTCGAGGCAGCTCTATGGTGCACTTAATTGAGCTTGAATCTTATTGGACCTGAGTCTTCATAAGTTTGAGCCTTTAACTGCAACTGGGCTTCAATATGGTTTTGGGCCTTTTGGGCCTGGCCCATCATTTGCCCCCCAATGCCCCGTGTCCAGGAAACTTGGTGAAGGGGACATTTATTTGAATCTTGAGTTCTTGGTGGTGGAGACTTCCTCTGCTAGACGATTCTTTTCCCCCAAGGTATTTTTAGCTTCACTGAACATCTCAACTCTTTCTATTTTTTACCTGGGTTTCTAAGAGAACCCTTGGTTCTTGATTTGGGGCTTTTTCTTCTTTTGTAAACCCTAGGTATAAATAGAAATTTCCTTTCTTTCCCTACCCATTTCTTCCATCTTGAAAACAAGAGCCCATTCTTGAATCTTCTCCCCTTTTCTATAGAAGCTTTGAGGGAGAGATCTTTTAGGTGTAGCATCCAAGGGGACCATGCCAAATGAGGAAGATGGTGGGCAAAGCTCTATTGGAATGGTGGAGAAAGGAGGTTACGGAGCTCGTGGAGCTGCGAGTATTGAAGGAACAGGTGCCCCGCTGGCCGCCGCTGCCATAGGTGCGCAAGAAGGGGGCGGGCAGACCCCAGGCGCTGCTGCCCACGCAGCGGGCGAGCAGCTCCTGCGGGCTGCTCCGTCTGAAGAAGCCATGGGTGCAGTGGGGAATATGGTGGGCGCCATCTTGGGTGTTGAAAGTGCTGTCCTGGACAGCTTGGGGGAACAAGGAGGCGAGCTGGGTGGCAGCGTGCAAGGCGCGCAGCAGGCTGGCGTGGGGGCTGTCCAGCGCGTCGGGCGTGTAGCAGGCGAGCAAGGTGGGCGAGCAGGGGGTCTTCCAATCAGCCTGGGCGAGCTGGGCAGTAGCTTGGGCGCCTCTATGGGCTGTTTGGGCGTCGAAGACGGTGCAGGGGAGGATTCGTGCGCCACTTTGGGCGCTGATCTGGGCGCCAGACACGCCGTTTTCACGCGGGATAGCAGCCTTTCTCCAGTTGGAGGTGCCAGGGAGCGGCCTGGAGAGCTGGGTAACAGCATGGGTGCCCCTGGGGGCTGCCTGGGCGCTGGAAACGGTGCAGGAGCAGATCTGAGCGCTACTCCAGGCGCTGAAAGTGCTGTTTTGCACCACATTGAGGGGCTAGGCACCTCTCCAGTTGCTGGGCCGAAAACTGCAGGCGACAAGGAAGTTTTGGGAGCAGCTTTTGGTGATCACGGTTCGATTCCACCAAGTGTGTCTGGAGACCTCTCAGGTGTTGACTCAGGCCACTCCTTACGGCCGCGAAAGGAGAAACGCAAAGGCAGAGTGGAAGCTGATGGTGGCGGGTCCAAGGTAAATACACTTCTTAGTCTGTTCAAATCGAGTGAGGATATTTTGAGACTTGTTTCTGTTTATCATATTCCTCCGACTGTGTTGTGTCGCCGGGCTGAGACGGGTGAGCTTGCTTGCGACGACTCTTCTGGTGATATTGTTGTTTATGAGGAGATGCTTGAGGTTGGGCTTAGATTCCCTATGTCATCTCCTATTTGCGGCATTTTACATTATTTTTCCTTAACCCCGGGGCGGTTAGCTCCTAATGGTTGGAGAGTCTTGTTGGGCTTTCTTGCATTGTGGAGGAAGGTGCACTGTAAAGAAGCTTCTCCTGCGGAGTTCTATGCAGCTTATAACTTGAGGGAGACCCCTGCTCCAAATAGAGGGTGGTACTATTTTACCACGAGAAGTGGTACGGTGCTTACGGGTTTGCGCTCCAATTGCCACAGCTGGAAATCCCGTTTCTTTTTTGTTGGTGGAGAGTGGGCTGCCGAGGCTGACAGGGCCTTGGTACCATCACGGTGGGGTGCAGCTATAAAACCCGGTATGCCGTACATCTATTTTTTTTTTTTTTTATATATATGCTCACGATTCTTCTGCAGATATGCCTGTCCTCACCAAGGACCAAGCATGGAAGCTGGAGGCCGTGAAGGCTTGTCCTGCCAAAGATGTGGGTGCTCTTTTGCCCAAGGATGCCAAAGTCGTTGCTCCCTCTCCGAAATTTGGTGCCTCTGCTTTGAAGAGAAAAGGTATGCTGAATCTCTTATACATCCTTCTCTTTTACTTGGTGTTATTCATCTAAATAATCCTTCCTTGTTTTTGCAGCGAATAGAACAACGGTAGTGTCTCGCTATCCTAGTAGGAGTCCCCCTCCTTCTAAGGTGGCGAGGAAGGGTGATACCCCTCAGGTGACTTCTTTAACGGCTCCGCCTGTGGTGTGCTCTCTTGGGGGTTCTCCTACGGTGGTGCCTACTCAAGGGGGGACTCCTCCCGTTGCATCTCCTATTCCAGAATCTTCCTTTTTGGCTTCATCTTCTACCCCTTGTTCATCCACTCCTCCTGCGACGGCTTCTATGAGGACGCCGATACAGAATGGTCCCATGCTGGGCAATCTGCAAGTTATCAGGGAAAAACTTGGGAGATTCGTATTTCCACCCGAAGCTAATGAGATTAGTATGCTAGGCACTCAGGGAGTTATCAACACATTCTTGGAAGGACTGGCTCAGGTAAGGGTCTGCAGCTCCCTTTATTCGATCATCCTTCATGTATTTTGTTATTCATCTGTCTTATTTCTTTTCCAGGCTTCGACCGCGTCTGTATGTTTGCTCACAAGGGTCCATTTCTATAACCATCTGAAGCTTAGTCATGAGGCTATAACAAAGCAGCTTCTAGCTGCTCAGGAGAAGATTGTTGAGCTTGAAGCTGCCGGCAGGACTTCCCAAGTTGAGCTAGTGGCGTCCCATGAGAGGGCGGCTGAGCTTAAGGCTGAGCTGTTGGCGACCCGTGAGAGGGACGCGCTCAGAGAGGCAGAGCTTGTAGAGGCCCATGGGAGGGCGACCAAGCTTGAGGCTGAGCTGTTGGCGACCCGTGAGAGGGACGCGCTCAGAGACGCTGAGCTTGTAGGGACCCGCAAGAGGGTCATGCTCAGTGAGGCTGCTTGCTTGAGAGCCGAGGCAGAGGTGAAGGCAGCTCAGAAGAAGGCTGAGGTGGATCTTGAGAGGTTTGCAGAGATGCGAGCAAGGGCCATGCTCAGCGAGGCTGCCTGCGTGAGTGCAAAGGCAGAAGTGAAGGCAGCTCAGGAGAAGGCTTCTCAGGCTGAGGTGGTTCTTGAGAATAGCCTTGCTGATGCTTTTATTGACGGTTATGAGGAACTCCGGGGGAGGATTTCTGTTTCTTACCCGGGTATTGACCTTTCAGGCTTCGTGCCCACTGAGGCGCCTACTGATGGAGATGGAAGCTCTGATGATGCTGAGCACGATGCCGAGGAGGAGGAGGAGGATGACGACCGTGAGAGTAATTAGAGTGCTGGGACTTCTTTTTTTTTTTTTTAAGAAGACAGTTTGTAGTCTTACTTTTGTACTGATACTCCTTTAAAATTGAATGAAAATGCATAAGATCTTTTTGGAGTAAAGTGACAGAAAATTTTATTGACTTATTGCTCTATTGGGTAATAATTCCCAAAAAAGGTACATTAGAAAAGATAAAACCAAGTCCCAACTTCCACTACTTTGATACTCCCAAGGTGTCATTGATAATACCTCTTCAGGTGCTCCGCATTCCATGGATGGGATAAGACTTTCCCCTCAGAATTCTGGATCTTGTAGGTGCCCGGCCTCACTACCTCTGTTATAAGGTATGGTCCTTCCCAATTCGGCCCCAACTTCCCTTCGCGTGCATCCTTTGTGGCGAGGATCACTTTCTTGAGGACCAAGTCCCCTGGTTGGAAGGAACGAGGCTTCACCCTCAAATTGTAGTACTTTGCCATGCGTCGTTTGTACTCCGCGTTGCGGACCACGACCATCTCTCTTGCTTCCTCCACCAAGTCGAGGTTGATGCGTAGTCCTTCATCGTTGGTGATGGGATTGTGGTGCTGCACCCTTAGGGAGTGTACCCCTATCTCCACTGGGATGACCGCCTCAGTTCCAAAGGCGAGGGAGAAAGGGGTCTCCCCAGTAGGGGTTCTTGGTGTAGTTCGATAGGCCCACAATACGCCTGGTAGCTCGTCCACCCAAAGCCCCTTCGCTCTTTCAAGCCTTGTCTTTAAGTTGCGTAGCACCGTTCTCACCATGACCTCTGCTTGTCCATTTGCCTGCGGGTGTGCTGGGCTGGAGTGAGGTTGTTTTATCTGAAGGTCGGTGCAGAAGGAGTTCAGCAGCTTATTGTCGAACTGCTTGGCGTTATCGCTAACCATGGCATGGGGAATCCCGAAACGAAAAACCAGGTTCTTCCAGATAAAATCTTTGATCTTTGCATCTGTGATTTTGGCTAAGGGTTCCGCTTCTGCCCACTTGGTGAAATAGTCGACTGCCACCACCACAAACTTGCACTGTCCTTTGCTGACGGGCAAAGGGCCTAGGATGTCGATGCCCCACTTGGAGAAAGGCCATGGACTTGAAATGGTTGTTAGCTCCTCTGGTGGTTGCCTAGACATAGTTGCAAAACGTTGACACTTGTCACACTTCTTCGAGAACTCCTTGGCGTCCCTTGCCATGGAAGGCCAGAAGTAGCCTTACCTGAGTGCCTTGTGGGCAAAGGAGCGCCCTCAAGAATGGTTCCCACAGATCCCCTCGTGGATCTCTCGCAGGGCATAGTGAGCTTCTTCGGGCGAGAGGCACCGCAGCAATGGTAAGGAATAACCTTTTTTATACAAAGTGTCTTGCATGATGGTGAACTTGGAGGCTCTTATCCTTAGTTTCCTGGCCTCTAGGGGATCATCTGGCAGCACACCTTCTTGGAGATATGCCCTTAGTGGGGTCATCCAATTTGATTCAGCTGATGCGCAGTTGACATTTGTGGCCGCCATGTCCAACTTACTTGGCTCGAATTGGTGACCAATGAATGCTGGTCCCGGTTCTCCTGGTGGAGCCTCCAAGAATGAGGCGAGTCTGGCGAGTGCATCTGCAGCCATGTTGTCCTCTCTTGGGATGTGACAGATCTGGAATATTGGAACTTCGTGATTAAGCTTTTTACCATACTAAGGTATTCCTGCATTCTGGCTCCCTTCGCTTCAAACTCGCCATTTACCTGATTAACTACCAGGTGGGAGTCACTGTAAGCGGCAAGATGCTGGGCTTCCATTTCAACTGCCAATCTTAATCCAGAGAGGAGGGCTTCGTATTCTACCTCATTGTTAGAGGCAATAAAGTGAAGCTTTACTGCACACTTGAGAGTTGTGCCATCTGGGCTGATCAGTATTAGGCCCGCTCCTCCTCCTTCACTGGTAGAGGAGCCATCTACATAGATTTTCCAGAGTAGAAGAGAGCAGGGTTTTGAGATTAATATGGGAGACTGGGCACCTGGAAGAGCTACCTGGATGCCAGAAGGACCAGCCTGGGAGCCTGGAGTAGTTGCTTGGGCGCCTGGAGAGTCAGCCTGGGCGCCTGGTAGGACCTGGGCGCCTAGAGAGATAGCCTGGGCGCCTGGAGGAGTTGCTTGGGCGCCTGGAGAGCCATCCTGGGCGCCTGGAGAGCTAGCCTGGGTATCCTCGTTGCTTCCTTCCTCTGATGGTGTAAGCTCGGCAACGAAATCTGCAAGGGCTTGTGCCTTAATGGCAGCTCTTGGTTGGTATTGAATATCGAATTCGTTGAGCTCTACTGCCCACTTAAGAAGTCTGCCGGATACATCTTGCTTCCCCAGGACTCTTTTCAGAGGTTGGTCTGTGATGACAACTATGATGTGGCTCTGAAAGTAATGTCGTAGCCGTCTTGCAGTCGTGATCAAGGCGAGTGCTAGCTTTTCTAGCTCTGAATACCTCACCTCTGCCCCTCGATATGCCCTGCTCACATAATAGATGGGCTTCTGTGTTCCGTTATCGTTTCTGACGAGCACGGAACTTACTGCTGAAGAGGAAGCAGAAAGGTATAGGTGGAGAGCTTCTCTTGGAGTGGCATGTGACAAGAGGGGAGGTGTAGCCAAATAAGCTTTGAGTCTTTGGAAGGCATCTTCTGCCTCGGGTCCCCACTCAAAAGCCTTTCGGAGAATTCTGAAGAAAGGGAGACATTTGTCTACAGACTTGGAGATAAACCTATTAAGTGCTGCGATTCTCCCATTGAGGCGCTGGAGCTCCTTGGTTGAAGAAGGCGTCTTCATGTGAAGGATGGCCTTGATCTTGTCTGGATTCGCTTCAATCCCCCTCTGATTGACCATAAAGCCCAGGAACTTTCCTGACCCCACGCCAAAAGCACACTTCTCAGGATTGAGCTTCATGTGATAAGACTTCAGGACACTGAAGGTTTCCTGGAGGTGATTGATGTGGTCTACTGCTAGGAGACTTTTCACCAAAATATCATCCACATATACTTCCATCGTTCGCCCAATTTGAAACTCGAACATCTTGTTCACCAACCGTTGGTAGGTTGCTCCTGCGTTTTTTAGCCCGAATGGCATAACCCTATAGCAGTAGGTCCCCTTTGGAGTAATGAATGATGTCTTCTCCTGGTCCGAGGGGTACATGCTAATCTGGTTATACCCAGAGTATGCATCCAGGAAAGTGAGCAATTCATGCCCAGCGGTTGCGTCGATGAGGAGATCGATCCGTGGTAGCGGGTAGCTGTCTTTTGGGCATGCCTTGTTAAGTTCTGTGAAGTCGACGCAGAGGCGCCACTTCCCATTAGTCTTAGTGACCATCACTACGTTGGAGAGCCATTCAGGATATGCTACTTCTCTGACGGCCCCGTTGTCTATCAGTTTTCCTACCTCTTTGTCCATAGCTTGGGCCCTTTCAGTGGAGGTGCCCCTCAGCTTTTGGCGAACAGGCTTGTGGCGTAGGTCAACATTGAGACGGTGTGTGGCCACCTCTGGGTCGATGCCCTCCAGGTCTGCATGCGACCATGCAAATATGTCCATGTTACGTCTCAAAAAATCTATTAGCGGGCCAACCAGATCTACAGAAAGGGAAGAGCCAACGTATACTCTTCTGTCTGGGTGATCTTTATCCAAAACCATGGGGGTGAGCTCCTCCACCGGTTCTCCTCTTTCTATGGTGGAATCATCCCTCGGATCTAGGATTTCAACTTGCAACGCTTCATGTGGCTTCCTGGTCTTCATAGAGGAGACATAGCACTCCCTTGCCGCCAACTGGTCTCCTCTGATCTCTCCGACTCCATTTGGGGTTGGAAAACGGAGGATGAGATGATAAGTGGAGGGCACAGCTCTTAATGTGTTAAGAGCAGGTCGCCCCAGAATGATGTTGTAGGCTGACGGGCAGTCTATTATCAAGAAATTGACCATGACGGTGGAGCTTCGGGGTGCTCCTCCGGCTGTGACAGGAAGAGTGATGGACCCAAGGGGATATACCTTCTCCCCTGAGAAACCAATGAGTGGTGATCTGATAGGTTGCAGTCTCTCTCTGCCCAGGTTGAGCTTGTCATAAGCCTCTGCGAAAAGAATGTCTGCAGAACTGCCACTATCCACCAAGATCCTGCGCACTTGGAAATTGGCCACGGTCATGATGATGCACAAAATTGACTTTGCACACCACTAGTCAAGTAATTGAGAAATTAAGCAATAATTAAAGTAGAGGGAAACGGGATTTATAGTGGTTCGGTCAATTTGACCTACGTCCACTTTGGAATGACAGAGAGTTGCCGGTATTTTATTGATTCCGGTGAACGGAGTGTTACAGATTGGAGAGGAAGAGGAGTTTTATGCTCTGTAGAAGGTGATGCCCCCCAAGTGTTGGTGGGGCTTACATTTTATTTTATAGTCATTCTCCAACAAAGTGGAGCTATTAAGTGGTAAATATCTGGCTATCCTGGTGGAACTTGCAGATTCTCCTCAACGGGTGTGGCCGTTGAGGAGCTCCCCACAAGACTCGGTCCAAGTTGACTGCTTCCAAGGTGGTAGAGAAGGTAAGGGTGCTCTCTGGATCTTTGTAGCTAAGCCGAGGCAGCTCTATGGTGCACTTAATTGAGCTTGAATCTTATTGGGCCTGAGTCTTCATAAGTTTGAGCCTTTAACTGCAACTGGGCTTCAATATGGTTTTGGGCCTGGCCCATCATGACTCACATGTTTTAGCATATATGATTTAACTGGTTATTTTTATCGCATAATTAGCTGGAGTCAAGTAATAATAAGGTCGTCAATTCTATTCTTACGGGTTTAAATAATGTTTCTGATTGATCAATTAAAAGAAGTAGTTTTCTGGTGGGTTACTTTGATTGGAAGTGGAATTATGTACACATACATTGTGATACCTAAATGAAACTTGGATCTTTGGATATACTATTTGATTAGATCCTCCAAAATACTTGATGCTTCTCATTAAATCAAAAGTTGATAGTCTGTTCAAGGATTAGATACAAGTCTATCTAAGGAAAAAAACAGAAAAACAGAAAGCATGATGGAAGCAAATGTTGTTCTGAACTCATCTCCATTTTTAATCATTTCTATGCACACAGAAAATAAATTGAAGTAAAAGCTGTTCAAAGTGAAAGGTAATTAAGCCAAATCAATTTAGACATACCTCTGTTTCTTGATCACAATGAACAAGAGTGAAGAAGCAAAAAAGATTACAGCAGTCAAAGGCAGAAATCAGCAGATTTGCATTCAGCAGTCAAAGGCAGAAAGAAGGAGATTTGCAATGGAGGAGGATAGCTGAGAAGTATGCCTTAACAATGAAGAGAGGATGGTTACTCCACTAGTTAAGCCTGCCTTATTTCTCGCATTCACCTCTGGCATGTGATTGAATTATTATATATTATCCCTGTTTCCTAGAAGTCTTCAAAAGATGCCAAGTTTAAAAAACAAATAATAGCTCACAAGCATTGATCAGAATCTGAGCCCTATTCACATGCTTCTGCTTCTTCATGTTTTTTTTTTATATAATTTATCATAAGCACTTCAAAAAAAAAAAAAAAAAGAGTTATATTTGCTTTAATTTGTGTTGAGGAGACTGTTATGTGTTTCTATGTTGATTTATGTTCCAAAACGTGCATAATTTGTCACGCTTTCAACTTGAACCTGGTGGGAATTTATCAAACAAAGGGGAGAAGTGGACGTCTAACGCTAGTTGTGTAATGCCGCCACACAATAATTTGAAATTTTCCTCTGATTTTTTAACTTAGTAAGCTGATTTGAGCTTAGGTGGTGTTATTGTGATTTGGGTGTGTCTTAATTTGGGCTAATCAGTATTTTGTTAATGCAATGTGAGGAATGATCTGTAGTTTAATGCTGAGTGATCACTTGTTTGATAGTTGTCTGATCTCTGTTTTTATGTTTATGTTTTGTTTTGGTTCATTTTTCAAGCTTATATGATTATTGGATTGCTGTTTTAGACACCGACGGTTAGATTTGTAAAGGGCACTAGAGGGGGAAGTAGTTATAGTGAGCTAAGCTTTGAACAAATCAACTTAATTCAGAGAGGGTTGTTGAGGTTTATAAGGATAAAATATGCTTATGTGATGACAAGTTGTAATGGCTAATGACTTTACAGGTTTAAGTTCTTTGAGTGTTTGGAACTATTTCTGAATTTGTACTCTGTGGCCTGCAATCCTTTAGAATTTGAAGCAATCTGAATAACATGTTGCCACACTACCACCATGCAGCAAGCACTTCTGAGCTTCCAGCCATTGGTTAGGAATGCTGACTTAAAAACTTGCAAAGTAATTCGCAAGCACTAAAAAAAAGGAAAACAAAATATCAGAGCACGATTTTTGCTAAGTTTTGGCCTAACAATAATCAAAGGCTGCCCCTTTTGATTACACTAGTGCTTATGATAAGATTGATTTAGTTCTCCACCAATATATAAAATGGCAATATCCCTTCAATTGAATGCAGGTTGACATGGCTAACACATCACTCAAAGTGAAAGGAACGCTTGAGCAGTACGCAGTTAACAGAATGCTAAACATCTATAACGAATTGTGGGTTTGAAAAGATAAAACTAATTTGTTGAGTAGCTCTCTAAGTATTCTCATGCATCATAGAGAAAATATAATCCATGTCAAATTATCACAAAGAATTATATCCCGAATAACAGGCATGTGTCTACCATGGATGATGGATTTGCAAATTACTAAGGAAGATCAGATGTTTAGTGCAGTGTCCTCTTGGCATCAGAAGAAAAAAAACAGTTTGGTGTATGTTTATGTGGATGGTTAATTAGTGTGGGGGTGAGTCTGGGTGTATATCCAATGTTATTGTCCCCTATTCAACACTGCCTCAACTTATTTAGATTTCTTGGACTAAGTTTTCTAATGCGTACCATCTTTGTTTGTAGTTTGCTAATTGATCATCCATTAGTTTGTCAAAATAACATTACAACCCTTAAACCAAGGTCAGATATGTCATGAGGGGGCCAAACAATAGCAAAGTCAAGAATTTTATTTCATGAGATTATAAATTATTTTATCTCTGTAAACACTACCATAATCAGAAATATATATAGCATATCAGGCACAAATAATTATTTTGTAGACCATCCTGATACAGCTATTCAAAAAAAAAAAACTTTGATTTAAGTGTTTCGAGGAAAGTCCAATAATTTTCATGGAGTACTTTTCACTAAATAATATTTTTAAAATTTCAAAGGTCGTCAAAAAATCTAATCATAATTGATCTCTGTTAGATATTTACATGAGTAAGAATTCTACGCCGGATAGAAAAAGAAAAGTATGTTAATGTACTATAGATGAACTCTTTACCTATTAGCTTAAGATTTTAGGTGGATATAGATTCCAAATATTTATATTGGGCCTCGTATAAATCCACTTCCTCCAAACAAAATGGTATCAGAGTTGATGGCTAATGATCCTAGTTTAACTCTCCGAGCAGCGCATAGCGTACTGATATTGACAAGTCAAGATAATAAAATCTTTAAAAACAACAAATACATCAAGTTAGGTGAAATTTCTATTAGTTGTAGTTATTTAGCATAGTCTATGGTTATCGGACAAAAGTTCCATATAGCATTTCCCATAGTCTAATGGAGTAGTTGAGATGTCTCAACTTGCTGTTGTCGTGTAGGTTTGCATACGGACGTTGCTTGTGTGCCTTACTTGACAAATGTAAAATATTCTTTTGTTTTAGCATATATGACGTAATTGATTTTTTGTATCGGATAATTAGTTGAAGTTAGGTAATAATAAGGTTGTCAATCCTAATTTAACTAGTTTAAATAATGCTTTTGATTGATCAATTAAAAGAAGTAGTTTTTTGGTGGATTACGTTGATGGAAAGTGGTTAAGGTTGGACAAGAAAATCGGTTCTCTCCCTACTTATAAATATATACAATTCTCATATCGCAAAGATTGAAGGTCAGAAGAGAAAAATAAATTTTTGGGCTACACCATAAGAATTCTTTGATGGTCGATTAAGAAATTCATGGTTTTTAGTGCATGGGATGTGCCACAACAAAGTACCAATACCTATACGATACACAAAGTACAATCATTTTATGCATTTTTTTGCCGACGATTTGGACTAGAGCAATGAATGGAAGGACATAAAAGGTCTTTAAAAATAACCAATGCATCATGTTAGGTGAAATATCTATTAGTTGTAGTTATTTTATTCAACGCGTCACTGTTGATGCACATTACATAATATTCTTTTAATTTCAAAGGTCATCCAAAAATATTATCATAATTTATTTATGCTGGGTATGACATGGGTAGGAATCCCACATCAGATAGAAAACGAAAAGTATGGTAATGTACTATAGATGGACTGGTAATGTACTATAGATGGACTCATTACCTATTGGCTTAAGCATTTAGATGAGCCTATGTTATAAACATTCATATTGGGTCTTGTATCATTGAGTTTCCTTTTTCCTAACAAAGTAGTATCAAAGCCGAAGACTGATGATCTTGGTTGAACTCTCCAAGCGGCGCATAGCATACTGATATTGATGACTCTTGAAGAAAAACGATATGAGCACTTGAACTTGAAGTCAACATAATAAGGTCTTTAAAAGACAACCAATATGTCATGTTAGGTGAAATGTCTATTAGTTGTAGTTATTATATTCCACGCATCACTATCTATTGATGCACATTATTTAATGACGATAGTAGCTTATTTAATCTTTTAGGGTTGTTAGAATGCACAATATGTTTTAAGACTCATCAGACAATCCGATTTTTGTTGAATCACGTATTAGTGAGTATAATCTTAACATGGATTATGCAGCTTTGATTCATCATTGTAATTGAATTAAAAGAAGGGTTAGTAACACTTTTAGTACTTAAAGTATGTATTTTTTTGTTTTAATCCTTATTCTATCAATTTTATCAATTTGGTTCTTAAAATATTTAATTCGTGTCATTTTGGTCCCTACACAGATGGACCGTCAATTTTTTTTTTGACGGAAGTGACCACGTATCATTTTTTTAGACGGTATCACGTGCCTAACACATGATTATTCCGTCAAAAACTTAATGGTTCATCTATGTAAAGACCAAAATGATACGAATTGGTACAATGAGGACTAAACTAACAAAAAATACATACCTTAAGGATCAAAAGTGCTATTAACCCTTAGAAGAATGTAGTGGACTTTAGAAAAAGGTTGATATGATTTGGTTATGAGTTTGGAATGAATTTGGGTGGTTTTGGTGTGTGTTTGGAACAAGACACTAGTTGTGTTATTGGAATAGTTAGGTGTACATGGTTATCAAAAAAAAGTTCCATATATAATAGTCTAATGGAGTAGTTTGTATGTCTCAACTTGCTGTTATCTTGTAGTTTTGCATACTGACATTAATTGCTTGCGTGCCTTACCAACTATATAACCAATGTAAAATATCTATATAATAAAATAGTTTACAATTCAAATTTAAAAAAATAAACAAAATGACTTTTGTTTTTCACGGTTGAGATCTTTTTCAATTTTATTTTAAAGTTAATCTGACGGCTAATATTAACATTTCAAATTTAATAGGAAAAATAGACCTCTAAATGTGTGTTTGGAGTGACTTTTTAAAAGTGTTTTTGATACTTATAATTTCTCATAAATACTTTTAAAAAAAAAAAAAGTAATGTTTGGAATCACCTCACCACCACCATCACCCCATCGCCTCACCACCATCACCACTACCACCACCCCCCCCCCCCCCCCCCACCACCCCACCACCATTAGCACTATCATCTCTACCGTCGCCACCCCACCACCACGACCAATGTCACCACCCCACCCACCCCCTCACCACCCCCCGGCCCATTACCAGCACAATCGCTATCGTCACCATACCACCCCCTACTATCACCACTATCGACACCCCACCACCACCATCACCACCACCACCACCGTCACCTCCGCCCTCACCCCCCACCACCACTCTACCACCACCGCCACTGTCCTACCACCGTTGCCGCCACCCCACCACCACCTCTACCACAGGCCCACAACAACCATCACTACCACCACTGTCCCCTACTATCACCACCGTCGCCATTATTACTGGCGCCACCACCACTACCCCCTATCACCCGACCACCACCATCCCCGCTACCCCCACCACAACCACCGTCACTGTCCAACTATCACCCCTACCACCACTACCCCTATCGTCTCACCATCACCCCTCATGACCATCACCACTACCACCACCGCCATCGTCACCGTCGCCACCCCACCACCGCCATTATCATCCACCACCACTATGATCGCTCACTCTCACTATAACATGTGCTTAAATTCCTTATATTTATTGTTGACCATTTTGTGCCTTCAGGCACAGAAAATAACTAGTTCTTCTATAAGACTTAATATGACTCACATGTTTTAGATAATGCTTACCGGTTTAAATAATGCTTCTAATTGATCAATTAAAAGTAGTTTTCTGGTGGGTTACTTTGATCGGAAGTGGAATTATGTCCACAGACATTGTGATACCTAAATGAAACTTGGATCTTTGGATATACTATTTGATTAGATTCTCCAAAATACCTGATGCTTCTCAATAAATCAAAAGTTGATAGTCTGTTCTAGGATTAGATTCAAGTCTATCAGAGGAAAAAAAGAAAAACAGAAAGCATGATGGAAGTAAATGTTGTTCTTAACTCATCTCCATTTTTAATCATTTCTATGCACACAGAAAATAAATTGAAGTAAAAGCTGTTCAAAGTGAAAGGTAATTAAGCCAAATCAATTTAGACATACCTCTGTTTCTTGATCACAATGAACAAGAGTGAAGAAGCAAAACAGATTTCAGCAGTCAAAGGCAGTAAGCAGCAGATTTGCATTCAGGCAGAAAGAAGCAGATTTGCAATGGAGGAGGATAGCTGAGAAGTATGCCTCAACAAAGAAGAAAGGATGGTTGCTCCACTAGGTAAGCCTGCATTATTTCTCGCATTCACATCTGGCATGTGATTGAATTATTAAATATTATCCCTGTTTCCTAGAAGTCCTCAAAAGATGCCCAGTTTAAAAAACAAATAATAGCTCACAAGCATTGATCGCTTTACCATAAGCACTTCAAACCAAAAAAAAGAGAGGATGGTTACTCCACTAGTTAAGCCTGCCTTATTTCTTGCAGTCATGCGTCAACTCTAAAATATTGTGGCTGTCTCTAGCATGTAATTTTATTACTATCCCAGTTTCCTAGAAGTATTCAAAAAATGCCAAGTTAAAAAAACAAATAACAGCCCTCGCATGCTCCTGCTTCTTCATGTTTTGGGATGACTTTACAACCACCACACACTACCATCGTCGCCACCATCACCACTTCCATTCCACAATCACCACCATTGTCTTCGTTACCACCGCTACCATCATGTCATCTCATGGCCAGAGATGAAACTAAAATTTTATCATGAGGGAGTCGAACAATAGTAAAGTCAAGAATTTTATTTCGTAAGATTATAAATTATTTTATCTCTGCAAGTACTACCACAGTCAGAAATATATATATATAGCAACTTAGGCACAAATAAATTATTTTGCAGACCATCCTGATACAACTATTCAAAAAAAAAAAAACTTCCAGTCAAGTATTTCGAGGAAAGTCCAATAATTTTTTTTTCATGGAGTACTTTTCACAAAATAATATTTTTAAAATTTCAAAGGTCGTCAAAAAATCTGATCATAATTGATCTATGTTGGGTATTATATGGGTAAGAATTCTACGCTGCATAGAAAAAGAAAAGTATGTTAATGTACTATAGATGAACTTTTTACTTTTACCTATACGCTTAAGCTTTTAAGTGGGTATAGATTCTAAATATTTATATTGGGCCTTATATCACTGAATTCACTTCCTCCAAATAAAATGATATCAGAGTTGATGGCTGATGATCATGGTTGAACTCTCCGAGCAGCGTATAGCGTACTGATATTGACGATAACTCTTGAAGAAAAACGACATGGTCTCTTGGACTAGGTAGCTATGATGGAAACATGAAACTATATAGTGGATAACCCAACTCTTATTTCACAACGACAATGTATTCTATCAATAAATTAAAACTTAATTATTACTTTTCAATAATTCAATTTTCATAAACTCAAATTTAAGAAATTTTGGGGACGAAATTCTTTTAAGAAGGATAGATAGTGCGAACCCGATTTTTTACAAGTATCTAATTTAAGCATGAAAATCTTAAGATGTAGAGTTATGTGGAGGAAACATAATTGAGACTAAACTTTTGTGGCAGATCTATAATCAAAGAAACAAAGAAGAGCAAAGTGTAATTAATATTACCTGTTGGTCGTCAATCCTTCTTTTATACATTCTTTGTTCTTTCTTTTTCTTTTACAAGCTTTAAGAAAATTAAAGTATGTATGTGTGTGTGCAGGTTGAATGAGTGCATGAGTCGTCGGTTTGGTGGAGAGAAGGAAGAAAGAAGATAAAAAAATAACGAAGGTGGGATCCACATGTTTTTTGTATAGACACTGTTCAGATTACCGTTAGAAAAATTGTAAGAAAATATATAATAAAATAAAGAATGAGGCCCATAAATTTTAATAAAATCAGTGCGGTGTACATGTGGGAGAAAATGAAAAGAGAATTTATAAAATAATAAAAAATTAAATTAATAGATATACTATAATGATGTGAGAAAAGTGGCCATTCTCAGGAATGTAATAAAAGAAGTGGAGTGTATTGTGTTGAGTTATCGAATGAGTCTCATATCGGTTAGTGATGAGGGGGTTCGAAGTCATATAAAAGAGTGAGTCACTCCACCTATAAGGTGCGCCTTTTGGGATGGAAACACGTGCCTAACAAGTGGTATCAGAGTCATGATCCAAGCCATTTTGTGGACTGAGCTCCTTGTGCGAATGAGAGAACAGTGATAGTCAGTCATTATAAGCCTTGTTCAATAAGGGAATTGTTGAGGTGTCGAACAAGTCCCACATCGGTTAGAGATGAAGCGGTCCAAAGCTATATAAGAGAGCGGGTAACTCTACTTACAAAGTGCGCTTTTTGGGCTGAAACCCCATGCCCAATATGTTGGGCTTTTTTGTGGAGTCTAGTTTGTGTGTGTGATCCGATGATGACCCGACCCGAAATAATGTTGCGTTTCTTTAATGGGATTTTTTTCTGAGGCTTAGTCCATGGAGCAGAGGTTGGGGCCGATAGGCCCAAGCCGGAGCGCGTTTTGTAGCCCTGGACGCTGATATCATTATGTTCGGTTATTAGGGTTCCGTTGGATGTAACGGCGGCCATACTTTGTTTCTCACAAGTTTGAAAATTTCGTAAATTTCCCTAACACAACATTCCGTAGCATATTTTATAATATGCCATTTTATGTAAGACTTGTTTTAATTATCTACGTACAAATAAATTTTCAATATAACTGTACATATGCGGTGTTTGATTAATGTTGATGGCTATATTCAATCTAACTAAATTCCAAAAGGTTGAATTTTTTCATTAAAACTCTTCCATGATCGAACTGCAAAGTGGTCTTTAATATTTGATTCATTGAGTTTGGTCTTGATTAAGATTAAAACTATGACTGTTAGAAGCTATATGAATTATATATTTCTCTGTTTTTAAATTAAAAAAAAACATTTGAGACATTAATTTTCAATTATTTAAGATTCCCACATGCAATGTGAGGTTAAAATAAATTATGGTGAAGTTCCATGTCGGTTTGAGAAATTTGATAAATGTGGAGGTTAATTGATATGTGCAAACTTTATGTTATAAAGTAAAATTGATTTTCTTGAAATGTGAGTTTGGAAACTCTGATTTATGACTGGATGCAATTCAGGACGGTGGTTTCTAGTAGATGAAAGACTGTTGATCACAATTATAAAATAGTTCCTAGTAGTTTAAGAACTATTGGCCATATTTGAAAATGTTTTCTAATAAGTGAGAGGCTACTAGCCATAATTTAAAAGTAGCTCGCAGTAATAGATTATTGGTCACTAAAATTTTGTGACTCTTAATAGTAAGACTACTGGCTACCTAGTAGAGGTTTCTAAAAACCGCTAGAATGACCCGAATATTTTGCCTCTAAAAAAATTGGTTCATATTTGCTTGAGAACGTTTTGGGCAAAAATTATTATCTCAATTATTCAATTTTGACCTGATGATCCTTGTTGCCTTGATTAAAATTGAGAATTTACTATTGAGTCCAGTTGTCGCGATAATTGAGGTTGAATAATAACAATGATATATTGTTGGTTAAAGTAAGATGGGCTACTAGTCCTAATATATCGGTCCTCAATGTTGCATCAAAAATATATTTGAACCAATGTGTTGCCTCGGTTAAAAAAAATATTGGACCCTATAGCCCTGACTATTTGTTGCCTCGTTTCAAATAAAAAAAGGATCATGTTATATGATGAGTTCATAAACTATATAGTTCTGTGATGTTTTGAAATTGAACAAAAATATATATTGTAGCGCACCTGACCCAAGAGATCGTATAAGATTGGGAACCACAAGGGTAGACCATCTTATTAAATGGCTAATAAAAAAAATTAGATCAAGATTCATCGAGAAAAAATGAGACTGAAGTCTATATAAGTTTTTTTCTTTTTTTCTTTTTTAAGTTAAACCCATAGGACAAAAATTTATTAATAACCAAAATATAAAAGTAGGAAAAACATAAACCTTACCCGTTTATATAATAAGAAATAACTACTAAGTACTCCCTCCGTTCCTAAATAAATGACGTTTTAAACAATTTTTTTTATTTCATAATATCTGACGTCTAGTGTAACCAAAGCACAATTAATATTTTTTCTTCCAAATTTACCCTTAACTCTTCAATGTATCAGATTAGGTGTAGACTAAGTGTCTGTCATATTCATTTTTTTCCCAATACGTATTGAATAAAGGTATTTTAATCTTGTGTAATTATTTTTTACTCATATTAGAGCTATTTAATAGCTTCTTTACTCCTTGTGTAAAAACCTTAAACATCACTTATTTAGGAACAGAGTGAATATTTTCTAATGAAACAAGCAAGGAAGGAAGTGCTTCAAAAAAGCAATACACTTACTACATGGCCCACCCTTTTTTCTTTCAATGTTTTCACACTCCTTAAATAAATACACGAGTCTTCTCCATTTCCAAGCTTCTAGTCTTCACCAACAAGTGGTGAGATACCTTTCCATTTCCAAAAAAGAAAAACAAGTGGTGGGACTCCTTTTCCACTAAAAGAATGCCATGAAACTCCTTCATGATTCCATTATTTATCCCAAGCCTCAAAAGTGGTAGGTCCCATCGAATATATTCCAAGAATGGGAGAATAGATTGGTCCCATGGAATATATTCAAAGAATTGGAGAATAGATTGCAAGAATCGGAAATTGGTGGGACCAATCTAGTCTGCCAGTGCCACTTCTGACTCATTAAGCAAATTTTTAATCCAAGAATAAGCCCCCACCAACCACTTAATGCAAGTTGGAAATGCAAGTTGCCTCCAATTAAGAGTAAGCAAGAAAGTCTCTCATGTCATCTTTTCCGAGCTTTTCCCCAAACCCAGTCTGTTTTAAACTTATTTACCAAACCCAGTCTTTTTTTAAAAACGTCATTTAAAATGATGCCTTCATGAGTTAAAACGTCATTTTAAATGACGTTTTTAAATTGGAATTTTTTTTGAAAAAACGTCATTCAAAATGATGTTTTTAAGGGCGTCATTTTTAATGACGTTTTTGTTAAATAATCAAGAGAAATACAAGAAACAAGAAAGAAGAGGAGGAAGAAGAGGCTAGGGTTTCATTGATGCTGCATAATAATATTGAATACAAAAAAGTAGTTTAACCTAAATACATAGAGACTATATATAGCCTAAACAAATAAAAGACTGTTCTACCCTTAATAAACAAAATAATCCTATATTTCTTAACATCTCCCCTCAAACTCACGATGCGGCAGCTACAAGCATCGAGAGTTTGCCAACTAGAAAACGAAAACGGGAAATAGAATGCGACTTGGTAAAGAAATCTGCAATCTGCAAAGAAGAAGAAACAAAAGGCAAAGTAATGGTGCCATGCTTGAGATGATGACGAGTAAGGTGACAATCGATCTCAATGTGCTTAGTTCGTTCATGAAAAACCGAGTTGTGAGCAATCTGAATAGAACTCTGGTTGTCACAATACATTGGAGTGGGATGAGAAATGGAAACTCCCATATCTGCAAGTAACCAACGTAACCAAACAATCTCTTTGGTAGTAGATGCCATAGCACGATATTCTGCTTCGGTTGAAGATTGAGAAACAATAGATTGTTTCTTGCTCTTCCAAGAAATAAGAGAATCACCCAAAAAGATAAAGAAACCAGTAACAGACTTGCGATCTGTGGGATCACTGCCATGATCAGCATCGGAGTATGCACGCAGCTCCAAGGAAGAGGTGGATGGAAGTAAAAGACTCTAAAAGACTGTACCCCGAAGATACCGCAAAATACGAAGAACAGCTGCCCAATGAACTGTAGTAGGAGAAGCAACAAACTGACTAACAACATGAACATCATATGCAATATCTGGACGAGTAATAGTGAGATATACCAAACTCCCAACAATAGTACGGTATAAAGTAGGATCTGGCAAAAGTAAACCATCAGAAGAAGAATACTTTGCGTTAACCTCAATGGGAGTATCTACAGTCTTATTATCAGTAAGTCTAGCCCGCTCAAGAATATTTGCAACTTATTTCGACTGAGAAAGAAGATAACCTCTGGGTGAGTGGGCTACCTCAATACCCAAGAAATATCGTAGAGAACCCAAATCCTTCATTTCAAACTGTCTAGCTAACTCTGTCTTCAAAACTGAAATCCCATCAATATCATCACCAGTAATAATCATGTCATCAACATATAAAGACAGAATGATACGACCTGCATCAGTGCACTTAACAAAAAGAGCAGAATCATGACTACTAGAAGCAAATCCAAGAGAAGAGATCACAACAGAAAATTTCTCAAACCAAGCACGGGGTGCTTGTTTGAGACCATATAATGCTTTCTTCAGCTTGCAAATATACCCATAATCATGTGAAACACCAGGAGGGGGAGCCATATAAACTTCTTCTTGAAGATCTCCATTCAAGAAGGTATTTTTAACATCAAGTTGAGAGATATGCCACTGACGAACCGAAGCAACTGCAATAAGAGTACGAATAGTAGTCATTTTTGCAACAGGAGCAAATGTCTCCCCATAATCCATACCATACTGTTGAGAGTACCCTTTTGCAACCAACCTAGCTTTGTATCGCTCAACAGATCCATCAGAATTAGTCTTGATCTTATACACCCAACGACAACCAACAACACTCTTACCAGGAGGTAGAGGAACCAAATCCCAAGTACCTGTCTTATGCAAAGCAGAAAGTTCCTCATCCATAGCTTGCTGCCAAAGAGGATCAAGAATTGCCTCTTTATAGGAAGAGGGCTCAGAGAGACAATGAATAGAAGCTAAAAATGAAGAAAAAGATGAAGAATAACAAGAATAAGTAAAATCTGGTAACTTTGTGAACTTACGAATGCGTGTAGATTGACGTAGAGGTGGATCCACAATCTCAGACGGAGCTTGAGGGACCATAGAGGAAGAGGGAGCTTCAGGTGTGCTAGAGAGTAGAGTGTCAGTACCTGCAGAATTATCAGAAAAATGATCTATACGAATAAGATCAGATCTAGTGAAGCTATGAGTAGTGGATGGAATAGAAAAGAACGGTATATGCTCGAGAAAAACAACATGGCGAGACACATAAAGTTTCTGAGATATTGGATCAAAACAACGATACCCTTTTTTACCTTCACCATAACCAAGAAAAACACAAATAGCAGATCGAGAAGACAGCTTGTTGCGTTCTACATGAGGACGAAGAACGAAACAAGTACAACCAAAAACTCTAAAACAAGAATAATCAGGGGCATACCCATACAACTTTTCGAAAGGAGAAACACCTGAAATATGAGAAGATGGAATTGTATTAATCAAAGTTACAGCAGTAAGAACAGCTTCACCCCAAAACACACTAGGAATAGAAGCAGACAACAAGAGAGAACGAGCAGTTTCAACAATGTGCCTATGTTTTCTTTCAGCAACACCATTTTGCTCAGGAGTATCTGTACACGAAGTTTGGTAAATAGTTCCATCTAAGGCAAGCAACTCACAAAATTCATTAGAAGTGTACTCTCCACCCAAATCACACCTAAAACATTTGATAACAGCAGAATGTTGAGTTTTGACAAGAGCTCGAAAGGCTGTATATATCCCAAAGAATTCAGAACGATATTTCATTAAATAAATCCAACAATAACGAGTATGATCATCAATAAAAGAAACATAATATCGAGACCCTCCTTTTGTGGCAACAGGAGAAGGTCCCCATACATCAGAATGAATCAAATCAAATGGAGAAGAAGAAACGGAAATACTTCGATTAAAAGGTAAAGCAGAAAATTTTGCCAGTTTACATCCACTACAATCAGAAATATCACAAGCTTGCAAATTTCCTAAGGCCCCCGTGGATGCCAAAAATCTCAAACGAGAAGACGAAACATGACCTAGACGAGAATGCCATAAATAAAAACTAGAAGAAGAAGAACTCAAACGAAAAGAAGATAAATCAACACTAGAAGCAGCAGCAGCAGCAACAACTGGCACTTTTAACTCATCCAAAATATATAGTCCCCCCTTCCTACGGCCTGTCCCAATCAGCTTCTGAGACTGCAGATCCTGCACATAACAAGAAGAAGAGGAAAAGGTGACTAAATTACCAGAATTACATAACTGACCAACAGAAGCAAGATTTAATGTGAGTTTCGGAATATGATAAACATTAGGGAGAGACAAGTGAGGTGTGACAACAGAACCAACACCTGCTAAAGGCATAGGAGTTCCATCAGCAGTCATAACAGGAATAGAAGAAGAAGGCGTAACAGAAGCAAAAGATGAAGAATCTGGAGACATATGATGTGAAGCACCAGAATCCAAGACCCATACAGTATGTGACATACCTGAAGAATTATGAGGCAACTGACCTACGGAAGAGGAAACAGACATAGCTTGTGGTTGTAAGGAGAGAAACTTCTGAAATTGCTCAGCCAAAGTACTAGGATCGATGAAATGATCTGATGAAACTACTGCTGCATTATTAGACTGTGGTGGTCTGTAACCCTGAGGTGGTCTGTAACCCTGAGGTGGTCTATGAGCATTAGATTGTGACTGGTTGCCAGGCTTCCAAGCTTGAGATTGTTGCTGCGATTGATTCTGCTGTCTCAACTTCTTAGGACATTGAGCCTTCCAATGACCTTTTTGCTTACAGAAACTGCACTCGTCGAAGGCAACCCTTGTGTAAGGCTTATTCTGATTATTAGAGAATGGCTTAGAAGGTACTGCTAACACAGAAGGATTAGAAGTAGAAAGAATTCTCTTTTCAGAATAAGACTTAAGACGTATTTCTTCAGCCAATAACTCACTGACAACTGAGTCAACAGAAGGAAGTGGAGAACGATGCAAAATTGAACCTCTAAGTCCTTCAAAATCACTACGAAGTGCCGTTAAAAATTGTACCAATCGTTGCTGCTCTCTACGATCAATATAGGCACCACATGCCTTTAATTCTGCCGATTCTGTAAGAGCCAATTGATCCCAAAGATCTGTCATAGCAGAATAAAACTCCTGAATACTCATATTCTGCTGCTGAAGAGCTCGTATGTCATTCTCCAATTGATACTGCTTTGCAAAATTTGATTGAGTGAATAACCTTTGCAGATGATCCCAAACCTCCTTTGCTGTCTCATACTTCGCCAACTGTGTACCAATAGAATGCTCAACAGAATTGTTAATCTAAGTAATAATTTTCGCATTGTTTGCTTCCCAGGTATCTATCAAATCAGCATAACCATCATCAGTGTTCTTAGGTTTCACAGAGGTTCCACTAACATATCCCCATATTTTTTTACCTTTAAGAAAATTTCTCATCACATAACTCCAATACGAATAGTTCTTTCCATCCAACCTCACACTCACAGACTGAAGCGAATTATCTCTTTCAGTAGCCATAATCAAACAACAAATAACAACAGATCGCAAAACCAGATCGCAAAACCACAAAAACAGATCGCAAAACCAGATTGAAATACCAGTGTACAGCCACAAATTACCAGATTACAAAAACGAAACGAAGTACCTCCAAACGGCGCGCTGCCCCCTGTAGACCCCCAGCCAACTCACCGCGGAGTTGGATCCACGGAAGCTGTGTTTGAGATTAAGCCTCGTCCCATGAACTTAGCTCTGATACCATGTTAAATAATCAAGAGAAATACAAGAAACAAGAAAGAAGATGAGGAAGAAGAGGCTAGGGTTTCATTGATGCTGCATAATAATATTGAATACAAAAAAGTAGTTTAACCTAAATACATAGAGACTATATATAGCTTAAACAAATAAAAGACTATTCTACCATTAATAAACAAAATAATCCTATATTTCTTAACAGTTTTAACCCATGAATTTACAAACAGTGACTAACAGACGTTAAAAAAATGAGGAATAGAAAACGTCATTTGTAATGACGTTTTTAAAAGGTCATTGCAAAATACGTTTTCTGTCACCACAAAAACCCCAAGTGTCCCCTGCATCTTTCCTTGAACAAACACAGTGATGAAAAGTGCATACAGTAGTCCACTATTTCTTGCCTCCACCATGTGTTAAGTATATGTATATGTATCAGAGTTTTAGTAATTTGTCCTCTGTTTTTTTTTTTTATTATTATTATTTATTTTTATCTTGCAGCTGACCTCAAATATTTGATTGAGACATAAGGCTTGGTTTGGTATTTATTTTTATCTTGGTTCGATATATAAAATGATTTCACAAAGGCAATAAAACTGTTTGTTATAGCATATACATTTGTTTTAAACGAGTGGTGAACTCTTCCCACTAATTGATTGTTTGCCACTTCGATTACAGTGTTGTCATGAAGAAGCTTGCGCTTTTTTTTTTTTTTGGTTCACTTTGATATTTCTTTTGAGCGCATAGACTGTAGCCTTTTGATCAGTCGATAACCCTTGTCAACTTCCATTCTTCCTATTCTCATTCATTTTAGTTCTATGCTATTTTTGTTTTCACAGAGAATTAAGGTCTTTTAATCACATATTCAATAGAACAATACAGATAAAACTTTATCAGATCCACCATGATGAGTCCAAATAGGACAATCAAAACCATATGTACTCCTATCCTATACCTTCCAATGTTGGGAATGGGCTCTTGGTGATCTGTGGGTACGATGCAGCTATATATTGAGATTCATATCAGGTGCTTGCCATAACTATAGATGTGTTAGTCCGCAGTTTTCAACCATTTGATTAGATGTTTGGAAAATTATTTGGTGGCATGGAACTCGAGGTCCATGATGAGGTAGTCACAACTAGTAATTATATAAATGATGTTGAGCTCTTTTGTCTATACAATTTTGTTGTAACTGTTTTCCATATACTTTTTGTTCATCGAAATACACATCATACGTGTTAGAATCAATTGAAATTCTGATATTCCTTTCTCTGCACCATCAATTTTTTGTCCCTTTTTTAGTGATTAGGAAATTTGATGAAGAAATTTATGCAAAAAGAGCACGCTGCACTTTAGAATATATAAATCTCGTCAATTCATTTCTTTTTATTTATTTAATTATCGGTAGTAGAGACACTGGTTGTACATGTCCCTTTGTTGTGCCACTCCACCATTTGTAACTAGTAATTCACTTCACTTCTTTCCATTTAGGATTGCATTGGAGTGATAGATGGCGTGCACATCCCTGCACATGTGCCACTCCACCATGTGTAACCTCCACGAATACAGGGGGTGCTAATCAGTTGCCAAGAAATGCAAAGGAGCTGTTTAATCACCGTCACTCCTCTTTAAGAAATGCCATCCAGAAGTCTTTTAATGTGTTAAAACTGCGATTTCCAATTCTCAAGCTTGCTCCTCAATATGCTTTCCACACTCAAAGAGACATTGTTATCGCAGCGTGTGTAATACATAATCACATCCGACGCGAGGAGAGAAATGATTGATTGTTTAATAGTGTTGAAGGAGGCACAGTTGACGATGGTTTGCCTGATTTGGATGATCAACCTGATATGCTTTTGGCTGCCGCTATACAAGAACAGATTGCATCGTCATTAAGAGACTCGATTACTGCAGCAATGTGGAATGACTTTGAGAGTCCACTATTTCTTGCCTCATTCAAACACAACAAAGGGACATATTTCATATTCACCAAGACATATTTCATATTCACCAACTCGACAACTCAATTCAACTAGACAAAAATAACATAAGATACCAAGATGAGGAAAAAATTTGCAAATAAGCCATTATGTATTGAAAAGATTTCCATTTCATATTCACAATTTTCGGTGTTTCAGAGATACACAAAATTTCCATGCCATCTGCAACAGAGATATTGCAACTATATTGCACATATGTTCTTTGATGATAATCAGTGCTTCTTGTAGCATCAAACTCATCAGAATTCACTCCTAGAACTGGAATTGAATCATCCATGGAATGGCTAGCCTGCCGTCCAGATAACTTAAAACCTGCGATGTCTAAAGCTGTAAACCACTCAAGCTTCTTCTACCTATGAAAATATGAATGTTATTCTTGTAAACCACTGCACTATGATTACCTTAGCAATCTTTCAGAATGTAGAAATTCACACCATGTCGTAGAAATTCATACAGGAAAGTCCTTTCACATGTAGATAACATTGTAGCTACTTGAAAAATTAACCAGCCCAACAACCAACGTCAATAAAAACAACACGTGCAGTAGAACAACAATTAGTAAACAGCTGAATTCAATGGAGATCGCCAAATACTTACAAAACCATCATTGATATACTTTTCTACCATTTGCCTCACAAAATGCAGTCAAGACATTTTTAGGTATACAACCTCGAAATTTTTCCCAAAAAACAAAAGGTATATGGAGGATAGTATCCTGCTAATTCATAATTGCAACTTATTTATACTATATGACAATTTGAAATTATACAATGAAGGACAAAAAGATGCCTCCACACCCCACACCCCCCCAAAATTTTTTTTCCCATTCTCCTCTTTTTCTCTTTGGGGCTGCAACGAATTATCACTGAAGCTAGGAGCTGGTGGTCAAAGTGCATCACTAAATATCAAAGCGAGAATAGTACAGAAATGCAGCAGAGAAAGAGATAAGCCGAGCTTAGCATCTACATGAAACACAAGATTAAAGGGTTCAAATCAAGAAAATGGGGCGTTATTACATGAAAATCCATTAAATAAGTATTGTAAGGCCTCCTTTTCAAGTTACCCTTCTCATACATGAACAACACGACCAAAAAAAGAGAGCTAATAAATAGAAATACAATATGCAATATACTCCTGATATTTGGCATCTGGGAGCTTACCAGAAATTGCAAGTATAATGGTTATAGTTTTATCAGTAAATATTTCAATCTAACAATTAAATTAAGAACAACAGGGAATCAAAATAACCCAAATTATGAAGTTACTACAGGTGAATCACAATATGAACATGAGAAACATAAACACCAACCAACATGAACATAAGAAACCTAAAACACCCATGCAGAGACATGAGAAACATAAAACAGCCATGCAGAGACATGCATTCAAATGGGGCAAAAGCAGTATACACTATACAGAAGTAGATATACAACTACAGAATCAACCAACCAACCAACCTCGCAATTGGTGGTACAATTTGTGCAAATGTTTTCTTTACCATCCACCCAAATATTAAAAAACAAATGTAGCGAAATTCAGATTTCAGAATACATGAGGGGTCTTCAAGATCTTCACAATGACTTCTGAACCATCACAGTGAGGTTTGAGACACAAAACCACAAAAAATACCCAACATTGCAAAATCAACCATGGAGATTTGTTCAAACCCATTCTGTTAAACTACCAACAAGTCCTCTTATAATAGATTAAATTGGCAGCATAGACAGTATGGAGAATTGATGTTCTGGATCGATTTAGGGCAAAAATAGATTTTGGGCAAAAATCGATTTAGGGTGGAATGGAGAATGGAGAATGGACTCACTGGTGGAGGATGTGCTCACTGCTCAGTCGGTGGTGGAGGCTGTGCTCACTGCTGGAGGCTGTGGTCAGTCTCTTTGTTGTAGTCGCTGGTGCAGGCTGTGCGCGCTGGGGGAGGCTTTGCTCGCTGGGGGGAGGCTGTGGTCGCTGGTGGAGGATGTGCTCGCTGCTGAAGCTGTGGCTTAAGCTTAGATTTCACAAAGCTCCGATGGTCTTCCTCATCGGAGACAAATGCTGTTGAATGGTTGGAGCTCGTCGGACAAGAGGCTGGCTGAGAGTGGTTGAGGAGGAGGAGAGCTGAGAGTCGTTGGAGGAGGAGGAGAGCTGAGTGGGTGAAATGTTTGAAAATTTTTGACCTTAGCCTGTGATTTGTTAAATTTAAGTGATCCGACTTAACGTTAAAATGGTCATTTTGAAATGCCGCCTTTAAAAACGTTATTTTAAATGACGTTTTATCAAGTTTCTACCGTCGTGTGATTCATTAGATGCGTCACTTTAAATGACATTTTATGGCTTATTTTTCACAATCCTGTTAAGGCTCAAATCGTCATTTCAAATGACGTTTTCAAATGAGAAGGTATCATTTGGAATAACGTTTTACAAAAAAGACTGGGTATAAAAAATAAGTTTAAAATTGAGTGAACGGGGGAATATTCATTTGAACTTGGTTGTTTAATCTTTCTTCATAAAGATTTACTTATTTCGTGTTATTTCACATGTCTCTTCTAGGTTGTGATCTTAACAAATATTGTTAAAAAGCATTACAAATCGATTCGACCCCAGTGCCCCGCTCGGAAAGGGGGGGCGGAGGTAGGAAGTTTACATCGGTTGAGATTGATTCTCAATCCCAAATTATTTGGCCAGAATTAAAGGGTATCAAGCATAATAAATATGAAATCGATAATGTATATGCAAAGTTCAAGATATTCACTTAGTCAGAATCCTTCGTCTTCTCCGACAATATTAGCCTGAAGTGAAACTGTTGATCTAAACAAAATAAATTGTTGGGCTCCAGCTGTAAACCTTGGTTAAGTTGTGTTTATATTTAATAGACTTGACAAGAATTAGAAAAGATTAAGTGAATACAAGAAAATTAAATATATGATTCGTATATAAACTGCTAACCTATTTGAAGCTCTTTGTAGAATTAAAGTGTACATAAATTGAGAATAATTGTAAAGAGAAATTTAACAAATCGTGAAGGATGCGCGTGTCATTATTGTTACGCCGACCACCGAGCTATCAGACATTTTATATGAAGAGTGATAAAAAAAAAAAGTGTGCTTAGATTATCACATAGTGCAATGAAGTGGAGATGGAGGATTATGTAGTTTTAGGGAATTTCATGATGTGGAAACCAAATCTTAACTCAATTATTTATGGCTGTGTAGAGTTCCTAGACATGAAAATTTCTGTTAATAGTTTGTAATTTTCAATTGTAAGATCTTCCACAATTTGTCTTTTTCCTTTAATCTGTTCTAACTCTTTACTCCTGGTCATGAAATATTTTTCGGCAAAATTTATTTCTTATCTTCATATTCAAATTATTCTCCATGGTCTTGGGATTTATTATGACATACTTATGTTGCTTTTAGCTGTGTATTCGTCATCTAACATAGGAACAACTAAATCATCCTTAAAGCATTTGTTGGAATGTTATGTATCTTATTATCAAACCAACATAAGTGTATCACAACTTGAGGTTGATAATTTTCAGATTTTTTATTTTACCAATTTTTCTTGACATTGATATGATGAAGTCTATTGAGAATGATCATTCTTTCTAGGTCGTTCTCAAAATAAAAACTTCTCCAAATAGGTCTCTCTTTTTCTTTTTTGTTACAACATTCCTTTCATGTCCGCATTAAACTAAATTTGTTCGAATTTTACGCACGAAACATATGAACTTCCTCCATGACGTCAGGGTTGATGGTGGCACAATATTTGATTCAGATTTGATTCTTAGGAAGGAACCATTTATTGGGTGTATGAGTACAATGGAGGCTGTGGCACGGTGTCTACGGGTTCTCGAGTCGAACGGGGATGTGATTGAGTTGAGGATGGTTGAGGTTTTAAGAGCTATGGTGAGGTTTCAAGCTTGTTTTTTGAAGCCCATGAAGGCAAGGCCAATGTTGTTTAAGAAGGGTAGGGTGGATGAGAAGAAGAATGTGAAAAGAGAATTCCCTGGTTAGGTGAATTCCTATTCGATATGATATCATTTGGTGCATTTGTATTGGATTTTGGTTTTATTGGTCAATCGCAATATATATTTGCTCTAATTTGGGTTGAGGACACTGTTCTGTGTTTCTAAATAGATTTATGTTCCAAAACGTGCATAATTTGCCACGCTTTTCAACTTGACCCTGGTGGTCATTTATCAAACAAAGGGGAGAAGCGGATGTCTATCGCTGGTTGTTTAATGCCACCACACTATTATTTGAAAATTTCCTTTGATTTTTTTACTTAATAAGGATTTCAAGGACTTCAATGCTGCTTCTGTCATTGAATGAAATTCCTCATTGATTTTGATACTCCAAATGACAAAGTTAACGTAGTCTGTGGGGTGGAAGAATCGACATTTGTCCAAAGGAGGAAGGGTTCCCCTCAGCAGTAGCACCTTTGTCAAGCCTTCCGGCCTGTACTTTTCTTTATTCACCAAGCCAACTTCGATGACGAGATGGAGTTATAGAAAAGGGATTCTTCTGGGAAAGAGGTGGAGAGGAAAAGAGAGTTTTATTGATTGGTATGTAGCTGTTTGGATTCTTGAAATGTTTCACGAGCTGCGTCAGAGAAATTTTCCAAATACATTGGATTTTTGCTAGGTAATTGGACTAGAATCAGGTTTATACATGGTGTTTGGTGAGGGTATAAGGCTCTAAAAGGAGACATTCCTGGAGTTATATGCAATTGCTGTTGAGAGGAGGCTTCATCAGTTGACATCATGATTTTTACTGTGGAGGCAGCAACAGTGTGTGATATGGAATTTTGCAAGATTTTACAGAATTGTTGGCAAGGTTGGATTGAAATGTTTCTTGAGGTGGTGTGGAGGATGCTTGGTAGTGCCTAAAGCGGGAGATCTACATTCGTGTCAGCAAAGGAGAGGCTCGCTCTTTCAAGTGCCTGTCTTTATTTAGATAGCTGCTCAGAAAAGTATTTTGATAAGGGACAACTTGAGGAGAAGGATATAGGTGAATTGGTTCTTTATGTGCATAGAGGAGGCAGCACAAAAAACATCATTTGCTGCTTCAGAGGTTGGCAAGAAGGTTAAATATTCTTTCAACATACAAAGTCCATTCCATTCCTTCTGGTTTATACAGTTGGGTGGACTTCTTGGGGACGTGCATTCACATGGAAACAATCGAGTTTGTTTATATTCAGATAATGCGTGGTTCATATCTATCTTTAGTCAACTGTCAAGTTTTTGCTCACATCTTCTCAATTCTTGCACTTGCTGTAACATAGCTGTAAATGTGTTATTCCTTAATTTTCTTGTATTCTGAATGATGTAATAAGGATAATTGCTATTTCATTAGGATGCTTAGTTGCTCTGTAATTTCATAGTTTGCTAATTGCTATCATTATTGTGATTCTCTTGGTTTTTTATTTCCTTATTTTCAAGGTCTAATCAGTTAAAAGCTAGGTTGTCCCAAAATTGTGAAATGTATTTAATGTTGAGACCTGCTGAAAATCCAATGATCACATCATTAAGTCTCCAAATTAAGTTATCAAATTAAGTCTCAATAACATTGCCCTTTTTTAAAATGACTAATTTCACTTCACACCTTAAAAGATACTTTAATTCTCAATTTGTACCATCAAATATTAAAATTTTGAATTTATACCCTTAATGTTATGAGTTGATAATAGTGTGGGACTCGTCCAAACTGTCGTTTAATTTTTTGTCATAAATTAAAGTACGTGAGTTACAAGTGTTTCGGGCATGGACTTGTGTATAAATTCACACACTGTTGACATCTCATATGAGTTGCATACGAACAGCAAAACTCTTGTCTCCTCTATCACCCATTTTTGTCTGTTGTTTGCAACAGAAAATTTGAGGGCTTGAAGAATGTTATGCTCAGTTTGGTATAGATGGAAAAATGGAAGGATGTAAAGTTGGAAGGATTGAAAGTTGGAGGGATAAATAAAACATTATGTTTGGTAAAGAAAAAAAATAGGATGGATGGAAAAGTTGATGAATTAACTTTTCTTCCAACTCACAAAAATCAATCTTTCTAAAATCGGAAAGAAAGTGGATAGAAAGTTAATTATTTGCGTTGAGATGTATCTTATTTGTCTATATATCTTTTAATATATACATATATTATGTATACATTAATTTCATATAAAAATACAATGATAAAATATGTATTTATATATATATATATATATATATATATATATATTTTTTTTTTTTTTTAAATTTAAAAATAAATTTAAAAATTAAAAAATTAAAAAACAAAAATTAAAAATTAAAAAATTAAAAAAAAAATTAGCCAACACAAAAAAAAATTAAAAAAAAAATTAGTCATTTTTATTTTCTATCCATCTAACCAAACGCAAAGAAAGGAAAGTATATCATTCCTACTTTCCATCCTTGAATGATAGAAGTGTATCCCTCCTACATTTCATTCTTCCTACTTTCCATCCTTTCTACCAAACGGAACATTAATCTTGGTAATGCATGGGGCCAATTAATGCTGAATGGACGATTTAAACAATAAATTAATGCTATTGTCTGAATCAATGACCAAGAATAATGAGCCAATATGTTTACCATCAACAACCAATAATCTTCTCTGTCTCTCTCTGAAAAACTCTATTCTTGTAGGTCTCCAAGTCTTGGACTGCTGTCCCAATTGATGGCAACTCAGATTGGTTTAAACAGCAAGCAGAATTGGTAAAGAAAGTTGTTAGTACAATGTCAGTTCACTTGCAAGTCAATTACAAAGAATCCATAAAAAATGACCAGAGCCTTACAATATGTAATTCTGAGGTATTCTACATTCCTCAGAAATTTGTAGCAGACTTCAGCGATCTTGTAAATCTAGTGGGCGATCTGGATATCCATCACAAGGTTGCAATACCATTGTTCTTCATGGCAATGGACTCGCATCAGAATTTTGACTCGGTGTTCAATGCAATGATTTATGAGCAAAAACTGCCTACTAATTCTTCAACATTTTATTCTGCCGAAGTGTCAGCAATTCACCCTTGGAATGTGGCCAGTGAGCAGGAGTTCATAAAGCTGATTAGAATAATGGCGGCGGGAGATCCACTGCTGATGGAGTTGGTGTGAAGGTAAAAACAGTTTTTCGACACAAAACAACTTGCAAGGGAAGAGAAAAACATGTACAACATATGTCGAGTGTCAACACCAAATTCTGCATTTGTTTTTTGTATATTTAATGGAATGGTGGTTGTTAACTTAATCAAAAGACCCTCAGTTTCTGTTATTTGTCTATCTATTTTACAACTTAGCATTGCAGTATATCCGCCAAATGACACAATATCGCTGCCAAGGTTTTCGATTTCACCAAAGGAAAACTAAATGCACCTTAGTCGCACAAAACCATTTCAAGACCCTCAGTTTCTATTATCTGTCTATCTATTTTACAGCTTGAATGTGCAAAACCATATTTAGAACGTTTTACATGTCTTCTTAGTTATGTCATTGACAACTTCAACACCCATCATCATATGAACTTAGAGCAAACTAACCTGTATGGCTGATGTGTAGGCAAGAACTGGTCCGCCTGGCTTGTAAAGAGACACAAGCTGACCAGCTAAATTAATTACCACAGTAATAAGAGTTTCCATGATGGACTCCTCTTCAGCTGTAGGGTCTGCCAGGACATAATTCATGTGAAGTGTGCACGCTAAGGAGAACGGAATGCTGCTCAACTTGAGCTTCCTCTTCTCTTTGTTGACCAGCTGCTTTTCCAATTTTCGTCCCTCATTTTCCTCAGATATAACTACTATTCTTCCATCATCATTCAGAGCAACTACAGGAATTTGTACTGCAAAACCAAAAATTTTACTAATGTGTTGAGAGTAACATACTAGACAAGGCTTTGAACTGTAAAGAAGCTCAGTTCGAGTTCGATTATTGTAGGCACAACCCATGAACTTTCGGGCCATGTGTGACCCAGGAACTCTGGGTGCAAGAGATGTCTACATTGACAAGCATTAGCTCACTTCTATGATTTTAGACAAATCCACTAAGAAAATTTAGGCAATAGAAACATTTTTATAAGAATAACAAAATACTTCCTAAACGAAAGATATTTTTGAAGTCATTCATTCACAACTCACATGAGAAAAAATATGCATATAAGAAAATAAAACATGAGTTATAATAAAATTTATTTCCTAAAACGATACTCCCAAGTTGTGATAAAGCCTATAGTAAGTTTGACAACTTATTACTGTAGGCAGTCAATTGAAAACAAATAGTAGAGCCTTGTCGAACTTACAATTGGAGAAGGCAGCAACTGCGGAAAGTAATGCAGTGTCAAAAAGAGCACCATCAGCATCCAAACAATATTTGTCCTGCAAGAGAAGGAGATATGGATCTTTGTTATCAATAGAGAACAAGTTAGTAGTGTTATTTACAGTTTACCCAAGGCTCATGCTAAGAACACTCTATGACTAGTAACCAAAAGATTGAAAGCCATACATGCATGGATCACGCAATTCATATTCAAAAGGCTCAGATCCAACATCATTTATTAAAGACATGCTTCCCAAATTTATCTTAATGAAAGAAAAAGGCAGAATTTGGAAAACATTACCAGGTAAGCCATCCAAGACCAGTGATAATTACTTCATGTTGATCGTGCCAGAACTACAACCGAATAATCAGTCATTTAAAGACAACCATAAACCAGACCCAGAAAATACAAGGGTAAGCATATTAGGGAAGAAATACTTTGTAGAGCCAGGAAAGCATGCATAGTGTTGTATTAAAATTGTCAAAAAACATCACAAACTGGCGAATCACTACGATAGTCTCAACAAAAAAAAAAAAAAAACCAATCCACACCACTGTCATAATAATGTTGAGAAATATGATAACACGTCCAGTAGCTGATCAACAGTTTCTGTTGAATGGAAAGTTTGGTACTAGTTATGTCCAACGAAAATTGCCATTATACTTGATGAAAAAAATGAACTAGAATATTAAGCTTCGGTATTTTACAGGTATTGGTACATTGCACGACTATGTTTATCTTTTCTTTAGTTTTTCCTTAAAGATATTGCACGACTAAGTTAGTGATATGAAAACGTAACAATAGGCACAATACCGAATGGTAGCCATGATAGGAAATAAACAAAAAAATAAACCACCTCTGGTGTAGATATACAGGATACAAATGGATTTTGAAGGCATATGATTAATGCTAAAGACAAAAGTTCTTCATGGATGCAGCAAAAAGAAGACTAAGCAATACCAAACTAATATGTGGAAAATAACTACTTAGCACCCATCACAGTTCAGACAAAATTTCAGAAAACAGTAATAAAATTTAACTGAATAGCGCAACGACATGCCCTAAGATGGTGTCGGACAACTGCTTTGACACAACTGGTGCTACCTCGGCTGGCCTGCCAGGCCTAACAATTGGGGAACAAATTGGAGGCATGTGGAAATCAATAGTTGGAAAGAGAAATTTACATATTTACACCATCTGGGGATGAATGTCAGGGAAGAACAGTAGAAGAAAATATGCCAGTGATGATGCTAAACCAATGCAGCCCTCATCTAGCGAGTCCACCGTAGGTGTCATGACCTCCATTTTAATAGCAGCCAGCATGGTCTGTGCAAGGACACAAGATGTGAGACTTTGAATTAGTTTTAATTGCAAAGAGCCATTACCCACCACAGATACCATGAAATGACATAAATAAATCGTCCCAACACAACAAAACCTCATCCCACATGCCATCGGAGAGAGAGAGAAGTTGACGTGCAAAACACTTACGGTGCAACCAATCTTTGCTAGTGCTGCTGATCCATCAGCAGGTGCAACAGCTCCTGTATTGAAGGAGTTAATTAGAACAGGAAGATGAATTTAGGCATTTCCCAAATCAGAGGATAAAATTACAAGTTCTCAGAAAGCAAACAAATATTACTAACTAACCAAGGGCCACTGTTGTATCTCTAGCTTTTCCCAGTAGCCTTCCATCAGGTCGTATTGATTCAAGCAGATGGCGCTCATGAAAGTGTAGAGGGAAAAGGCGTCTAAAAGCATCCACCTCCATCTCTGATGACAAATCTCCAGACCCATTTGCAGAACCCATTCTCTTTGATCTGCTTTGTCACGAAAGTCTCTGGCTTTTGAAATCAGAAAAGATTGACTAAGCAAAACAATTTCGACAGTTTATCACTGAAATTGCACAACAATAACCAGTGTGATGAGAGACTTCATCAAGATAAACCATATAAACACTAAAAGTGATACGAACCCATTTATTTTATTTATTTTTTTGTCAGAACATTTATTTGCTTTTAAAAATTACTAGGCAAAATGCCAAAAAATTGGAGGGGCAATATTAGGCAAACACACATGATTGAATGTAAGATTTTCAACCGTGTTGGGTGAAGCGGGTTCATGTCAGGTTTTAATGGGTTTCTATCAAACAATATTTTACCAATACTCAACTCATTTATTAATTTATATTTAACAAATCATGCCATATCCAGTTCATATCGTGTATAACCGATATATAAACGAGTTATGTCATGTATTTCTTTTGATTGGCTTCACCCAGTCTAATTCGTTTATTAATCGTGTCGTATCGAGATCACTCATTTACGAAATGAGTGGCTGAAGGAAGATCAAACCTTTTATTCATGTCATATTAACAGGTCGTGTCATATTTTGACACTCCCAATATAATGTGGTGAAAATGAAGATATTAAGATAGTAGTGTGGTAAAAATAGAAAAGATAGAATTAGGAATGATCATTTCTGTAAAAAAAAAATAGAGCGAATGTAACATATAGAAGATAAATTAAGGAATAGTTGACTTAGGTGGTTTGGACATAATTATAGAATCTGGATCTCGACCCTAATTCTGACGTTCGTGAGCGTGACCTAGACCTTCATGATCAATAGTGAGATCCAGTTTACCAATAAGCAAGCACAGGTACACCAGTTGATCCAATGGCATAGGTAGCCAGTGATTTACCCCTAACCATTAGCAACAAGGGTTACGGAAGAGGCCAAACCAACCCAAGTATATCACAAATAGATAGGGTTGGAGCAACAGATCCTATAGAAACAACTACAAAGCCCAAGGCAGATCCAAACGCTCTCATAGGCGATGATCTCATTCGTCTAGGAAATGAGAGGTCTAGCTAGGAGTACCCGTTGCAATGAGCTGAATTCTGAGTCTCCCTCCAAGTATTAGTCCACTTCTCCCTAAAGAATGAACAGATCGAAGACCTAATCTCAAAACTCACCAGTAGAATCTCCCTGCCAACCAAAAGGATCTCGAAATTCACCTGTAGAATCTCCCTACAAACCAAAAGGAGGAGTCTTTGTACAGCTACCCGTGGTGCATTGCCTATTGACTAAGAAGGGGGGCGGGGGAGGCAGTCTTCGAACTAGACCTATCCACCACTCCTTTCCCACCCACGTCTGCTGGCACTACCTAATTCAGATTTGAAGACCGGAGCATCCCTCGCAAGAGTAGAGGAATGCCAAAATAAACTTTAAATGAAATAATAAATAAAGCTATGATAAATTATTGTTTAACATAAAGCATGGCGCTTAATAGAGCACAATGACAAAACAGGAATCGCCCTCAAAATATTGAGATAAGGCTTTGTTGAGTTGAGATGATGAAGACGAACGAATATTATACCAAAATCAAGTTATCTAACAATAAGAGAAAATGAGAAAGCCATTCGTAGCACTAGGGTTGCTAGGCAATTTTGGTAACCTTTCTTGAATAATTAGTTCAACTAAATCCACCTAAAACACCGGAGCAAGCAAAACAACCTAGAGAAATGTCAGCTTATCATGCCCAGTAATAAAAAACCATTTCCACCTCATGGCCTCTCTTGTAATCCTTTATTTCCACATTTATTACATAGTATCATACTATCATTTGCTATAAAAAAAAATTATCCAATGTTGTTTTTAGAACACGAAAAATAGTCCAAAACATTTGCTAATATATTGCTAATCAATATCCAAATTTTTGGTTTTATTATTAGTTCAATTTTTTTGTTTTGTTATCATTAAAATTTGCTGCCTCTACTATAAATTTCTAGCTCTGTCCCTATTTTACCAGACTAAACCTCAAACGAACTTTATACAAATTTAAGTGATCCAGAACATCAAAAGATCTTCACTTCCCAAAACAAAATACCACAATCATGAAAATCTATCATGCTAAAATCAAGCATTTGTATAATTATTACTTTGTTTCTACCATACATTCCAAAGAAGCTCTTATCCTTCAAACCCCTTTTAAGCATTAGCCAATACATCAATAAGTTGATCTCTTAAATGGGTTATCGCGAGTATTATAGCCCATATCATAAGATATTAACTTTCGAATTAGATAATAATTACATATTCATTGGCATGTCTTGGGCAACATTTGTGTCCTATAATGGAGAAATAAATACCAACAATTTAACTTATTTCTATCTACAAACAAGGACATACATTTATCCTGAACTGAAAAGGAAGAAATTAATTAGCAGAACGAAGATATAGTGACAATCGGTTGGCAAGTGGTAACATGTTTTATGTTAAGTTCATTAATCATATTGAGAAGTATATACCCACACAATCTTATTGAACAAGTAATGTTGAGTCAGTATATGGACTAGACATAAAACAAGAATGGGAAACTGCTTGCACAAGATGGATAAAACCATCTCATTAAACTAGTCAATGACAACATCAAATTATTAAGAGTGTAATAGATGAAAATTCCCTCATTGGATAACTATGTGTTGCATCAAAAGGATGCTCCTAGCACCTCGGTCTATGGGGATGCCTTGCAAGTTTTTGTTTTTGTGATAAAACCATGATCCTGGACACAACTTTCAACAAATTAAAATAATCTATATTTACTATAGTAAGAAGTTCAATACACAAACGTGCATCACACAATTAAGACTTACACGAACTTGTATCATTCTCACATAAAAAGATATTTATATCATTGGGAATTCAATTGTATAGAAACCAATACGCTAGGATTCAGATTCAGTAAAAATCTAACTATAGTGCTTCATGAGAATAATCACTAGGCTCTTTTTGGGTGGCAATATTTAAAATTGTTAAAGAGTATGTCGTTTATTACTATGTGATGACCTGTATTGCAATACCAACTGCATTTCTCCCTCAACTGTTCAAGCATTAGGGCAACCACAAGTTCCACAATACTAAGATTTAACTATTTCGTATCAATGACTGGCTTCAAGTCAATTTTAGATGATAGAATGGATAATCACTTATTAACAAGTATATCAATCTCGTATATTTTCTCCTTTTCTTTGAAATCTTCCAATCCAATTGCATTTCCTCAGAAGAACATAACCCAGATAAAAAAACCCAATATTTAATATTTTCTTTCTAGATATGTGTGTGTGTGAGAGAGAGAGACAGAGACAGAGGAAAACTTACTTGACGGCAAATTGGGAAAGCAAGCTAGAGCGAGAAATAGAAGCAGCCACGTCTCGGCTTCAACAGAGAGCTGTAGTCGGAGAGGAAGGGCTTAGTTTTCTTTTTCTTTTCTTTTTTTTGAAACGGTTTAATTCTTCCTCCAGTGCTACCACAAACGGATCGGACATAGGGACTAAGTTAATTGTAAAACTATTGAGTTAATTAGTCTAACCGATTATGTAATTAAAAAAATTATAAATATTATAATTTAGGTAAAAAAATATGAAACGTGCCCAATGCATACAATTTATTATAAATTTAATAAAATTAAGTAGAGAAAAGATAATTTATTATCATTTCTAATGTCTTTGTTTTGGGGGGGAGAGAGACTTGAACCCTTGACCTTAGGAAGACAAAGTTTTCACAAGGTAAAGAGTACCATTAAACTAAATGCTTATTGGTTCATTTCCAATGTTTTGCTTTTAACTTTCTTGACATAAAAAAAAATAAAAACTTAATAAAATTTACAACAAAAATGACAACAGTACCAAAAGCTGAGGGGTGAGGCTATCCCCACCCCACAAATTTTCATTTTCACCCAATTTAATTTTTCATTGTCAAATTATTAAGTTCATCTCTTCTATACCCACTCCATTAATAACTAAACTCACCCCATTACCAAAATACTAAGTTGGCCACAGTACTTATGCTCCAAAAATATTTGCGGAACTGCAAAATCATAATTGGATGTAGGTTACACTATGGTGATTCGAGTCTTCTGAATTCTTTGTATAATGATGTGATTGAAAAGCCTAATTAACCGATTCGTGCGCTCTTTCTTTTTCCGGGTACAAAGTCTTCTTTATCTTTCATATAGTTGACATAGAAAGATATGCACCCAAAGATGGAACTAGCATGGGCCTAGGGGGCCATGGCCCCCTCCTCCATGCTCAGGAACCCTTATACACATATATCTACGCATCACTTTTCTAATGTATCGGCCCCTTGATAATTTATACCCCTATTTTTAGTCCTGTACACCTACAATGACTTCATAAATTGTTCTCCATGTAATGAAATGACATGTTGATACAAGATACTAATAAAATAATACCTCTTTTTTTTTTTTTAATTCTTACTCATATCCCAATGAAATAATCAAAGAATTTTAGAGGAACAATCTTGATAATATTAACAAAAGAGCTCTTAGTATTCGGCAACGAGAAGTTAATAAAAAATATTAATATTTTTTATTATACCTAATAAACGCACACCTTCTAACAAACAAAGAACCTAAACGTTGAAAAGTCTAAAAGAGCTTGAAAAGACTAAGGCGATTCTTTGTCTCCATATTGAAGTACAAAGTTAGTGATGCAAGGTCAAATGAATGAAGTTGTTCTATTTTCAATTAGTGTTCTAATTCTTGCTTATCAATAAAGTTTGAAATTTTAACTAATATTTTAAATGTGGGGAGAGCATAGTATAGATTGAATTGTGCAATACATTTTTGGAAATAAACTATGATATGCTTTTGATTTAGTGGTTGCTTGTAGTTTTTTTTTTTTATGTGTTGTTTATGATATATGCTTGATTAGTGGTAGTCTTTGTTTTTTTATTTTAAATATATTTTAGAAGCTATAAATTAGGATCTAACAAGTATAATATAGTTCATATTATTAGTACAATTTTTTGTGAGATCCCCCCCCCCCCCCCCCCAGTGATGAAATCATAGTTCCGTCCTTATGTGCATTGTTCATTAAATGAAGTTGTGCCCGACCAATCCACGCCAGCAAGGGTCATGCTTTTTAATAGGCTTTTCTAGGATAGTGTGGGTCCTAATGAGGTGTGCCAACACAACTAATCATTCCCCGTCCTTAGTTCATATTATTAGTACAATTTTTTGTGAGATCCCCCCCCCCCCCCCCCAGTGATGAAATCATAGTTCCGTCCTTATGTGCACTGTTCATTAAATGAAGTTGTGCCCGACCAATCCACGCCAGCAAGGGTCATGCTTTTTAATAGGCTTTTCTAGGATAGTGTGGGTCCTAATGAGGTGTGCCAACACAACTAATCATTCCCAGTTGTCAGTCGCATCTAAGGGCCCCTAATGTTAGATCATCATTTATTGCCCGGGCTCGAGACCATTAGCTCTTCCCATGGTTCTGCAAGTCCCCAGGGGATGCTTACAAGCTCGGCGTCGCCTGCCCGAGACCATGCCTATTCTCGGTGTTAGGTTGGGTGTCTAGTGTCCACGTGTTATGTTGTGATAGGAGCGCCAACTTTTGTCCCATCAGTTTGGATTCGAGATAGGATTATAATAACTAGGCTAGTTTCATTTATGTTTAATTAGTCTGGACTCTGGAAAAAAAAAATTAGTCTGGACTCTAGATTATGGAAGATTAGCTGATATTTCAATTGAACTAGTCAAATGATGTAAAAAAAGTGAAAAAACATTCAGTTGTATGCATTAAGATTCAAAGTCTAGCTTCACAAAATGTTGTGCGTTTTAGTCATTAGTTTATTCATGGAGAGAGAAGAGAAAAGGAGAAGTTGAGTATAATTTTAGTAAACAATATGAAGTTTATGGAAGGAGTAATTTTAGTACCGTGTCGCTAGTCAACAAGCCTACAGGTTCTAAATACGTGGTTTGAGATAATAAAAAGAAAAACTGCATGATTGATTCTTTCTTGGAGCTCCTAATTATTTCAAGTTGAGCTCATCCGATAGATAAATTTCTGATTGCTTATCACAAAATTCCTAAACACTCAAACTTCAGCCTACACTGGCTCAACATATGTAGTGAGTAATAATCATCATGGTTTGGAGCTTGCAATTTTTCCAACCTATATTGAGCAGCATAGTAATTGTCTTGACTTAGCTCATTTGCAACCATATATTCGTTCTTCATGTTGAATTATTGGCCAGGGGTTCTTGTTTTTGTGTTTTCATGGCCTATATATATGACTAAGTACTTTATCATTTTTCAGGTACGGGGACATTGCCTTCGGTGGAAATATTCATTCGGTGATGCTAATTTAAATAATCACGTTTTGATTGCTTTTGACGGGACTTGGAAGCATGCCAAAGAGATTTTACATGCAAGTGTACCATTTATATCAAAGTTTGTTGTTCATGTTTGTTTACATTATGACGTCGGGGTTGATGGTAACACAATATTTGATTCAGATTTGATTCTTAGGAAAGAACCATTTTATTGGGTGTATGAGTACAATGGAGGCTGTGGCACGGTGTCTTACAGGTTCTCGAGTCGAATGGGGATGTGATTGAGATGAGGATAGTTGATGTTTTAAGAGCTATGGTGAGGTTTCGAGCTTGTTTTTTGAAGCCCATGAAGGCAAGGCCAAGGTTGTTTAAGAGGGGTAGGGTAGCTGAGAAGAAAAATGTGAAAAACGAATTGCCTGCTTAGGTGAATTCATGTCCAATATGATACCATTTGGTACATTTGTATTGGATTTTGGCAGCAACATTTTGCTGGTCAGTAGCAATATATATTTGCTCTGATTTGTGTTGAGGAGACTGCTCTTATGATATGATTGAGGAAACTACTTTAGTTGTTTTTTTTTCCTAACAAATAGCAACTAAATCTAGGTTTGGATGTTGGAGCTGGACATCGAATCCTAAAGGCTCAATCCATCCATGGACATTTATGTAAGTTGACAAAGATAAAACAAGGACACATGTAAATGTCCCGAAACACAATCAAAAACCAATATTGGTGCTAGATAATCACAACCAGCAGACGCCAATCATATGGAATCCGAAATTCAAAATTCACAAGCCAATTCTGGTGCCGTAATTCGGTCAAACTTCTTACAACTTACAAGTAATTGCTCTCAATCAAATATGTTTTTTTTGTCTTGCAACCAAAAATATGGATTAAACTCCAATCTATGGCAGCAATGAGGGGTGTTCTTACTGCCAAAACTTGTCATAATACAAACAAAGGGCCACACACATGATCATATTATTTAACTAGCTACTGTTGTTTATTGCTGCTGCTTCTTCTTCTTCATCATCACCTTCTTCTTCTTCCTCTTCCTCCTCCTCCTCCTCATCATCATCATCATCATCATGTTCTTCTTCATCTTTTTGTGAAACCATTGTTGTTGCTTCCCTGGTAAGGATTATTTTGTTACAAAAAAATGAGAAGGAATGTTCTAATTTTAGGAAAAGATTTACAGTGAAAATAGTTCACGATATAAAATAATCCGGACAATAGTATGCATAATTATTACCTCCATTTCTTGAAGGAAAAAATTACAAAAACAAAATGAAAGTTGCATTGATTAGAAATTGTAAAGAATAAAGTCGTACCTTTCTCGTATGTGTTGTATTGTCTTGTTAAGATCACCCATCCAAACCCACTCATCATCATCATCATCATAGCTGGTCATCACTCTTTCAAGCTTCGGTGCACATAGCAGTCCAGAACAAAAAGTTTTCAATTTCGGGCAGCTTCTGAAGTACACTTGATCTAATGAGGGAAAAAGAAGTCCACACTTTCCAGAGTTGAAAACAGTTAGGTTTTCTAGATCCCAAAGGACTAGTATGCTTAATCGTGGGAACACAATCACTTCTTCTCCTTCTTGCTTAGTGAATATGTCATCAACAATTCTGATTTCGGGGTGACCTTGCCCTGTTTCTATAATTTCTTCCATCCTCTTGCATTCATCAAGGTGTAACTCTTGTAGATTCAGAAGCAAATTTACCATAATAGGTGACAACAGATATCTCAAGCTCCCACATTTGGAAATTTTAAGTGTTTTCAAATTGTGGAAACCTTGAAGTCCTTTGGGAACCATCTTCCATATATGCATTAATTTAGGTAAATCTTGTATCTCCAGTGACTCTAACTGACCGAGTATAACTTCTGCATGTCCACGCTTAACTTTTAGCCCCTCCAAGTCAAAGACTGCTTCAAGTGCATCACCACCCTCTATTTGAATTTTTTGGAAGCTTCGAAATAGTTCTAGTTGAGCTGCTACAACAAAGTTCAACAATCCACAATTTGAAACTTTTATGAATCGCAGTTGGTCAAAAGACCCAACTTGCATATGGCAGTCCACTATGTGTACCACGTTTATTTCCTTGAGGAATAGTGTCTCAAGGCTAGGCAACAAAACCTGAAATATTCAATCGGTGTGTCACATGATTATTCATCAGGATCACACAAATCATATGAATGATGAAAATAGGAGTTACCTAGTGACATAATATTGTCATCGATTACTCAAACCTCAAATAAAGGCAATCCCCATGTCACTAACATCGCATAGTCGTCGGAGGTCACGACTGATGAGAATAATCTTAGTTGATAAACGTTTTTAAATTTGGGTTTTTTCAAATACTCCAAATGATGTTGTAATTTGAAGTTGTGACACTAGTTTTTTTATATACTCTTAAAACCATATATTATGACAAAAAAATTTAATTTCTATGCAACAATAATATGATTCCATAATTTTTTTTTTAAATTACAAGATGAATCTCATGTCCAAATTTATCCAAACATTTTGGAAAAGTATTTGAAGCGTGTCCAAAAGGTACTAGTCAATTTAGGTATTGAATTTATAAATTGATGTGATAAAAAAAATAATAGGGTGGACATATATCTAGATCTATGCTAAAAAAAATCGTAATGTATATAAGATATGTTGACCAAAAAAAATCTCCCCCCCCCCGCCGTTCCCATCTAATGCTGGCTCCGTCATTGTTCAGAGGATAGCCCTCAAGCCTGTTGTTCTTTATTTTTGGCCCAAATTCTTTATCATTTCAGTTTTCACATATGTTATTTTACATTAGTCTTTTTAAAAATTGCAAATCTCACTTTCCAATACTTTTGAAGTTTTTCTATCAGCCAATTTCCACTCTCTGTTGCGCTCAATTTCTGTTAGTTATTCATTTTTTCAGTTTAGTAGCTTTAAGATTCATAAACACGATGTTGACCACAATGATTGTGAATTTTGGTGAAAATAATAACTATTAAGAATTACCAACCTATCTCAGATGTTCTAATCATTCTAAGTCAGATATTCTAACCAACCTAGAATAGAAATATAAACTAGTATCAACGATTAATGAGTCAGAAGTACCTCTATACTATGAGTTACATAATTCAAAATTAATAACTGAATGCCACAGGCATTTCTGAATACAAAATTCAACTCAATTAATATTTGTCACAACTAATTAGGGTTGGGAATTTCAAACACTTTTATGCCTAGTTTAGTGGTGACCTATATCATCTGTCTTAGTATTTTAATTGATTCCTCCCCCTAACTTTACCATCATTATTACTTTCTTGTTAACAAAATCGAATTTTTTTCTCTGTATTTGACTCGAATAGTTGAAAAATATTACAAGATAAGAAAAATATTATTAATAAAATTATGAATTTAAATGTTTATCAAACTAAATTTCATGGATAAAGTGATCAAAACAATCAGCACACATCAAGTGTAGTGGACTACGTTTTACAAAAGACATATATAATATCTAGTCTAAGCATGGTAGCTCACAATATCTTTTTATTCTTTTACAAACAAATTAATGTTTCCAATAATTATCATATGATATGCATTATGTACATTTATTTTTCCATTCCTATGTAACACTAGAAAAGGATTTTCTATTAATTGTTATGGAGTTTCTCTAGTGTTGGGGAGTTGATTATAGTGTACGAAGGTGCTGGAGCAGATTGGTTGCAACGATGAAGGTTTGATTGGTAAAAATCAAAGTAAAAAGGTAATCGAAATTAGTGAAGATTGATGGCTTGTGGACTGTCAACCAATCCCTTTAGTGGATCAAGCAAGGTCCAAATCAAAATCCAAAAGTGTGTATTTGATTCTATGTTCATGGATCCTGAATATCAGCAATCGAGTGCAACTTTCATAGAAGATAAAAAAATTTGACTATGATACAGAATTTTTCATTGTTGAATTTAAATGGTATAATCTCTAAATAAAATATCAAACAGTCCTTACGAAATGTTTAACAACCCTACTTGTAATTAATTTAATAGAATTATATCTTAATTTTGTTGAATCTATGTAGATATTGAGTTCGTATCTGATTATACTTAAATCTTTTACATCTAATACGACTTCGAATCATTAATCTATACTATTTATAAATATCAACATTTATGAAAAACTTTTGATTTGTTATTTTATCCCTAATTGTTACAATAAAATCAATTATACCCACCTATATACTTTCATCTAATTTTTATTTTTTTACTCCTATTTAACTTTTAACTTATTTTGGACTCTTTTATAAAAATTTCTAAATTCTTTTTAACTCATTTATTAGTAGTACAGCTACATACAACCTTCAATATTTATATAAAAAAGTAAAGTCCTATACATGTTAAATTATTATATATATGGAGTTACCAAATTAAATTTTATGGTCAAATATATGCCATATATTTTATTTTTTTGTATGTAATGATATAATAATATTATAACTTATCTAATCAATCTATTTAAAAAATATATTTTTTATAATATAATTCAATATGTAAATGCCTAAAAAGGTCGAAAAGATATTTAAATAAATGACAAATTAAGTACTCAAAGACTTATAGAATAAATTAACAATTAAATTTAACAATAATTAAAATATAGATTAATTATTCAGCACTTAATTTTTTATTTAATTTAATTACACATATAATTTAAATTTTTATAAGAAAATATTATTTAAATTTATTTACGTGTCATAATTTAATTCAACTAAATTTTGAATTTGACTTAAAATTATATCGTAATTCTACCCTTTACTATTAAATTTCTCAAATCTGCAGATTGTTGACAGTTCTGGTCACACGTCAATTACATGATTCCTAATTTTGTTTCTAGACACAACCAATATGTTCTTTTTCATTGTTTTATAATTTACCTATCTAAATATACTTTTTTTAACTAGTAATTCTCATCATGCATAAACCAATATTAGAGTGTGAGAATAAGATGCGCCTTGAACATATTTAGCCTACTAGCCTACCACTTGAACATATTTAGCCTACTAGCCTACCACCATATCCGAAATAAACCAAAATAAAGAAACCCTATCATTGTTATGCAAAAATAATTAACGCTATTCATGAGCAAAAGCATACCTGTCTGTGGAACAGACTTTCTATGACAACATTGTCTGAGTTGGGGTAGAAGCTTCGAAGCATTGGGAGATCTTTCAAAGTCAAGGACTTCAGTTTTGGAAACTCGATTCTTTCTGTACCTTTTTTGCCTTCTCCCTCGTCCTTCGCAACAATATATTCCATCTGAGAACACCGTCGTATACCTAGTCGTTGGAGTTGCACGAAGCCTTTAACTACGGACCCTGTGAAAAGACTCTTCATGGCAGGTAGCTCCCATAAAGTTAACTTTTTTAGTTGTCCAAATCTTTTTCCCGGGAGAGCCCTATGAATAAGATATTCAAGCTCATCACAACGTTGAACCCAAAGTTCCTTCCAGTTTACAGATTCGTTTTCATCTAGTTCATCGAAAAGATTTCTTCCCAAACCCTTCATATTTACGAACATGATAAGTTCAGATCTCTCCAATAACGCCCTAAATCCAATCCCAAAAAACATGCCTATGTCAAAATGATGAAGGACCAATTTGTTTTGGAAATGATATTGATTCCATATTTCAGGATAAAACCCAATCGAAATTTTAAATCTTCTCAGATTCTCCAAGCAAAAGTCTTTCAATTTTGGCATATCCTCAGCACGTAAGCAAATTTGTAACGTGTTCAGATCAGGCAATGAATTCAACTCCACGTGTTCAGCCCTAACTCTTCCCATATATAACTCTTCGAGTCTATTCAAGTTTGACAAAACACCAGGTGGAAGTCCATCACGGACTTCACCCCTCAAATCCAACAATTTTAGATTACCGAGCTGTCCGATCTCGCTTGGTAATGCACGAAGGGCAGACTTAAAAAAGCTGAGAATTTCCAAGCTCTTGAGGCTTCCAATCATTGATACGTCGGTGGTGTCCAAGTTGCAAAAATCAAAACACAATGTTCGAAGGTTCATCGTGGATTTGAGTGGTGGTGGTGGAAGTTGAAGGAACATGGATGTTAAACTAAAAACTCTAAGTTCTGTCATCCCTTCAAAAAAATCTCCAGAATCAAATTTGGTACAAAGTTCATTTCGTACCCCAAATTGTCTTTTGTGACTGCCTTGCAGCTGTAAAAGCTTGAGGTTTGGACAATCTAAGCCAGTTGGAAACTCATTAAATTCATCAAACTTCAACGAAATGGCTGAATAATGTCGGAATGTATCTTCTTGGGGCCACTTTTTCAAGCCAGCATCACATCTTACCAGATATGCATCCTTACCCTTAGATGCAATTGATATGCATACATCTCTTACAACATCATGTAACTTCACACTCTCCTCATCACCAACTAAAATCAAGTGACAGCTTTTGAGTTGATCGATTAACGAGTGCACCGTTTCTCTTGCTTCTGACACGGTCTCAACATTTTTAAGTAAACGTAGCCCTACAGCATATCTCACCAAGCATTCGATAGGAATATCATAATCTTCTGGAAATAAACTGCAAAGCCGAAGCAATGATTTGGATTCATCTGTTTCCAACATATCATAGCTTAATGTTATAGCTGTTTCCACCCTTTTTGGCATTTCAGTATTTCTCCTTAATTTTCGAAGCGCAACATTCCATGAATTCTTCTCTTTATTTTTCAGTGCCTTGGCAAGAGTTACGATTGCAAGAGGTAACCCTTGACATTCATCTGCAACGCCTTTTGCCACAGGTTGTAACTCAGTATTATCATCTTCAACTCCTGCCATCTCCTTAAAAAGATTCCATGCTTCGACTTCAGACAGTAATCCGACTGCAAAGTTCTTGTGACATCCCATCTCGACGCACACATGTTCATTTCGAGATGTCAATAAAACTTTACAGCGGTGCTGGCCGACTCCAAAAGGAATTCCAAGTTCCTCCAACTTAAGTTCTTTCCAAACGTCATCGAATATTACAAGAATCCTCCTTTTGTCTTTTGACAATCTGTCCCGAAGTTTATTTGCTCTGACGAGAAGGCTAGTTTCATTACTCTCAAATTTCAAACCCAACATGCCTGCAAGTTCACTTTGAATCTTCAAGAAGTCCGGATTTTCGGACACAACAGCCATGACAACCTCATCAAATAACTTCTTAACTTCTACTCTTTTGGCAACTTCTTGCACCATTGTTGTCTTACCCACACCGGCCATACCGTGTATTCCAATCATCCTGATCTCATCATTCTCCAAAGCATCCATAACTTCTTTTGTAGTCCCCATCCTAGATTCAAAGTCTTTGCAATCTTCAGTTATTACAATCTTCTGGATTGGTGGTGCAGGGTATGCAAATGAAGTGTACTCATTACCTTTATTTTGGAGTTCAACTAGCTTCTCAGACATTTTCTTGGCATTCCTGCTCAGCGAGTAACGGACAAGCAAATTTGGACACCACCCATTCAAACACCCCCTTTCAACTTTAGCTCTACGTTCAAGAACTTTGTTTGCCTCATTCGTGGTCTCAACTGCTTTTTTCTGCCAGTCTTGAACATGTTTTCCAACAATTTGTGAGTTTCTTTCATCTACGTCTGCCCGCCCCTTCACCACATCTTCCACATTTTCTAGATTCTTGACATGTTCGGTCAGATTTTGAATGTTGTTTTTGTAGCAAAACAGATATCCAAACTGACGGCCGATTGGAAAAACCAAGTAATCTACAAACAACTCTGTAAATTTTCCCAAGACAGAGGACCCCATTGTAGCAAGTGCCATTTCAGAGTTGAGTAAAGATTGCTAGCAGATGTAGAGTAGATCACCAGATTCTGAGGGAGGCGTATCAACTGCAAAATGACAACAGAGTATATAATAGGGTATGGAGATTGGAGAAGGTAAAAGTGAGAAAAAAAGTAGAATATGGATTGCACCAATCCTGCTATATTACTTTGGGTTACTTATTAGAAGCATCTACAACCGTTACTCTTTTCTAAATCTAAATTTAAATTTGGGTAAAAAAATCTAAATCTAAATTTAAATTTGGGTCAAACCCAAGCACAAACAAAATTAATGGAAGTTAAACATTTACTAAAATCACCGATGATTAGATTTTATTCTCGAAGATGCTCTAAAGTATTGTGCGGCTACCCTGCTTGATCCAATTATTACTGAACTACTTGAACCTACTTCCTACTTGGTGTCATTTATTCCAAAGGTGAAAAGAAGTTTATGTACACAGACATTGTGATACCTAAATGAAACTTGGATCTTTGGATATACTATTTGATTAGATCCTCCAAAATATCTGATGCTTTTCATTAAATCAAAAGTTGATAGTCTGTTCTAGGATTAGATTCAAGTATATCTAAGGAAAAAAAAAAACAGAAAGCATGATGGAAGCAAATGTTGTTCTTAACTCATCTCCATTTTTAATCATTTCTATGCACACAAAAAATAAATTGAAGTAAACACTGTTCAAAGTGAAAGGTAATTATAAGCCAAATCAATTTAGACATACCTCTGTTTTTTAGCAGTCAAAGGCAGAAAGCAGCAGAGTTGCTTTCAGCAGTCAAAGGCAGAAAGCATCAGATTTGCAATGGAGGAGGAGGAGGATAGCTGAGAAGTATGCCTTAACAAAGAAGAGAGAATGGTTACTCCACTAGTTAAGCCTGCCTTATTTCTTGCAGTCATGCGTCAACTCTAAAATATTGTGGCTGTCTCTAGCATGTAATTTAATTACTATCCCAATTTCCTAGAAGTATTCAAAAAATGCCAAGTTAAAAAAACAACTCTAAAATATTGTGGCTGTTCACATGCTCCTGCTTCTTCATGTTTTGGGATGACTTAAAAAAGTGTATTTTTTTTATAACTTATCATAAGCACTTCAAAAAAAAAAAAAAGGTGATATTTGGAACAACTTATTTAAACTTACTTCTACACCTAATTTTTTTTTTTTTTTTACATTCATTTGGCACCACCACTAGCCATCACAACCACCACACACTACCATCCTCGCCACCATCACCACTTCCATTCCACAGTCAGCACCATCGTCTTCGTTACCACCGCTACCGCCACCATCATGCCATCTCATGACTAGATATGAAACCAAGATTTTATCACGAGGGGGCCAAACAATAGCAAAGTCAAGAATTTTATTTCATGAGATTATAAATTATTTTATCTCTGCAAACACTACCACAATCAGAAATATATATAGCATATCAGGCACAAATAATTATATTGCAGACCATCCTGATACAACTACTCAAAAAAAAAACTTTGATTTAAGTGTTTCGAGGAAAGTCCAATAATTTTCATGGAGTACTTTTCACTAAATAATATTTTTAAAATTTCAAAGGTCGTCAAAAAATCTAATCATAATTGATCTCTGTTGGATATTACATGAGTAAGAATTCTACGCCAGATAGAAAAAGAAAAGTATGTTAATGTACTATAGATGAACTCTTTACCTATTGGCTTAAGATTTTAGGTGGATATAGATTCCAAATATTTATATTGGGCCTTGTATAAATCCATTTCCTCCAAACAAAATGGTATCAGAGTTGATGGCTAATGATCCTGGTTGAACTCTCCGAGCAGTGCATAGGGTACTGATATTGATGATAACTCTTGAAGAAAAATGATAATAAAATCTTTAAAAACAACCGATACATCAAGTTAGGTGAAATTTCTATTAGTTGTAGTTATTTAGCATAGTCTATGGTTATCGGACAAAAGTTCCATATAGCATAGTGTAATGGAGTAGTTGAGATGTCTCAACTTGCTGTTGTCGTGTAGGTTTGCATACGGACGTGCCTTACTTGACAAATGTAAAATATTCTTTTGTTTTAGCATATATGATTTAATTGATTATTTTTTATCAATCCTAATTTAACCAGTTTAAATAATGCTTTTGATTGATCAATTAAAAGAAGTAGTTTTCTGATGGGTTACTTTGATGGAGAGTGGTTAAGGTTGGACAAGAAAATCGGTTCTCTCCCTACTTATAAATGTATACAATTCTCATCACCGTTGTGTATCACAAGATTGAAGGTCAAAAGAGAGAAACAAATCTTCGGGCTACACCATAAGAATTCTTTGATTGTCGATTAAGAAATTCATGGTTTTTAGTGCATGGGATGTGCCACAACAAAGTACCAACATATACGATACACAAAGTACCAACACATATACGATACACAAAGTACAATCATTTTATGCCAATGCATCATGTTAGGTGAAATATCTATTAGTTGTGGTTATTTTATTCGGTGCGTCACTGTTGATGCACATTACTTAATATTCTTTTAATTTCAAAGGTCATCCAAAAATATGATCATAATTTATTTATGTTGGGTATGGCATGGGTAGGAATCCCACGTCAGATAGAAAACGAAAAGTATGGTAATGTACTATAGATGGACTGGTAAAGTACTATAAATGGACTCATTACCTATTGGCTTAAGCTTTTAGATGAGCCTAGGTTATAAACATTCATATTGGGTCTTGTATCATTGAGTTCCCTTTTTCCTAACAAAGTGGTATCAAAGCCGATGACTGATGATCTTGGTTGAACTCTCCAAGCAGCGCATAGCATACTGATATTGATGACTCTTGAAGAAAAACGATATGAGCACTTGAACTTGAAGTCAACATAATAAGGTCTTTAAAAGACAACCAATATGTCATGTTAGGTGAAATGTCTATTAGTTGTAGTTATTATATTCGACGCATCACTATTGATGCACATTATTTAATGACGATAGTAGCTTATTTAATCTTTTAGGGTTGTTAGAATGTTTTAAGACTCATCAGACAATCCGATTTTTGCTAAATCATGTATTAGTGAGTATAATCTTAACATGAATTATGCAACTTTGATTCATCATTGTAATTGAATTAAAAGAAGGGTTAGTAACACTTTTAGTACTTAAAGTATGTATTTTTTGTTTTAATCCTCATTGTATCAATTTTATCAATTAATTTGGTCCTTAAAGTATTTAATTCGTGTCATTTTGGTCTCTACACAGATGGACCGTCAAATTTTTTTTGATGGAAGTGACCACGTATCATTTTTTTAGACGGTATCACGTGCCTAACACATGATATATATTGCTGGTCAATAGCAATATATATCTGCTTTAATTTGTGTTGAGGAGTTTATGTTCCAAAACGTGCATAATTTGTCACGCTTTTCAACTTGAACCTGGTGGGAATTTATCAAACAAAGGGGAGAAGTGGACGTCTAACGCTGGTTGTATAATGCTACCGCACAATTATTTGAAATTTTCCTCTGATTTTTTAAGTTAATAAGCTGATCTGAGCTTAAGTGGTGTTATTGTGATTTGGGTGTGTCTTAATTTTGACTAATCAGTATTTTGTTAATGCAATGTGAGGAATGCTGAGTGATCACTTGTTTGATAGTTGTCTGATCTCTGTTTTTATGTTTATGTATTGTTTTGGTTCATTTTTCAAGCTTATATGATTATTGGATTGCTATTTTAGACACCATGGTTGGATTTGTAAAGGGCACTAGAGAGGGAAGTAGTTATAGTGAGCTAAGCTTTGAACAAATCAACTTAATTCAGAGAGGGTTGTTGAGGTTTATAAGGATAAAATATGCTTATGTGATGACGAGTTGTAATGGCTAATGACTTTATAGGTTTAAGTTCTTTGAGTGTTTGGAACTATTTCTGAATTTGTACTATGTGGCCTGCAATTCTTTAGAATTTGAAGCAATCTGAATAACATGTTGCCACAATACCACATGCAGCAAGCACTTCTGAGCTTCCAGCCATTGGGTAGGAAAGCTGACTTAAAAACCTGCAAAGTAATTCGCAAGAACTAAAAAAAGGAAAACAAAATATCAGGGGACGATTTTTGCTGAGTTTTGGCCTAACAATAATCAGAGGCTGCTCCTTTTGATTACACTAGTGCTTATGATAAGATTGATTTAGTTCTCCACCAATATATAAAATGGAAATATCCCATCACTTGAATGCAGGGTGACATGACTAACACGTGACTCAAAGTGAAAGGAATGCATGAGCAATACGCAGTTAACAGAAAGCTAAACGTCTATAACGAATTGTGAGTTTGAAAAGATAAAACTAATTTGTTGAGTAGCTCTCTAAGTATTCTCATGCATCATAGAGGAAATATAATCCGTGTCAAATCATCACAAAGAATTATATCTCGAATAACAGTCATGTGTCTACCATGGATGATGGATTTGCAAATTACTAAGGAAGATCAAATGTTTAGTGCAGTGTCCTCTTGGCATCAGAAGAAAAAAAACAGTTTGGTGTATGTTTATGTGGATGGTTAATTAGTGTGGGGGTGAGTCTGGGTGTATATCTGATGTTATTGCCCCCTATTCAACACTGCCTCAACTTATATAGATTTCTTGGACTAAGTTTTCTAATGCCTACCATCTTTGTTTGTAGTTTGCAAATTGATCATCCATTAGTTTGTCAAAATAACATAACAACTCTTAAATTTTTACCTCTTTGATAGACCCATCTTATTGTCTAGTCCGTGAATTGCTTATCTATATTTATTTGAGATACCTTCGAATATCATATTATTTTGTGATCTTTTTTATTCGATTTGGGAACGATTAAGATTTGTTCAAGATATTTCTATGCTTGTGGAGAAGCCATAATTGAATCCTGGAGGATAGGACGCCATAACCTACTGCACCAGATTTCATACTCAGAGGGACCAAAAGTCTATTCTTAAGAACGGTGACTACAATACTCTATTGATAATTTTTTTTTTTTTTACTTTTTTATTTTCTGTATTGTAGCATTTTGACTTGAAATTTTCACAGAACGAGTCCCACATTAGTTGGTATGAGGGGTCCGAGGCCATATAAGGGAGCGAGTCACTCCACCTGCAAGGTGCGCCTTTTGGGCTAGAAATCCATACCCAACAAGTGATATCAGAGTCATGGCCCAAGCCACTGTGTGGATTCAACTCTTTGTGTTAGATTAGAGAACAGTGATAATTATATATTATAAGCCTCGTTTGTGAGGGAGATTATTGAGGTGTCAAAACGAATTCCACATCGGTCAGTGATGAGGGGGTTTGGGGCTCTTTGTGCCGGATGAGATAACAATGATAACTATCTATTATAAGCTTCGTTCGAGAAGAGGATTGTTGAGGTGTCGAACAAGTCTCACATTGGTTAGTAATGAGGGGATCCGGAGCTATATAAGAGAGCGAGTCACTACACGTACAAGGTGCACCTTTTGGGCTGGAAACACATGCCCAACATACTATAGCATCTATCTATATATATATACTACTTATAAATGTTAGTATCTGCGAAAAAATGTTGATTTTCTATTTTAACTTTAATTATTATGATAAAGTCAATTATACCCACCAATATATATACTTTCATCTGATTTTTATTTTTTACTCATATTTGAATTTCAACTTGTTTTGGACTCTTTTATAAGAATTTCTAAATTCTTTTGAACTCATTTATTAGTAGTATAGTTACATATAATTTTTTTATATTTATATAAAGAAATAAAATCGTATGTGTGTTAAATTATTATACACATATAGTTATCAAATTGAATTTCATAGTTAAATATGTATTATATTTTATTTTTTAGTATACAATAATATAATAGTATTATAAGCGATCTAATTAATCTATTTTAAAAAATAAAAAATTAATAATTTTATAATATAATTAGTGTGCAAATACCTAAAAGACTTGGAGAGATACTTAAATAAATGACAAATTATGTATTTAAAGTCTTATAGAATAAATTAATAATTAAATTTAATAATAATTAAAATATAAATTAATTATTTAATTTGTAATTTATTATATAATTTAATTACATATATAATTCATAATTTTTATAAAAAAATTATTTAAATTTATTTTTATATTATACTGTACTTTTAGACACGAATTATTACTAGTTTATTTATATGGGACGCATTGTAAAACAGGTCGTAGTTTAAAATTTATCCCATATATTTCCAACCTCTCTCTTCCCCCCCCCCCCCCCCCCCCCAAAAAAAAGGTCGTGGCTAGGGGTGTTCACCCTACCCTACGGGTAGGAAATATGTTCTTCCATCTTCCTACCCGATACTTTGCGGAAGAATTTTTTCTTGGCCTACCCTACCCGACAGGTGTGGTATTCCTACCCGACTTCCTACCCGATTAATCGGGTAGGAAGTCGGGTAGGAATTCGGGTAAACACTTTTGTATCTATTAATTTTTGAATGCACCAATTTAACAACACAATAAATCAATAACACTAAAATCTAAAACAACTACAACAACAATTATAATAAAACACAAGAAAGTATGAACATTAATCCACCATAATTGTTATACAAATACAATAACAATTAATTTAAGTTTAAACCATATGAAATACATTAAAATCATATTAATTAATTAATGCGGGTAGGGTAGGGTAGGAATGCGGAAATGAATAGCTCTTCCGCATTCCTACCCGATTTAATCGAAAGACCAAAAACTCTTCCGCATTCCTACCTGATTTTTGCGGCTAACCGTTCAGTAGGGTAGGGTAGGGTCGGGTAGGGTAGGAACTTGCGGCTAGTCGGAAATTTGAACACCCCTAGTCGTGGCCTCTCCTTCACCTGCTTTTCTTTTAATTTTGGGTTAATTACATTCGAGGTCTCCAAAGTATAAGATTTGTTTCATTTTGGTCTATAATATTTCAATTGCATCATTTTGGTTCCTGAAATATTGAATATGTTTCTATATGGTCTTTCAAGCAGACAACGTCCAGATTGATAACGATTTTTATCATAAACTTGTCACGTAATAACTAAATATGGACAAAAAATAATTTTAATAGCTCTTAAACAAAATTTGGGTAGTTCTTGACAAAAAAATGTGTAATTTGGGTAGCTTTTGTCCAAAATTTAAATAACTCATGATTAAAACTGTGTAATTTAGGTAGGCATTTAACCAACATTTGAGTAAAAATTTGGTCAAGATTTATCCAAATTATTTTTTTGTCCATATTTAAGTATCATGTGACAAGTTTATGATAAAAAATCATAAACAATCTAGACACTGTCTACTTGAGGGACTATATAGAAATATATTCAATACTTAAGAGACCAAAATGATGCAATTGAAACATTGGAGATAAAAAAGAGACAAATTACATACTTTAGGGACCTCAAGTATAATTAACCCTTTAATTTTTTTACCTTCCTCTTTTCATTCCTCTCCCTCTGTGTTATCCCCGTCAAAAAAACCACCATCAAAGCCCACCGCCGAGGAAGAAGGGCTTCGCTGCAGTCACCGCCACCGCCACCGCCACCATTACAGTCACCGCCACACCCCAGGTATTTCTCTCTCTGTCGCATCTCTCACGCAACCCGCCCCCCCAAACTCCCCTTCTCTGTTTGCTGAACCCACCCCCCAAGACCCAAAACTGTCCTCCATTCCTTCCACCCCCCAAACACAACACAATACGCGCACACACTGTCTTCCATCTCTGCCCAACCCACGGATTTGAATTGATAGCTTTTAATTGTTGTTAAAGTTGAGGTTTTTAATTTGATGGGTCTAAGTTTGAATTAGTTGAAGAGTTTGAGTTTGGGTTCAATGATTTGATTTGGATTATTTTCTGATAGTCGAAGGTCGACTGGGGTTTAATGACTATGGTTCTTCTTCATACAACTCATAAATTGGTCAAGCTTTAATTTAGTGAGCTTTCCCCATTACTCAAAACAATGTGATTAACACTGGGATCCATTACTTCATTTCGAGTTGTATCAGGGAGAGGATGAAAAGAGAAGAATTGGAAAGCAGGGGAAAGAAATCGACGTGTTCTCGACCCATAACGAGGTTCTCTCTCTGCGTGTGTATATGTGGGTGGATGTGGAATTTATTATTTTTGTTGCCTTTAATTTTGTTTTGTGGTGATGGGCTGAAATTCTGTGATATTGAACTTAAATGTGATAATGGGTTGAATGTGATCCAAGTGCTTGATAAAATGTGCCAAATCAATTATTTTTGATGTAGTGATGATTCTTAATCTCTTTTGCTTGGAAATGCACCAAAAGAAATTTATAATCTGGCTAAGCTCATTTAAAAGTGGGATTACAAAGTTCCTTTTATGAGTGCTTCAGTACTTTGTTCTCTCCAATTTTTTTGCAGCTTTAGACGTATAGAGGAGGAAAGGTCTGTAGTTTTACAGAAGTGTATGCAGGTATATCGCAACCTAGCACACTAATCTTGATCATTGAATATGTCATTTTTACAATAATTTGATGTTCTTAGTCATACCGGCCTTAATCAAAAGAGCGTGTTAGATAAAACATTAAATTGGAATCCAAGAAATATATCCACGGTTTTTCTTGACTATTTATGAGTTTTGTCAAGGAAGAGAAAAGGCAATAAATTTATGCCAGTTCACATAATGGTTGAGCTGGCATAAATTTGTCTTCGGTAGTATATGCTAAGGTAAACGATTCTTAAGAAAGTTGAATAATATGTTCAATTATTGGAGATAATGACTGTTTGAAATTCCATTTAAGTTTGGTGTTAAGTTTTGGCATGAACTTATCCATGGAGGTGTGGTTCTCATTCGATTGATGAAATTTTTTTGGTAAGATTGATGCGTGGATATGAAATGAACAAAATTTTCAACGTATTCTCAATGTTTGTAATTATCGATTTTTTTATTGTATATGGCCTTCTGGCATGGGTAAAAAAAAAATTGAGAATACATTGGACAAGAAATTGGTTTATGGTAAGTGACTATAAAGTTTCTGTCTTCTTTTTTTTATTGTTCAATTGGATTTACTCTCTATATGTATGTATTGTTAACAATTTCAAGCTTGCTCACAAGATGTCTGAGAAGGATTTAATTTCTTGAAATGTGATGTTATTAGTAAATGCAACCACATTAGAAGTTAAATGGCTGCTGGGTTGGATGTATAACTTTTCACATTATTTAGATCTAATTTCTCTTGATTTTTGTGAACCAATTCTTAGTAGTCAGTACTTGATTTTTTAGCGTTATTTATCATGTTAACTGTGAAATAATTGGGCTATTCTATTGATCTTTTCTTAAAGTAATTTGTATTTTGTACTGTATGTATTTGTCGTTGATACCAACATTTCATTGCCCCAAACCTCCCAAATACTCTTCACTCACTCTCTGAGGACCCACGCAAAACACCACACACCCACAATTTCTCTCCATCTCCTTTGCTTCTCTACACCACAATTATCTTCCTCTACCCTTTTCTTTTCTTTTCTCATCTCCTCCTAGGGGTGTCAAATGTGTCGGGTTAAACGGTTACGTGTCGGGTTAAACGGGTGACGAGTGAAAAACATGTAAACCCGTACACGACACGTTTAATAAACGGGTGAAAAATCTCAACACGAACACGACCCGTTTAATAAACGGGTAACACGACACGACTCGTTTAACCCGTTTAATTTTTAAAAAATTATATCAACAAATTTTAATACTTCACTTTTTTTTTATTGCAAAAATACTTACCTCAAAAAAGAGGAATTTTTAGCCAAATCTCATAAAAATAAGACTTGAAGGCTTAAAAAAAAATGAAAGAGGTCATTGTCTTTTATAGGCAACTCAACCTTTCCCCATCCCCCCTCATTTTCCAATGTGGGACAAAAATAAAAGACATTGGTTTGTCTTTGTCTTTGAAGTGCTCCCCATCTCCTCTTCTTTATCTTTGAACTACTACTTTACTTCTTTTTTTTGTATTGATTTTTTTACTTCTTTTTTTCTTGCTAATTTTTTAAAATAATTATTAATTTATTATTATATTAATTTTATTTAAACGGGTAAACGTGTGATAAACGGTTTGACATGTCTCACCCGAACACGACCCGTTTATTAAATGTGTTTGGCGTGTCAACCCGTTTAATTCGTGTCAGTTAATCGTATCGTGTCGGATTTTGACAGCTCTATCTCCTCCCCTCTCTTTCTCTCACACAGTCATATGCCTCTATTGTAGCCAACCATAGTCCCCCCTCCCTTTCCAGCACATAAAGTGTTTGTTGAAATGCCTCAACAAACAATTTTCCCCGCTCGAGTTGGAACATCCATCTTTCCACATGCCTTTTCTTTTCTCCTCTCTTCCTCTCTCTTTCTCTCGCACAGTCACACGTCGTCGCCAACCATAGTTCCACCCCCTTTCCTTTCACATAAAGTGTTTGTTGTTTCCCATAGGTTGTTTCTCACTAAGAGAAATCACTTTCGAATAGGCCCATCTTCTCACCGATAAATCACTTTCGAATGGGCAGGTGATTAGCATTGTGGAAGCATAATTGGTTGATCTGTTTGCTGAAAAGATGGTGCATGAGAGTGGTTGGTAGAAAAAGAATAGAGAGTGATAAAGCAGAATCAGAATCAGACTTTATAGTATACGGGACAAAGTTAATGTTAGTAAATTTGGAAGGAGCTGAGATTTATGGATTAGAACTAAAGGGGCAAAAACCAGTTTATGCGAAGTGTTGCTGGAGTTGGGGATGAGGCGGTTGTTTTGGTGCTCCCAGGTCCAGAAAATAGTAAAGATGAAAGTGGAAGAACAATGACTGTGACCCTGCCTGATATTTTTGATATTGGGACCCTATTCACCTTATTTAAATTGCTGAAAATTAAATTTGTTTAGTGAAGTTTAGATGTTACTCATATTAATATTTATGTAGTTTTTTTATTATTACATCTAAAATCATTTAATTTTATTTGTTAATTTGTCGTTTAGCTTTTGATTGTAAAGAAGCACTTGGTATGCTTAACAAAACACATCAACGTGGGTGGGTGGCATTATTGACACTTGCGGGTTGAATATATTTTGTTGTGAATTATGATGCGAATTAGTTTCCATATTGACATGAATCAAAATTTAAGTTATGGAAAAATTTCATTATTGACCAACTGAGTTTCAAGTAGTGTTTTTTGTGGAAGTATAATTGTAGGTTTTCCTAAATATTGAATTAATTTGAATTGACATGTAATTCATGGGATGCCTTTTTTTTATTAGTTAGAATGTCAAATACTTGAATGATATATGGGTTGATCTAATAAGTGGTATTTATAATTGGTGAAGTGAAATGCTAGTTTTTATGGGAGTTGCATTTAGTTCTTATGTGTAAAATCATTCAAATTTAACCTCAATTCCTTACTCCCATATTGACTAAGTGTGAGTATGTGCTCGTCTTTTCATTCCTTATGTGGTTAATTTATTCTTTCTCTTCATAGGTTCCAAGTGTCCCAGTTAACTATTTTCTCTTTGCTAAATATTTTATCACATAACAATTATTCCTCTTCATGGTTCTATAGCTTACTAACAGTAGATAATTGTTTTTGTTTGTTGCATAAGGAGGGTATTTATCTAATTTTTTAAAACTTGCTTAAACCATGTGATACTTTCACTTTCTATGAAATTGTGTTACCTATTTGAGCTAAGTAGTTTCAGTGGATTGGAGGCTTAGATGACTCCTTGAATAATGAATGATGACATCTAGAGTATTTTAGAATTTAGAGTCTGATTTGTAGGATTAATACTTTAGTGCTTTGGTCTTAATTCTTTAGTTTAGGAATACTTTCCTAAAATAATAATGTCGTAATATTATTACTTTTGTTGTTATAGAATCCTATTAACATTATTTTTGCTTTCGCCTATTCCTTTTAACTCTACTGTGAATTTTTTTTCAGTTGCTTTGGTGTTGTTGAATTATAGTCTCTCTTTTTTTTCCTGATTTTGTGGTTAGTATGGCAGAATTAACTAGATCAACAAAGAATTGAAAAACTGGTAACTTTGCTACTGATTATTGTTGATTTTTTAATATACCCTTGTAAGTTGTTTTTATTAGCATACTGTTATTGAGATGAATAATTGATATTTTTGCATTATTCGAGCATGGTGGTGTCGTATTGATTCCTTAATCTTGAGAAGATATAAATCTTTATCCCGTACACATTGACATGCTCATCAAACCATCTCTGAACTGTCCGAATACACGTAATTACGATTTATTTGGTTAAAATAAATAACATATTCAGTTGAAAAGTTTTGGTGTTTTGGTTTTTGCCAAATTAAGAACTTTGACACTGCGCGCTTTAATAAGCATCTTTGTGCTTTAATAGGACCACCATTTAGGATTTACGGCAAAGAACATGACGCTTTGCAAGGGAAATTTTGTAGTCGGTGTAGAAAGAATGGTTTCTATTGTTTTAGATGCATAAATTGTTGTACAGGCACATACATTTTACTTGGTCCATTGTATGGGCGTCACAAATTGTTTTGTGGGTCTTCGTTTAGAATAGACAACAAAATTTGATTGAATTAGTGCAATGTAAGTTGAGGATTGCACAACAGGTGTCAAAGTTTATTTGTTTAGTTAACATTTTTTAGATAGTAGATTGTATAATTAATATTTTTATTGATTGTCTATATAGATTGATAATATATTGTGATCCTATTTTTACGGAAAATTTTGTCGAAATAATTTTAAAAGACCAAAATAAATTATTGTAGATTAAATATTGACAATTTTTGTTTAGCATACATGATACATTCAGGCTTTAACATTCCTTCTGACAACTGAAACGAAAGCATTTTGACCCACTTTATTTCACCAAAGTCATGACATTAAAATGCATTTTAGACTTTCAGCTTAATGTGTGTCTATGTTCTGTGTTTGATTGTTTTGTGTTCAAGAACAACGTTCTTTTTTTTTTTTTTTTTTTTAATTGTACAATGTTTTCAAGCACAGGTTATGAGGGCAATTTAGGCTTTTATCTTAGTACGCGTCCGAGTTCAGTACTTGATTATTTCGTGTTCAAATTTAGTGCTTGATTTTCTTTTAATTACACTGTACCTTCAGGTACGGGTTATCCCTAGTTTTTTATATTATATATTTTACTGCTATAACTTACACTTCAAAAAATTATGATTTAATTTTAAAAAATTATAAAATTTTATAGCATAGTCTTGCCAATAAAATGGATGACCTCTTAATATTCTTTGATGAGTTGGGATTAAAAAAAGCAAAGCAATCATGTTTTTTATTTTTTTTTTATAAATGGAAGAATTTTGTTATCTTTTATTTTATCTTTTGACAATACGGTTGTGTTGATGGAATACAATTCCATTTTATTGAATTGAAATAATGAAAATGAATCGAGAAGAAAACATATGGAAGACACTTTCTATTTTCATCGGTTCATAGAAATTTGATGTTAGAAAAATTGAATTATTGAAAAGAAATGGTGAGTTTTAATTTATTGATATAATCCATTGTTGTTGTGGAATAAGAGTTGGGCTATCCACTACTTAGAAAATTAATTGGAATATTCTTAAATTATAATTATTGAATTCAATTGATTTAAAATTTGTAAGATTTAATATTTTTTTCGAATAAGATAAAATTTATTAATGTGGACAAATATTCATTGTTCAAAATAATTATAGAACTCTCAAATTATTTAGGGGAGTCAAACTGCTAGCAAAAATGTCATCGAATCATGTTGTGTTAAATTTATATCAAATTTAAATCTTAGTGAGTTAACATTTATTTAACATATACCAAACCTATGAATAATCAAATATAGTCAAATTTGTGTTGTTTGGTTGGGTATCGTGTGTAAATCGTGTTCTGAAAGTTAATTCTTATCCAGTTATTTCTTTGACAAGATTATCGAGACCATCTGTCTATTATTCAAATCCATTAAAACTATATAAGGGCATTTTTAATCCTTATCCAAACTCTTATTCAAATTTTATTTTTGAGCAAAAACAAATTAAAAATAACATGCAATCTTTATTCAAACTCATACTAAACGAAGAGAGATTCAAATTTTTACTCAAATCATGAAAAATTTAAATCTTTACTCAAATATTAAATGATTAAAAATTCAATAGTCATATTTTATTCTCTTTTAAATTTGAGTTTATTCTCATTTAAATTTAAATTTATTCTCTTTTAACTTTAAGTTTTTTAATTAGTGTTTTATATCAAATAGGTTTTTTATTTAAATAACTAAAAATTTGAGTCAAACTAGAATGGTTTAATCACTTTTGAAATCCTAGTTCCGTTCTTGTGTGCACCGCACTGATCATTACATGAAGTCGCGCCTGACCAATCCATGCCAGCAAGGGCCATAGGCTTTTTTAGGATACGGTGTGGGTCCCAATGAGGTGTGACAACACAATTAATCATTCCTTGTTGTCAATCGCATCTAAGGGCCCCACATGTCTGATCATCATTTATTGCTCGGGCTCGAGACCGTTCGCTCTTCCAATGGTTCTGCAATTCCCCCGGGGATGCTTACGAGCTCGGTGTTGCTTGCCCGGGCCCATGCCTATTCTCGGTGTTGGGTTGGGTGTCCGGTGTCCAATGTCCGTGTGTTATGCTGTGATAGGAGTGTCGACTCGTGTCCCATCAGTTTGGATTCGAGATAGGATTATAATAATTGGACTAGTTTCATTTCTATTTAATAAGTCTTCACTCTAGACTATGGAAGATTAGTTGTTGTTCAATTAAACTGGTCAAATGATGTAAAAAGGTGAAAAAACATTCAGTTGTATGCATTAAGGTTCAAATCCTGGCTTCACAAAATGTTGTGCATTTTGGTCACTAGTTTATTCATGGAGAGAGAAGGGAAGGAGAAGTTGAATATAATTTTAGTAAACAATATGAAATTTATGGAAGGAGTAATCTTAGTAACGTGTTGCTAGTCAACATGCCTAAAGGTTCTAAATACGTGGTTTGAGATAATAAAATGAAAAATAGCATGTTTGATTCTTTCTTGAATCTTCTAATTATTTCGAGTTGAGCTCATCCGATAGATAAATTCCTAATTGCTTGTCAAAAAATTCCTAAACACTCAAGCTTCAACTTAGACTAGCTCAAAGAACAATCGAGATCATTTGAAATACATGTAGTGAGTAATAATCATCATAGTTTGGAGCTTGCAATTTTTCCAACCTGATATTGAGCAGCATGCTAATTGTCTTGACTTAGCTCATTTGCCATATATTCATTCGCCTGTGGAGAGCTCTTCAAAAGTTATTTGAAATATTAATTTGTCAGATGTTGTGCATAAAAAATACTTCTTCATGTTGAATTGATGGCGAGGGTTCCTGTTTTTGTTTTTTCATGGCCCTATATATATGATTAAGTACTTTATCACTTTTCAGGTACGGGGACATTGCCTTCAGTGGGGATAAATTAGTAGAAATATTCATTCGGTGATGCTAATTTAAATAATCACGTTTTGATTACTTTTGACGGGATTTGGAAGCATGCTAAAGAGATTGTACATGCAAGTGTACCATTTCTATCAAAGTTTGCTATTCAAGTTTATTTAAATTATGACATTGGGGTTGATGGTGGCGCAATATTTGATTCAAATTTGATTCTTAGGAAGGAACCATTTATTGGGTGTATGAGTACAATGGAGGCTGTAGCGCAGTGTCTACGGGTTCTCGAATCGAACAGGAATGTTATTGAGTTGAGGTTTTGAGAGCTATGGTGAGTTTTCAAGCTTGTTTTTTGAAGCCCATGAAGCCAAGGCCAAGGTTGTTTAAGAGGGGCAGGGTGGATGAGAAGAAGAATGTGAAAAGCGAATTACCTGGTATATCATTTGGTGCATTTGTATTGGATTTTGGCAGCAACATTTTGTTGGTCAATAGTAGTATATATCTGCTATGATTTGTGTTGAGCAACTAAATCTAGGTTTGGATGTTGGAGCTGGACATCGAATCTTAAAGGCTCAATCCATCCATGGACACTTCCGCAAGTTGAAAGAGATAAAACAAGAACACATGTACATGTCCCGAAACACAATCAGAAACCAACATTGGTGTTAGACAATCACAACCAGCAGAGGCCAATCAGATGGAATCCGAAATTCAAAATTCACAAACCAATTATGGTGACGTAAGTCAGTCAAACTTCTTACAAATTACAAGTAATTGCTCTCAATCGAATATGTTTTTTTTTTGTCTTGCAACCTAAAATACGGATTGAACTCCAATCTATGGCAGCGAATAGTTGTGTTCTTATTGCCAAAACTTGTCATAATACAAACAAAGGGCCACACACATTATCATTTTATTTAACTAGCTACAGTTGTTTATTGCTGTTGCCTCTTCTTCATCACCTTCTTCTTCCTCCTCCTCCTCCTCCTCTTCTTCTTCTTCATCATCATCATCATCATCATCATCATGCTCTTCTTCATCTATTTGTGAAATCATTGTTGTTGCTTCCCTGGTAAGGATTATTGTGTTACAAAGAAATGAGAAGGAATGTTCTAGTTTTAGGAAAAGATTTACAGTGAAAATAGTTCACGATATAAAATAATCCGGACAGTAGTATACATAATTATTACCTCCATTTCTTGAAGCAAAAAAATTACAAAAAACAGAATGAAAGTTGTATTGATTAGAAATTGTAAAGAATAAAGTCGTACCTTTCTCGTATGTGTTGTATTGTCTTGTTAAGATCACCCATCCAAACCCACGAAAAACCGCCGATGAAAAGAACTTCATTCCAAGACATATGATTATTGTTTGTGTTCACTCTTTCAAGCTTCGGTGCACATAGCAGTCCAGAACAAAAAGTTTTCAATTTCGGGCAGCCTCTGAAGTACACTTGATCTAATGAGGGAAATAGAAGTCCACACTTTCCAGAGTTGAAAACAGTTAGGTTTTCTAGATCCCAAAGGACGAGTCTGCATAATCGTGGGAACACAATCTCTTCTTCTCCTTCTTGCTTAGTGATTCCGTCATCAACAATTCTGATTTCGGGGTGACCTTGCCCTGTTTCTATAATTTCTTCCATCATCTTGCATTTTTCAAGGTGTAACTCTTGTAGATTCAGAAGCAAGTTTACCATAATAGGTGACAACATATATCTCAAGCTCCCACAATCGATAATTTCAAGTCTTTTCAAATTGTGGAAACCTTGAAGTCCTTTGGGAACCATCTTCCATATATGCATTAAGTTAGATGAATAACAGATCTCCAATGACTCTAACTGACCGAGTATAACTTCTGCCAGTTCACCCTCCAAGTCAAAGACTGCTTCAAGTGCCTCACCACCCTCTATTCGAATGTTTTGGACGCTTCGAAACAGTTCTAGTTGAGCCGCTACGGCAAAGTTCAACAATCCACAATCTAAAACATATATGAATCGTAGTTGGTCAAAAGACCCAACTTGCATATGGCAGTCCACTATGTGTACCTTGTTTTTTCCGAGCAACTCTAGTGTCTCAAGGCTAGGCAACAAAACCTGAAATATTCAATCGTGTGTCATATGATTTTTCATCAGGATCACACAAATCATATGAATGATGAAAAAATAGGAGTTACCTATTGACATAATATTGTCATCGATTACTCAAACCTCAAATAAAGGCAAGCCCCATGTCACTAACATCGCATTGTCGTCGGAGGTCGCGACTGATAAGAATAATCTTGGTTGATAAACATTTTTAAATTTGGTTTTTTTCAAATACTCCAAATGATTTTGTAATTTGAAGTTGACACTAGTTTTCTTATATACTCATAAAACCGTATATGATGACAAAAAAAATTAATTTCTATGCAACAATAATATGATTCCATAATTTTTTAAAAATTACAAGATGAATCTCACATGTCCAAATTTATCCAAAAACATTTTTGTAAAGTATTTGAAGCGTGTCCAAAAGGTACTAGTCAATTTAGGTATTGAATTTTATAAATTGATGTGATAAAAAAAATAAGATATGTTAACCAAGAAAAATCCCCCCCCCCCCCCCCCAAATGCTGGCTCTGTCATTGCTCAAAGGATAGCCCTCAAGCCTGTTGTTCATTATTTTTTGCCCATATTTTTTATCATTTCAGTTTTCACATATGTTATTTTACACTAGTCCTTTTAAAAATTGCAAATCTCATTTTCCAATTCTTTTGAAGTTTTTCTGCCAACCAATTTCCAATCTCTGTTGCGCTCAATTGCTGTTAGTTATTCATTTTTTCAATTTAGTAGCTTCAAGATTCATAAACACCATGTTGACCAGAATGATTGTAAATTTTGGTGAAAATAACAACTATTAAGAAGTGTAAGTATGATATAATCAACACAAGTGAGATATTCTAACCAACCTAAGTCATATATTCTAATCATTCTAAATCAGATATTCTAACCAAACCTAGAAATGTAAACCCGTATCAACGATTAATGAGTCAGAAGTACCTCTATACCATGAGTTACATAATTCAAAATTAATAACTGAATGCCAAAGGCATTTCTCTGAATACAAAATTCAACTCAATAAATATTTGTCACAACTAATTGGGGTTGGGAATTTCAAACACTTTTATGCCTTGTTTAGTGGTGACCTATATCATCTGTCTTAGTATTTTAATCAATTCCGTCCCCTAACTTTACCATCATTATTACTTTCCTGTTAACAAAATCGATTTTTTTTCTTTGTATTTGACTCGAATAGTTGAAAAATATTACAAGATAAGAAAAATATTATTAATAAAATTATGAATTTAAATGCTTATCAAACTAATTTTATGGATAAAGTGATCAAAACAATCAGCACACATCAAGTGTAGTGGACTACGTTTTATAAAAAACATATATAATATCTAGTCCAAGCATGGTAGCTCGCAATATCTTTTTATTCTTTTACAAACAAATTAATGTTTCCAATAATTATCATATGATATGCATTATATACATTTATTTTTCTATTCCTATGCAACACTAGAAAAAATAAAGGAATGAAGGAAGAATTTACAAGTGGAACAGATTGGTTGCAACAATGAAGGTTTGATTGGTAAAAATCAAATTAAAAAGGTAATCGAAATTGGTGAAGATTGATGGCTTGAGGATTGTCAACCAATCCCTTTGGTGGATCAAGCAAGGTCCAAATCAAAATCCAAAAATATGTATTTGATTCTATATTCGATGGATCCTGAATATCAGCAATCGAGTGCGACTTTCTTAGAAGATAAAAAAATGTGACTATGATACGGAATTTTTCATTGTTGAATTTAAATGGTATAATCTCTAAATAAAATATCATATAGTCCTTACGAAATGTTTAACAACCCTACTTGTAATTAATTTAATAGAATTATATCTTAATTTTGTTGAATCTATGTAGATATTGAGTTCGTATCAGATTATACTTAAATCTTTCACATCTAATACGACTTCAAGTCATTAATATTAATCAAGTGTCATAATTTAATTCAACTAAATTTTGAATCTGACTTGAAATTATATCGTAATTCTACCCCTTATTGCTAAATTTCTCAAATCTGCATATTTTAGCTCAATTTTCTGCATGTTCTTAGAAAATGGCAGGAGAGAGAGAGAGAGAGAGATTATTGCCTGATTTACAGAGAGACGATGGACGGTTATGAAAGATGGTGAATTTGGTGGTTTGGCATAAAAAAATGACTTTGGAGAAAACAACTGTGGTGGCTCTGGAATTCTTGTCTTATTAAAAAGATAAAATACATTTTTTGTCTTTAAAGTATGCATTTAGTGTCTATTTGGTCTCTAATCTTCCAATTGTATTTATTTGGTTCCTAAGGTTTATAATTTGTATCCAAGTGGTCCAATCCCAAACGCCGTCAAAAAATCGTTGACGGTTCAATTACATGGTTCCTAATTTTGTGTCTATTTAGTCCTAAAAATTCCTAATTTGTGTTTATTTGGTCCCGAAAGTGCCTAATTTGTAGCTATAGTTTAATCTCAAACGTCCGTCAAAAAATTATTAAAGGATCTGGTTACAAGCCAATTACGTGGGACCAAATAGACACAAATTAGTCACTTTAGGGACCAAATAAAGACAATTGAAAGATTAGGGATCAAATACTAATTATCCTATTAAAAAATATTATCTGGACCTAATTTATTAATTTATTCATTGAACACAATATATTGCAAAGAATCACAACCAATATTGGAGTCTACTATCAAGTTAATGACATTAATTGATTATGTCAGTAAACACTAATGTTATTGGGAAATAATTTGGGGACTTAATATATAATGATCATTGAATTGATAGTAGACTACATTTAATGTTGAAACACATTAACAATCTAATAGTCATACATTAAGTCTCCAAATTATGTCTTAATAACATTACACTTAAGTTTAAATAGCAGTGCGCTTCTACTATAAAGTATTTATTATTTTTTTTTTCCTTTGTGACATAGAGACATTGAGAAAATCAAAGGTTAAGACAATTAGTTCTAATAAATCAGTCTTAATCCAAAATATGTTTTCTACCAAATAAAAAAAAAGAGGAAAATATGATAGAGAAGTCATAGTCTCAAAGAATATCTGGTGTCCATCTTTTCCTAAATTATACGTTTTTTTTAAAAAAAAATAAGAGTAATAACGTATCGAAAGAGAGTGTACTATTTCTATATGTTCTTGTTTATTGTTTTATTTTTCACCTATCTAAATATACTTTTTTTAAATTGTAATTCTCATCATGCATAAACCAATACTGGAGGGTGAGAATAAGATGCACATATTTAGCCTACCACCATATCCGAAATAAACCAAAACAAAGAAACCCCGTCATTGTTATGCAAAAGTAATTAACGGTAATCAAGAGCAAAAGCGTACCTGTCTGTGGAATATACTTTCTATGGCAACATTGTCTGAGTTGGGGTAGAAGCTTCGAAGCATTGGGAGATCATACAAGACCAAGAATTTCAGTTTTGGGAACTCGATTCTTTCTGTATCTTTTTTGCCTTCTTCCTCTTCCTTCGCAACAATATATTCCATCTGAAAACACCAGTATATATCTAGTTCTTGGAGTTGCACGAAGCCTTTAATTACGGACCCAGTGAAAAGACTCTTCATGGCAGGCAGCCTCACTAAAGTTAACTTTTTTAGTTGTCCAAATCTTTTTCCCGGAAGAGCCCTATGAATAAGATATTCAAGCCCATTACAATTACGAACCATAAGTTGCTTCCAGTTTACAGATTCCTTTTCATCTAGTTCATCGAAAAGATTTCTTCCCAAACCCTTCATATCTAATAACCAGATAATTTCAGATCTCTCCAATAACGCCCTAAATCCAATCCCAAAAAGCATGCCCATGTCAGAATGTCTAAGGAACAATTCGTTTTGGAAATGATATTGATTCGGTGTTGCAAGATGACTCTCAAACGAAATTTTAAATCTTCTCAGATTCTCGAAGCAAAAGTCTTTCAATTTTGGCATATCCTCAGCACTTAAGAAAATTTGTAACGTGTATAGATCAGGCAATGAATTCAACTCCACGTGTTCAGCCCTTTCCAAAAAGTTATTTCCCATATATAACTCTTCGAGTCTATTCAAGTTTGACAAAACACCTGGTGGAAGTCCATCAGGGAGTTTGTTGGTACACCTCAAATCCAACAATTTTAGATTACCAAGCTGTCCGATTTCGCTTGGTAATGCAAAAAGGGTTGACATAAAAAAGCTGAGAATTTCCAAGCTCTTTAGGCTTCCAATCATTGATAAGTTGGTGGTGTCCAACTTGCAAAAATCTAAACACAATGTTTGAAGGTTCATCATGGATTTGAGTGGTGGTGGTGGAAGTTGAAGAAACATGGATCTTAAACTAAAAACTCTAAGTTCTGTCATCCCTTCAAAAAAATTTCCTGAATCAAATTTGGTACAAAATTCATCCTCTTCAAAATTTTCGTACCTGCCTTGCAGCTGTAAAAGCTTGAGGTTTGGACAATCTAAGCCAGTTGGAAACTCATTAAATTCATCGAACATCAACGAAATGGCTGAATAATGTTGGAATGTATCTTCTTTGGGCCACCTTTTCAAGCCAGCATCACATCTTACCATATATGCATCCTTACCCGTAGATGCAATTGATATGCATACATCTCGTACAACATCATGTAACTTCACAATCTCCTCATCACCAACTAGAATCAAGTGACAGCTTTTGAGTTGATCAATTAATGAGTACACCGTTTCTCTTGCTTCTAACACCGTCTCAACATTTTCAAGCAAACGTAACCCAACAGCATATCTCACCAAACATTCAATAGGAATTTTGTAATCTTCTGGAAATAAACTGCAAAGCCGAAGCAATGATTTGGATTCATCCCTTTCCAACATATCATAGCTTAACTTTATAGCTGTTTCCACCTTTTCTGGAATTTCAGTATTTCTCCTTAGTTCTCGAAGCGTAACATTCCATGAATTCTTCTCTTTATTTTTCAGTGCCTTGGCAAGAGTTACGATTGCAAGAGGTAACCCTCGACATTCATCTGCAACGTCTTTTGACACAGGTTGTAACTCAGTATTATCATCTTCAATTTCTGCCTTCTCCTTAAAAAGATTCCATGCTTCGTCTTTAGACAGTAATCCGACTGCGAAGTTCTTTTGACATCCCATCTCGACACACACATGTTCATTTCGAGATGTCAATAAAACTTTACCTCTGTTCTGGCCAACTCCAAAAGGAATTCCAAGTCTCCCCAACTCAAGTTCTTTCCAAATGTCATCTAATATTACAAGAATCTTTTTGCCATTTGACAATCTGGTCCGAAGTTTATTTGCTCTGACGAGAAGGCTAGTTTCATCAATCTCAAATTTCAAACCCAACATGCCTGCAAAGTCACTTTGAATCTTCATGAAGTCCGGATTGTCGGACACAACAACCATGACAACCTCATCAAATAACTTCTTAACTTCTACTCTTTTGGCAACTTCTTGCACCATTGTTGTCTTACCCACCCCAGGCATACCGCATATCCCAATCATCCTGATCTCATCATCCTCCAAAGCATCCATAACTTCTTTTGTAGTCGTCATCCTAGAATCAAAGTCTTTGCAATCTTCTGTTATTACAATCTTCTGCATTGGTGGTGCAGGGTATGCGAATGAAGTGTACTCATTACCTTTATTTTGGAGTTCAACTAGCTTCTCAGACGTTTTCTTGGCATTCCTGCTCAACGAGTAACGGACAAGCAAATTTGGACACCACCCATTCAAACACCCCTTTTCAACTTCAGCTCTACGTTCAAGAACTTTGTTTGCATCATTCGTGGTCTCAATTGCTTTTTTTTGCCAGTCTTGAACATCTTCCCCAACAATTTCTAAATTTCTTTCGGCTGCGTCTGCCCATCGCTTTACCCCAGCTTCCACATTTTCTAGATCCTTGACATGTTCGGTCAGATTCTTAATGTTGTTTTTGTAGCAAAACAGATATCCAAACTGATGTCCGATTGGAACAACCAAGTAACCTACAAACAACTCTGTAAATTTTCCCAAGACGGAGGACCCCATTGTAGCATGTGCCATTTTAGAGTTGAGTAAAGATTGCCAGCAAATGTAGAGTAGATCACCAGATTCTGAGGGAGGCGTATCAACTGCAAAATGACAATAGAGTAAAAAATAGGGTATGGAGAAGGTAAAAGTGAGAAAAAAACAGAATATGGATGGCACCATCTTGGAAAATGGATTAGAATCTTGTCCAATGTCAAACCCAAACACATACTAAATTAATGGAGAATCAAATTAAGGGAGACTTAAACCTTTACTAAAATCACCAATGGAATACACTGTATGAAATCAAATCTTTTACTTAAAAAAAAAAAAAGAAAGCATGATGGAAGCAAATGTTGTTCTTAACTCATCTCCCTTTTTAATCATTTCTATGCACACAGAAAATAAATTGAAGTAAAAGCTGTTCAAAGTGAAAGGTAATTAAGCCAAATCAATTTAGAAATACCTGTGTTTCTTGATCACAATGAACAAGAGTGAAGAAGCAAAACAGATTTCAGCAGTCAAAGGCAGAAAGCAGCAGATTTGCATTCAGCAGACAAAGGCAGAAAGAAAGAAGCAGATTTGCAATGGAGGAGGATAGCTGAGAAGTATGCCTTAACTAGTCAATGACCACTAGTAAAGCCTGCCTTTATTTCTTGCAATCATGCGTCAACTCTAAAATTTTGTGTGGTTGTATAAGGATTATAAATGCCTTTGTATAGTTTTAATGGATTTGAATATCAGATAGATGGTCTCGATACCCAAAACCAAATTTACATACGATACTCAACCAAACAAAACAAATTTGACTATATATTATTATTCATAGGTTAGGTATATGTTAAATAAATGTTAACTCGCTAAGATTTAGAGCCTATATAAATTTAATACAACATGACATTCTTACTAGTAGTTTGACTCCCCTGTATAATTTGAAAATTCTATAATTATTTTGAATAGTGAATATTTGTCCACATTAATAAATTTTATCTTATTCAAAAAATACATTAAATCTTATAAATTTTAAATAAATTGAATTCAATAACTTGGACATATCTTCATTATTCAAAGATAATTTAATTAAATTTCAATTAGTTTAGTAAGTAGTGGATAACCCAACTCTTATTTCACAACGACAATGTATTTATATCAATAAATTAAAACTTAATCATTACTTTTCAATAATTCAATTTTCCTAAACTCAAATATAAGAAATTTTGGGGACGAAATTCTTTTAAGAATGACAGATAGTGCGAACCCGATTTTTTACAAGTATCTAATTTAAGCATGAAAAACTTAAGATGTAGAGTTATGTGGAGGAAACATAATTGAGACGAAACTTTTGTGGCAGATCTATAATCAAAGAAAGAAAGAAGAGCAAACTGTAATTAATATTACCTGTTGGTCGGCAATCATTCACGTGAATGATTAAAGCTTGTAAAAGAAAAAGAAAGAACAAAGAATGTATAAAAGAAAATTAAAGTATGTACGCATGAGTCGTCGGTTTGGTGGAGAAAAGGAAGAAAGAAGATAAGAAAATACAGAAGGTGGGATCCACATGTTTATTGTGTAGACACTGTTCATGTTACTGTTAGAAAAATTGTAAGAAAATATATAATAAAATAAAGAATGAGGCCCATAAATTTTAATAAAATCAGTGTGGTGTACATGTGGGTGAAAATGAAAAGAGAATTTATAAAATAATAAAAAATTAAAATAATATATATACTATAATGATGTGAGAAAAGTGGCCGTTCTCACGAATGTAATAAAATAATTGGAGTGTATTGTATTGAGCTATCGAATTGAGTCTTATATCGGTTGGTGATGAGGGGGTTCAGGGTCATATAAGATAGCGGATAACTCTACCTACAAGGTGCGTCTTTTAGGCTGAAAACCCTTGCCCAACATTCCGTAGCATATTTTATAATATGCCATATTATTTAAGACTTGTTTTAATTATCTATGTACAAATAAATCGTCAATATGAGTGTACATATGCTGTGTGTGAAAATGTGTAAAGCCTATGATGTTGGTGTGTGCAAGGTAAAGTGAGTAAATTGATTAATGTTGATGGCTATATTCAATCTAACTAAATTCAAAAAGGTTGAATTTTTACATTAAAACTCGCCCATGATCGAACTGCAAAGTGGTCTTTAATATTTGATACATTGAGTTTGGTCTTGATTAAGTTTAAAAGCATGACTGTTAGAAGCTATATGAATTATATATTTCTCTGTTTTTAAATTTTAAAAAAAACATTTGAGACATTAATTTTCAATTGTGGAGGTTGATTGATATGTGCAAACTTGATTTTTTTGTTATTTTCAGTAATAATATATTTTACTAGTCAAAATGAGCATTTTCTTGGAATGTGAGTTTGGAAACTCTGAAAATGTAGGAGTAATACACTATCAATTTATTTTGATTTATGACTCGGTGCAATTCAGGACGTTATTGGCCATATTTGAAAATGTTCCCTAATAAGTGAGAGGTTACTAGCCACAATTTAAAAGTAGTTCACAGTAGTAGATTATTGGTCACTAAAATTTTGTAACTCCTAATACCAAGACTACTGGCTACCTAGTAGAGGTATCTAAAAACCATTAGAATGACCCGAATATTTTGCCTCTGTAAAAATTGGTCCATATTTGCTTGAGAACGTTTTGTGGAAAAATGATTGTCTCAATTATTCAATTTTGACCTGATGGTCCTTGGTGCCTTGATTAAAATGGAGAATCTATTATTGGGACCAATTGTCGCAATAATTAAGGTTGAATAATAACAACGATATATTGTTGGTTGAAGTAAGATGGGCTACTAGTCCTAATATATCGGTCCTCAATGTTGCATCAAAAATATATTTGAACCAATGTATTGCCTCAGTTAAAAAAAATATTGGTCCTTATAGCCCTGACTATTTGTTGCCTTGTTTGAAATAAAAAAGGATCATGTTATATGATGAGTTCATAAACTATATAATTCTATGATGTTTTGAAATTGAACAGAAATATATATTGTTGCGCAACTGACCCAAGAGGTCCCATAAGATTGCGAACCACAAGGGTAGACCATCTTATTAAAGGGCTAATAAAAAAAAATTAGTTCAAGATTCATCGAGAAAAATTGAGATTGAAGCCTATATAAGTTTTTTCTCTTTTTCATTAGGCGTTTATATAATAAGAAATAACTAATAAAAGCAAATTTTGAATCCAAGAATAAGTCTCCACCAACCACATAATGCAAGTTGGAAATGGAAGTGGCCTTCCTATTAAAAGTAGGCAAGAAAGTCTCCCATGCCATCTTTTCCATGTCTTCTTTTCTTGGTTGCCAAGAGTTGCGAGAATAATTGGCCCACAGAAGGCACGGGACCCACGTAATAAGTGGTTTTCCTTTTGAAACACACAATCACCGTACTACTCTGTTCAATTATTTCTCAAAACATTTAATAACAATCCAAGAAACAGCTGCCATGTCTAGCTTCACTAACAGCTCATTAGATTTAGCCATAAAAGATTGGAACTTCTCCTTTGGAAAGAAGAGAGTGGAAACCAAATCTTAACTCAATTATTTATGATTGTGTAAAGTTCCCAGACATGAAAATTTCTGTTAATAGTTTGTAATTTTCAATTGTAAGATCTTCCACAATTTATCTTTTTCCTTTAATCTGTTCTAACTATTTACTCTTGATCATGAAATATTTTTCGGCAAAATTTATTTCTTATCTTCATATTCAAATTATTCTCCATGGTCTTGGGGTTTATTATGACATACTTATGTTGGTTTTAGTTGTGTATTCGTCATCTAACATAGGAACAACTAAATCATCCTTAAAGCATTATTATCAAACCAACATAAGTGTATCACAACTTGAGGTTGATAATTTGAAATGTTTCTTGAGGTGGTGTGGAGGATGCTTGGTAGTGCCTAAAGCGGGAGATCTACATTCGTGTCAGCAAAGGAGAGGCTCGCTCTTTCAAGTGCCTGTCTTTATTTAGATGGCTACTCAGAAAACTATTTTGATAGGGGAAAACTTGAGGAGAAGGATATAGGTGAATTGGTTCTTTATGTGCATAGAGGTGGCAGCACAAAAAACATAATTTGCTGCTTCAGAGGTTGGCAAGAGGGTTAAATATTCTTTCAGCATACAGAGTCCATTCCTTCTGGTTCATATAGTTGGGTGGACTTCTTGGGGACGCGTATTCATGTGTAGATAAACAGTCGAGTTTGTGTACGTTCAGATAATGCGTGTTTCATATATCTCTTCTTAATTAGTACAATCATAATACCCCCCCTCCAACTTTAGTCAACTGTCAAGTTTTTGCTCACATCTTGTCGATCTGTTCATTACAATTCTTGCACTTGTTGTAACATAGCTGTAAATGTGTTATTCCTTAATTTCCTTGTATTCTGAATGATGTAATAAGGATAATTGCTATTTCACTAGGATGCTTAGTTGCTTTGTAATTTTATAGTTTGCTAATTGCTATAATTATTGTGATTCTCTTGGTTTTTTATTTCCTTATTTTCAAGGTCTAATCAGTTAAAAGCTAGGTTGTGAGGCAAAAGTGTTGCAATATAACTCTTTTGTTCGCTTCCATTATTTTTTTTCGTAAAAACCACCCCATTGACACTTACGAAAAAGATAACGGAATCTAACAGAATAGTCACATTATAACATTTTTGATACGTTAAGGGTATAATGTGGGAAATTTAATCTTAAAGGTATAAAGTAAAAATACTTAAAATCTTTTAGATACAAATTATGATTGTCCCAAAATTGTTTAGATACAAATCTTTTAGATACTTAAAATCTTTTGGTCTTCTTTTTCAAAAATCCTTAAATGAAGTTGTTTCTCATTTTATCTTTTAATATATTTATGTCTGAAATAAATAAAAATACGATTGTTGAGAAATAGTCATTATTAGACCACTGAAACTCAGAAATTAAATTTTTATTTAGGAAGCTGTTATGAAAAATAATAAAATGAAAAACTCAGATTGTTTTAAACAGCAAGCAGAATTGGTAGAGAAAATTGTTAGTACAATGCCAGTTCACTTGCAAGTCAATTACAAAGAATCCATCAAAAATGACCAGAGCCTTACAATATGTAATTTTGAGGTATTCTACATTCCTCGAAAATTTGTAGCAGATTTCAGCGATCTTGTAAATCTAGTGGGCGATCTCGATATCCATCACAAGGTTGCAGTACCACTGTTCTTCATGGCAATGGACTCGCCTCAGAATTTTGACTCGGTGTTCAATGCAATGATTTATGAGCAAAAACCGCCTACTAATTCTTCAACATTTTATTCTGCCGAAGTGCCTGCAATTCACCCTTGGAATGTGGCCAGTGAGCAGGAGTTCATAAAGCTGATTAGGATAATGGCGGCGGGAGATCCACTCCTAATGGAGTTAGTGTGAAGGTAAAAACAGTTTTTCGACACAAAACAACTTGCAAGGGAGGAGAAAAACATGTACAACATATGTCAAGTGTCAACACCAAATTCTGCATTTGTTTTTTGTTTTTTTATGTACTATTCTTTCAAAGTGGAAGGGGCCTTTTGTAGATTTCTCTTGTATGATTGTAAACTATAGGGGATTTACTTTGTTGATGCCTTCTCTTCTCATAGGCAATTTAAAGCCTCTGAAGATCTTCATTCATTTTTTCCTTTGGCAAGGTGAAGAACCCTGATATCCAATGGGATTGGATTAAGTACAGCCAGAAACATAGTTGATAATTGTTAATTCTTCAAACTTTTGCAAGTATCTTTGTGTTATATCATTGTCCTTGTGTTTTTTTTTCCCATGAATTTGTTGTAGGAGTTGAAAACAGATAACTAGCTTCGCTAGTAAATAAGGTAGTTGTGCTTCCTGTTAGAGACTAGCTTTATACCGCATAGCCTAACTCTATTCTTTCAGAATATTGGCCTTGGTTTACCTCCTGTTTTGCTTTAGCTATGAACAAGAACTCAAGGTTCAAACCACCAACTCCAGCTTGGCTTTCTTCTGGCTCACTTTTTGCCCTTTTTATTTGATAATATGTATTGTATTCATTGTGATGTTAATGACTCGCATCAACGATGACAGCCAAAATATTTTCAAGGACCATTACGCGCTCAATTGCCAATCATGCTTCTCAAGAATGTCTTTGGCTATATTGCTGTCAGATGTAGGATGCATAAGAAAAGAATGACATAATCCCAAGTTGTCACTACAAATGCAAGATTTTATGACAGTAAAAGCAACCATATTCAAACCCATCTACCACCTTTTGACCTAGTAAACATGAAAATTAATAAGAGCAAAGACATAATGACCCCCACTTGTATACACTCAGCAGCAAAATAGCTACCCTGTCCACTACTCTGAAGATGAATAAAAAAAATTTCCACAAGTGCGACCAAAATGGATTAGCAACTCTGCCTCATAACATCTTTCCAATATTTCTGATATCACCTCAAAAACATAAGACAATCAGCAGGAATGATTCGAAAAAATAGATGAGCTACCAGCCAATTGTTCCCGTTGATGTCAGTCTTCTACAACTTAGCCCACTTCCATGCTAGAGATGGCTTCATCCAAGATGATCTTAAGTTCTTTCACTCTCTGTCTTGTCAAAGCGACACAATCCTGCACCCAGCAAGCCTTCTCATTAGCAGCTGTTATTTACCAAATAGTATCATTTGTATACTTGATATGTTACTATTATACAGTGTATTATTAACCACCGCATATTCACATACACCATACTGGGAGTTGATGCCAAAAAAAGTTTGATGGATAAGAAAAAAAACACAAAAAAGCTTTTGTATATTTAACGGAATGGTGGTTGTTAACTTAATCAAAAGACCCTCAGTTTCTGTGGGAGTTGATGCCAAAAAAAAGTTTGATGGATAAAAAAAAAAACACAAAACAGCTTTTGTATATTTAATGGAATGGTGGTTGTTAACTTAATTAAAAGACCCTCAGTTTCTGTTATCTGTCTATCTATTTTACAACTTAGTATAGCAGTATATCGGCCAAATGAAATAATATCGCTGCCAAGGTTTTCGATTTCACCAAAGGAAAACTAAATGCATCTTAGTCACACAAAACCATTTCAAGACCCTCAGTTTCTATTATCTGTCTATCTATTTTACAGCTTGAATGTGCAAAACCATATTTAATATATTTTACATGTCTTCTTAGTTACGTCATCTGAGAACTTCAACACCCATCATCATATGAACTTGGAGCAAACTAACCTGTATAGCTGATGTGTAGGCAAGAACTGGTCCGCCTGGTTTGTAAAGAGACACAAGCTGACCAGCTAAATTAATTACCACAGTAATAAGAGTTTCCATGGTGGACTCCTCTTCTGCTGTAGGGTCTGCCAGGACATAATTCTTGTGAAGTATGCACGTTAAGGAGAACGGAATGCTGCTCAACTTGAGCTTCCTCTTCTCTTTGTTGACCGGCTCCTTTTCCAATTTTCCTCCCTCGTTTTCCTCAGATATAACTACTATTCTTCCATCATCATTCAGAGCAACTACAGGAATTTGTACTGCAAAACCAAAAATTTTACTCATGTGTTGAGAGTAACATACTAGACAAGGCACTTACCGAAAAAAAAAAACATACTAGACAAGGCTTTGAACTTTCGGGCCATGTGTGACCCATGAACTCTGGGTGCAAGAGGCGTCTACATTGGCAAGCATTAGTTCACTTCTATGATTTTAGACAAATCCACTAAGAAAATTTAGGCAATACAAACATTTTTACAAGAATAACAAAATACTTCCTAAACGAAAGATATTTTTGAAGTCATTCATTCATTACTGGAAATTTTGTAGTTGTTGCTCTAGCATTTGTTAGTTACGATGATACCAGCTTCACAACTCACATGAGAAAAAATATGCATATAAGAAAAGAAAACATGAGTTATAATAAAATTTATTTCCTAAAACGATACTCCCAAGTTGTGATAAAGCCTATAGTAAGTTTGACAACTTATTACTATAGGCAGTCAATTGAAAACAAACAGTAGAGCCTTGTCGAACTTACAATTGGAGAAGGCAGCAACTGCGGAAAGTAATGCAGTGTCAAAAAGAGCACCATCAGCACCCAAACAATATATGTCCTGCAAGAGAAGGAGATATGGATCTTTGTTATCAATAGAGAACAAGTTAGTAGTGTTATTTACAGTTTACCCAAGGCTCATGCTAAGAACACTCTATGACTAGTAACCAAAAGATTGAAAGGCATACATGCATGGATCACGCAATTCATATTCAAAAGGCTCAGATCCAACATCATTTATTAAAGACATGCTTCCCGAATTTATCTTAATGAAAGAAAACGGCAGAATTTGGAAAACATTACCAGGTAAGCCATCCAAGCAGCTTTCCCACTGACCAGTGATAATTCCTTCATATTGATCATGCCAGAACTACAACCGAATAATCAGTCATTTAAAGACAACCATAAACCAGACCCAGAAAATACAAGGGTAAGCATACCAGGGAAGAAATACTTTGTAGAGCCAGGAAGACATGCGTAGTGTTGTATTAAAATTGTCAAAAAACATCACAAACTGGCGAATCACTACGATAGTCTCAACAAAAAAAAAACCAATCCACACCACTGTTATAATAACATTGAGAAATATGATAACACCTCCAATAACTGATCAACAGTTGTAGTTGAATGGAAAGTTTGGTACTAGTTATGTCTAACGAAAATTGCCATTATACTTGATGAAAAAAATGAACTACAATATTAAGCTTCGGTATTTTACAGGTATTGGTACATTGCAGGACTATGTTTATTTTTTCTTTAGTTTTTCCTTAAAGATATTGCACGACTAAGTTAGTGATATGAAAACGTAACAATAGGCACAATACCGAATGGTAGCCATGATAGGAAATAAACAAAAAATAAACCACCTCTAGCATAGATATACAGGATACAAATGGATTTTGAAGGCATATGATTAATGCTAAAGACAAAAGTTCTTCAAGGATGCAGCAAAAAGAAGACTAAAGCAATACCAAACTAATATGTGGAAAATAACTACTTAGCACCCATCACAGTTCAGACAAAACCTCAGAAACTGAATAGCGCAACGACATGCCTTAAGATGGTGTCGGACAACTGCTTTGACACAACTGTGCTACCTCGGCTGGCCTGCCAGGCCTAACAATTGGGGAACAAATTGGAGGCATGTGGAAATCAATAGCTGGAAAGAGAAATTTACATATTTACACCATCTGGGGATGAATGTCAGGGAAGAACAGTAGAAGAAAATATGCCAGTGATGATGCTAAACCTATGCAGCCCTCATTTGGTGAGTCCACCGTAGGTGTCATGATCTCCATTTTAATAGCAGCCAGCATGGTCTGTGCAAGGACACAAGATGTGAGACTTTGAATTAGTTTTAATTGGAAAGAGCCATTACCCACCACAGATACCATGATATGAAATAAATAAATCGTCCCAACACAACAAAACCTCATCCCACATGTCATCGGAGAGAGAGAGAAGTTGACGTGCAAAACACTTACGGTGCAACCAATCTTTGCTAGTGCTGATCCATCAGTAGATGCAACAATTCCTGTATTGAAGGAGTTAATTAGAACAGGAAGATGAATTTAGGCATTTCCCAAACCAGAGGATAAAATTACAAGTTCTCAGAAAGCAAACAAAGATTAATAACTAACCAAGGGCCACTGTTGCATCTCTAGCTTTTCCCAGTAGCCTTCCATCAGGTCGTATTGATTCAAGCAGATGGCGCTCAAGAAAGCGTAGAGGGAAAAGACGTCTAAAAGCATCCACCTCCATCTCTGATGACAAATCTCCAGACCCATTTGCAGAACCCATTCTCTTTGATCTGCTTTGTCACGAAAGTCTCTGGCTTTTGAAAACAGAAAAGATTGACTAATCAAAACAATTTCGACACTTTATCACTGAAATTGCACAACAATAACCAGTGTGATGAGAAACTTCATCAAGATAAACCCTATAAACACTCAATATGATACAAACCCATTAATTTTATTTTTTTTGTATTTTTTTTTTGTTAGGACATTTATTTGCTTTTAAAAACTACAAATTGGAGGGGCAATATTAGGCGAACACACATGATTGAATGTAAGATTTTCAATCGTGTCGGGTGAGGCAGGTTTATGTCAGGTTTTTATGGGTTTCTATCAAAAAATTTTACCTGTACTCGACTCATTTATTAATTTATGTCTAACAAATTATGTCATATCTAGTTTGCATCATGTGTAAATCGTATCTAACTAGTACATGTCGTGTATAACCGATATATAAACGAGTCATGTCATGTATTTTTTTTGATTGACTTCACCTAACCTAATTTGTTTATAAATCGTGTCGTGTCGAGATCACTTATGTACGAAATGAGTGGCTTAAGGAAGATTCAAACATTTTGTTCATGTCATATTAATAGGTCGTGTCATATTTTGACACTCTCAATATAATGTGGTGAAAATGATGATGTTAAGATAGTAGTGTGGTAAAAATAGAAAAGATAGAATTAGAAATGATCATTTCTGTAAAAAAAATAGAGAGAATGTAACATATAGATGATAAATTAAGGAAGAGTTGACTTAGGTGGTTTAGAAATAATTATAGAATCTGGATCTCGATCCTGATTCTGACGTTTGTGAGCTTGACCTAGACCTTCGTGATCAATAGCAAGATCTAGTTTACCAATACACAAGCACAGGTATACCAGTTGATCCAATGGCGTAGGTAACCAGTGATTCACCCCTAACCATCAATGGCAAGGGTTATGGAAGAGGCCAAACCAACCCAGGTATATCACAAATAGATAGGGTTGGAGCAATAGATCCTATAGAAACAAAGACAAAACCCAAGGTAGATCCAGACGCTCTCCTAGGAGAGATCTCATTCGTCTAGGAAATGAGAGGTCTAGCTAGGAGTACCCGCCGCAATGAGCTGAATTCTGAGTCTCCCTCTCCAAGTTTTAGTCCACTTCTCCTTAAGTCTGCCCTGAAGAATGAACAGATCGAAGACCTAATCTCGGAACTCACCGATAGAATCTCCCTGCCAACCAAAAGGATCTCAAAATTCACCTGTAGAATCTCCCTGCCAACCAAAAGGAGTCTTTGTACTTCTACCCGTGGTGCATTGTCTATTGACTAAGAAAGGGGGCTGGGGAGGCAGTCTTCGAACTAGACCTATCCACCACTCCTTTCCCACCCACGTCTGCTGGCACTACCTAATTCAAATTTGAAGACTAGAGCATCCATCGCAAGAGTAGAGGAATGCCAAAATAAACTTTAAATGAAATAATAAATAAAGCTATGATAAATTATTGTTTAACATAAAACATGATGCTTAATAGAGCACAATGACAAAACAGGAATCACCCTCAAAATATTAGGATAAGACTTTGTTGAGTTGAGATGATGAAGACGAACGAATATTATACCAAAATCAAGTTATCTAACAATAAGAGAAAATGAGAAAGACGTTCGCAACACTAGGGTTGCTAGGCAATTTTGGTAACCTTTCTTAAATAATTAGTTCAACTAAATCCACCTAAAACACCGGAGCAAGCAAAACAACCTAGAGAAAGGTTAGCTTATCATGCCCAGTAATAAAGAAACCATTTCCACCTCATGTCCTCTCTTGTAATCCTTTATTTCCACATTTATTACATAGTATCATACTATCATTTGCTATAAAAAAAAATTATCCAATGTTTTTTTTAGAACATGAAAAATAGTCCAAAACATTTGCAAATGTATTGCTAATCAATATCCAAATTTTTGGTTTTATTATTAGTTCATTTTTTTTGTTTTGTTATCATTAAAATTTGATGCCTCTACCATAAATTTCTAGCTATGTCCCTATTTTACCTGACTAAACCTCAAACGAACTTTATACAAATTTAAGTGATCAAGAACATCAAAAGATCTTCACTTCCCAAAACAAAATACCACAGTCATGAAAATCTATCATGCTAAAATCAAGCATTTGTATAATTATTACTTAGTTTCTACCATACATTCCAAAGAAGTTTTTATCCTTCAAACCCCTTTTAAGCATCAGCCAATACATCAATAAGTTGATCTCTTAAATGGGTTATCGCAAGTATTATAGCCCATATCATAAGATATTAACTTTCAAATTAGATAACAATTACATATTCATTGGCATGTCTTGGGCAACATAGAGTTGTGTCCTATAATGGAGAAATAAATACCAACAATCTAACTCATTTCTATCTACAAACAAGGACATACATTTACCCTGAACTGAAAAGGAAGAAATTAATTAGCACAACGAAGATATAGTGACAATCGGTGGGCAAGTGGTAGAACAAGAATGGAAACTGCTTGCACAAGATGGATAAAACTATCTCATTAAACTATAAAAGTGTAATAGATGAAAATTCCCTCATTGGATAACTGTGTGTTGCATCAAAAGGGTGCTCCTAGCACCTCGGTCTATGGGGATGCCTTGCAAGTTTTTGTTTTTGTGATAAAACCATGATCCTGGACGCGACTTTCAACAAATTAAAATAATCTATATTTTCTATAAGGTAAGAAGCTCAACACACAAACGTGCATCACACAATTAAGTTTTACACGAACTCATAACATCCTCACATAAAAAGATATTATCATTGGGAATTCAATTGTACAGAAACCAATACTCTGGGATTCAGATTCAGTAAAAATCTAACTATAGTGCTTCATGAGAATAATCACTAGACTCTTTTTGGGTGGCAATATTTAAAATTGTTAAAGGGTGTCTCATTTATCACTATGTGATGACCTGTATTGCAATACCAACTGCATTTCTCCCTCAACTGTTCAAGCATTAGGGCAACCACAAGTTCCACAATACTAAGATTTAACTATTTCGTATCAATGACTGGCTTCAAGTCAATTTTAGATGATAGAATGGATAATCACCCGATAATCACTTATTAACAAGTATATCAATCTCGTATATTTTCTCCTTTTCTTTGAAATCTTCCAATCCAATTGCATTTCCTCAGAAGAACATAACCCAGATAAAAAACCCAATATATATTACTTTCTTTCTAGATGTGTGTGTGTGTGTGTGTGTGTGAGAGAGAGAGAGAGAGAGAGGGGAACTTACTCGACGGCAAATTGGGAAAGCAAGCTAGAGCGAGAAATAGAAGCAGCCACGTCTCGGCTTCAACAGAGAGCTGTAGTCGGAGACCAAGGGCGTAGTTTTCTTTTTTTTTTCAACGGTTTAATTCCTCCTCCAATGTTATCAAAAACGGATCGGAACTAAGTTAATTGTAAAACTGTTGAGTTAATTAGTCTGACCGATTATATAATTAAAAAATAAAAAAATTATAAATATAATAATTTAGGTAAAAAAAATATGAAACGTGCCCAATGCATATAATTTATTATAAACTTAATAAAATTAAGTAGAGAAAAGATAATTTAATATCATTTCCAATGTCTTGCTTTTAACTTTCTTGGCATAAAAAAATAAAAACTTAATAAAATTTACAACAAAAAGGACAACAATACCAAAAGTTGAGGGGTGGGGCTATCCCCACTCCACAAATTTTCATTTTCACCCAATTTAATTTTTCATTGTCAAACTATTAAGTTCACATCTTCTATACCCACCTCATTAGTAACTAAATCCACCTCCATTATCAAACTATTAAGTTGGCCACGGTACCTATGCTCCAAAAATATTTGCGGAACTGCAAAATCATAATTGGACGTAGGTTACGCTATGGTGATTCGAGTCCTCTGAATTCTCTGTATAATGATGTGATTGAAAAGCCTAATTAACAGATTCGTGCGCTCTTTCTCTTTCTGGGTACGAAGTCTTCTTTATCTTTCATATAGTTGACATAGATTGACACACTACATACAGTACTCATACAGAAAAAAGATGGGGTTTTTCATTTTTGTAGAAACTGGGATTTTGGAAAATGGGTCAGTGATCAATTTTGTATTGAATAAGGGTGGACTATGTGGAAGTTTTTGACCGAATTCAATGGAAATCCGGCCAAATGATTCAAAATTGAAACCTTTCACAAAGTTTCTGTTTAAGTCAATTAGTTAAAACACCCCACTTACACACAAATGTGGAAATGCTGGAGTTCTTTTTCAGAAATAAATGGGCCCAATTCATTTTGTTCCGAAGTTCTTTGAAGTCGTGCGAAAAATTTATGTAAGTTTGTTCTCGGGCTGAACCTGAATCCTGCACAATAGTTTAGATAGTGACATCTAGTAGATGGATGAGATTTCTGTAACAAGGAACAAGGTTAGAAGGGGCCGGAGGCATGCCCGACAGATCCTCTCCAATGTCTAAGTCGGTTGGTGTTCGTTGTTTGGGTTGAGAGGATAGTGTGCATTGTTTGAGCTTAGTTGAACTTGCCTACCTTAGACCTAATCCTTTGGACTATTTATACCTTGAGAGGTGATGATATGATATTTGGTGAGTCATATCAAGCCGTGTATTTACTAGACCTAGAGGAGGTCGAAGGTCGCTAGGGGCCATACGCTGTAATCCTTACCTTGCTCGAGGTATCGAGCATTTAATGAGTTGCGCCTAATATTTATGAGACATGCACCCAGAGACGGAACTAGCATATATCTACGCATCACTTTTCTAATGCATCGGCCCCTTGATAATTTATACCCCTATTTTTAGTCTTGTGCACCTACAATGACTTCATAAACTATTCTCCATGTAATGAAATGACATGTTGATGCAAGATACTAATAAAATAATACCTCTATTTTTTTAATTCTTACTCATATCCCAATGAAATAATGAAAGAATTTTAGAGGAACAATCTTGATAATATTAACGCAAGAGCTCTTAGTATTCGGCAACGAGAAGTTAATAAAAAATACTAATTTTTTTTATTATACCTAATAAATGCACACCTTCTAACGAACAAAGAACCTAAACGTTGAAAAGTCTAAAAGAGCTTGAAAATACTAAGGCGATTCTTTGTCTCCATATTGAAGTACAAAGTTAGTGATGCAAGGTAAAATGAATGAAGTTATTCTATTTTCAATTAGTGTTCTAATTCTTGCTTATCAATAAAGTTTGAAATTTTAACTAATATTTTAAATGTGGGGAGAGCATAGTATAGATTGAACTGTGCAATACATTTTTGGAAATAAACTATGATATGTTTTTGATTTAGTGGTTGCTTGTAGTTTTTTGTTTTTTTTTTAATGTGTTGTTTATGATATATGCTTGATTAGTGGTAGTCTTTTTTTTTTTTATTTTAAATATATTTTAGAAGCTATAAATTAGGATCTAACAAGTATAATATAGTTCATATTATTAGTACAATTTTTTGTGAGATCCCCCCCCCCCCAAGTGATGAAATCATAGTTCCGTCCTTATGTGCACTGTTCATTAAATGAAGTTGTGCCCGACCAATCCATGCCAGCAAGGGTCATGCTTTTTAATAGGCTTTTCTAGGATAGTGTGGGTCCTAATGAGGTGTGCCAACACAACTAATCATTCCCTGTTGTCAGTCGCATCTAAGGGCCCCTAATGTTAGATCATCATTTATTGCTCGGGCTCGAGACCATTTGCTCTTCCCATGGTTCTGCAAGTCCCCAGGGGATGCTTACGAGCTCGGTGTCGCCTGCCCGAGACCATGCCTATTCTCGATGTTAGGTTGGGTGTCTAGTGTCCACGTGTTATGTTGTGATAGGAGCGCCAACTTTTGTCCCATCAGTTTGGATTCGAGATAGGATTATAATAACTAGGCTAGTTTCATTTATGTTTAATTAGTCTGGACTCTGGAAAAAAAAAATTAGTCTGGACTCTGGATTATGGAAGATTAGCTGATATTTCAATTGAACTAGTCAAATGATGTAAAAAAAGTGAAAAAACATTCAGTTGTATGCATTAAGATTCAAAGTCTAGCTTCACAAAATGTTGTGCGTTTTAGTCATTAGTTTATTCATGGAGAGAGAAGAGAAAAGGAGAAGTTGAGTATAATTTTAGTAAACAATATGAAGTTTATGGAAGGAGTAATTTTAGTACCGTGTCGCTAGTCAACAAGCCTACAGGTTCTAAATACGTGGTTTGAGATAATAAAAAGAAAAACTGCATGATTGATTCTTTCTTGGAGCTCCTAATTATTTCAAGTTGAGCTCATCCGATAGATAAATTTCTGATTGCTTATCACAAAATTCCTAAACACTCAAGCTTCAGCCTACACTAGCTCAACATATGTAGTGAGTAATAATCATCATGGTTTGGAGCTTGCAATTTTTCCAACCTATATTGAGCAGCATAGTAATTGTCTTGACTTAGCTCATTTGCAACCATATATTCGTTCTTCACGTTGAAATTAATGGCAAGGGGTTCTTGTTTTTGTGTTTTCATGGCCTAAATATATGACTCAGTACTTTATCATTTTTCAGGTACGGAAACATTGCCTTCAATGGAAATATTCATTCGGTGATGCTAATTTAACTAATCACGTTTTGATTGCTTTTGATGGGACTTGGAAGCATGCCAAAGAGATTTTACATGCAAGTGTACCATTTCTATCAAAGTTTGTTGTTCATGTTTGTTTAAATTATGACGTCGGGGTTGATGGTAACACAATATTTGATTCAGATTTGTTGTGGCACGATTTGTTGTTCATGAAAGAACCATTTATTGGGTGTATGAGTAAAATGGAGGTTGTGGCACGATGTCTTACAGGTCCTCGAGTCGAATGGGGATGTGATGGAGATGAGGATAGTTGAGGTTTTAAGAGCTATGGTGAGGTTTCAAGCTTGTTTTTTGAAGCTCATGAAGGCAAGGCCAAGGTTGTTTAAGAGGGGTAGGGTAGATGAGAAGAAGAATGTGAAAAACAAATTGCCTGCTTAGGTGAATTCATGTCCAATATGATATCATTTCGTACATTTGTATTGGATTTTGGCAGCAACATTTTGCTGGTCAGTAGCAATATATATTTGCTCTGATTTGTGTTGAGGAGACTGCTCTTATGATATGATTTGAGGAAACTACTTTAGTTTTTTTTTTTCCCTAACAAAATAGCAACTAAATCTAGGTTTGGATGTTGGAGCTGGACATCGAATCCTAAAGGCTCAATCCATCCATGGACATTTACGCAAGTTGACAAAGATAAAACAAGGACACATGTACATGTCCCGAAAAACAATCAAAAACCAATACTGGTGCTAGACAATCACAACCAGCAGAGGCCAATCATATGGAATCTGAAATTCAAAATTCACAAACCAATTCTAGTGCCGTAATTCGGTCAAACTTCTTACAACTTACAAGTAATTGCTCTCAATCAAATATGTTTTTTTTGTCTTGCAACCAAAAATATGGATTAAACTCCAATCCATGGCAACGATGAGGGGTGTTCTTACTGCCAAAACTTGTCATAATACAAACAAAGGGCCACACACATTATCATATTATTTAACTAGCTACTGTTGTTTATTGCTGCTGCTTCTTCTTCTTCATCATCACCTTCTTCTTCTTCCTCTTCCTCCTCCTCCTCCTCGTCATCATCATCATCATCATCATCATCTTCTTCATCTTTTTGTGAAACCATTGTTGTTGCTTCCCTGGTAAGGATTATTTTGTTACAAAAAAATGAGAAGGAATGTTCTGATTTTAGGAAAAGATTTACAGTGAAAATAGTTCACGATATAAAATAATCCGGACAATAGTATGCATAATTATTACCTCCATTTCTTGAAGGAAAAAATTTCAAAAACAAAATGAAAGTTGCATTGATTAGAAATTGTAAAGAATAAAGTCGTACCTTTCTCGTATGTGTTGTACTGTCTTGTTAAGATCACCCATCCAAACCCACTCATCATCATCTTCATCATAGCTGGTCATCACTCTTTCAAGCTTTGGTGCACATAGCAGTCCAAAACAAAAAGTTTTCAATTTCGGGCAGCTTCTGAAGTACACTTGATCTAATGAGGGAAAAAGAAGTCCACACTTTCCAGAGTTGAAAACAGTTAGGTTTTCTAGATCCCAAAGGACTAGTATGCTTAATCGTGGGAACACAATCACTTCTTCTCCTTCTTGCTTAATGACTATGTCATCCACAATTCTGATTTCGGGGTGACCTTGTTCGGAATCTATAATTTCTTCCATCATGTTGCATTCATCAAGGTGTAACTCTTGTAGATTCACAAGCAAGTTTGCCATAATAGGTGACAGCAGATATCTCAAGCTCCTACAATTGGAAATTTCAAGTGTTTTCAAATTGTGGAAACCTTGAAGTCCTTTGGGAACCATCTTCCATATATGCATTAATTTAGGTAAATCTTGTATCTCCAATGACTCTAATTGACCGAGTATAACTTTTGCATGTTCACCCTTAACTTTTAGCCCCTCCAAGTCAAAGACTGCTTCAAGTGCATCACCATCATATATTTCAATGTTTTGGAAGCTTCGAAACAGTTCTAGTTGAGCCGCTACAGCAAAGTTCAACAATCCACAATTTGAAACATATATGAATCGTAGTTGGTCAAAAGACCCAACTTGCATATGGCAGTCCACTATGTGTTCAATGTTTTTTATTCTGTTCAAGTCTAGTCTCTCAAGGCTAGGCAACAAAACCTGAAATATTCAATCGGTGTGTCATAAGATTATTCATCAGGATCACACAAATCATATGAATGATGAAAAAATAGGAGTTACCTATTGATATAATATTATCATCGATTACTCAAACTTCAAATAAAGGCAAGCCTCGTGTCACTAACATTGCATAGTCGTCGGAGGTCGCTACTGATAAGAATAATCTTAGTTGATAAACATTTTTGAATTTGGGTTTTTTCAAATACTCCAAATGATTTTGTAATTTGAAGTTGACACTAGTTTTTTTATATACTCATAAAACCGTATATTATGACAAAAAAATTTTAATTTCTATGCCATAATAATATGATTCCATAATTTTTTAAAAGTTACAAGATGAATCTCACATGTCCAAATTTATCCAAACATTTTGGTAAAGTATTTGAAAATTGAATTTTATAAATTGATGTGATAAAAAAAATAATAGGGTGGACATATATCTAGATCTATGCTAAAAAAATTCGTAATGTATATAAGATATGTTGACCAAAAAAAATCTCCCCCCCCCCCGCGCCGTTCCCATCAAATGCTGGCTCCGTCATTGTTCGGAGGATAGCCCTCAAACCCGTTGTTCTTTATTTTTGGCCCAAATTCTTTATCATTTCAGTTTTCACATATATTATTTTACATTAGTTTTTTTAAAAATTGCAAATCTCACTTTCCAATACTTCTGAAGTTTTTCTATCAACCAATTTCCACTCTCTGTTGCGCTCAATTTCTGTTAGTTATTCATTTTTTCAGTTTAGTAGCTTTAAGATTCATAAACACCATGTTGACCACAATGATTGTGAATTTTGGTGAAAATAATAACTATTAAGAATTACCAACCTATGTCAGATATTCTAATCATTCTAAGTCAGATATTCTAAACAACCTAGAATAGAAATATAAACTAGTATCAACGATTAATGAGTCAGAAGTACCTCTATACTATGAGTTACATAATTCAAAATTAATAACTGAATGCCACAGGCATTTCTGAATACAAAATTCAACTCAATTAACATTTGTCACAACTAATTAGGGTTGGGGATTTCAAACACTTTTATGCCTAGTTTAGTGGTGACCTATATCATCTGTCTTAGTATTTTAATTGATTCCTCCCCCTAACTTTACCATCATTATTACTTTCTTGTTAACAAAATCGAATTTTTTTCTCTGTATTTGACTCGAATAGTTGAAAAAATATTACAAGATAAGAAAATTATTATTAATAAAATTATGAATTTAAATGTTTATCAAACTAAATTTTATGGATAAAGTGATCAAAACAATCAGCACACATTAAGTGTAGTGGACTACGTTTTACAAAAGACATATATAATATCTAGTCCAAGCATGGTAGCTCACAATATCTTTTTATTATTTTACAAACAAATTAATGTTTCCAATAATTATCATATGATATGCATTATGTACATTTATTTTTCCATTCCTATGTAAGACTAGAAAAGGATTTTCTATTAATTGTTATGGAGTTTGTCTAGTGTTGGGGAGTTGATTATGGTGGACGAAGGTGTTGGAGATGATCATTTAAATCATTTTGGGGTTGTGGAGAGAAAAAATAAAGGAATGAAGGAAGAATTTACAAGTGGAGCAGATTGCTTGCAACGATGAATGCTTGATTGGAAAAAATCAAAGTAAAAAGGTAATCGAAATTAGTGAAGATTGATGGCTTGTGGACTGTCAACCAATCCCTTTAGTGGATCAAGCAAGGTCCAAATCAAAATCCAAAAGTGTGTATTTGATTTTATGTTCGATGGATCCTGAATATCAGCAATCGAGTGCAACTTTCGTAGAAGATAAAAAAATTTGACTATGATACAGAATTTTTCATTGTTGAATTTAAATGGTATAATCTCTAAATAAAATATCAAACAGTCCTTACAAAATGTTTAACAATCCTACTTGTAATTAATTTAATAGAATTATATCTTAATTTTGTTGAATCTATGTAGATATTGAGTTCGTATCTGATTATACTTAAATCTTTCACATCTAATACGACTTCAAGTCATTAATCTATACTATTTATAAATATCAGCATTGATGAAAAAGAAATTATTTATTATTTTATCCCTAATTATTACAATAAAGTCAATTATACCCACATATATACTTTCATCTAATTTTTATTTTTTACTCATAATAGACTTTTAACTTATTTTGAACTCTTTTATAAATACTTCTAAATTCTTTTTAACTCATTTATTAGTAGTACAGTTACATACAACATTATATATTTATATAAAAAAATAAGGTCCTATACATGTTAAATTATTAGATACATGTAGTTACCAAATTAAATTTCATGGTCAAATATATGCTATATATTTTATTTTTTAGTATGTAATGATATAATAATATTATAAGTTATCTAATCAATCTATTTAAAAAATATATTTTTTATAATATAATTAGATGTGTAAATGCCTAAAAAAGTCGAAGAGATACTTAAATAAATGACATATTAAGTACTCAAAGACTTATAGAATAAATTAATAATTAAATTTAACAATAATTAAAATACAGATCAATTATTTAGCATAAGAAAATATTATTTAAATTTATTTATGTGCAACGCACTTCGTGCATTGCTAGCATTAATCAAGTGTCATAATTTAATTCAACTAAATTTTGAATCTGACTTAAAATTATTTCCTAATTCTATCCCTTACTGTTAAATTTCTCAAATTTGCAGATTGTTGACAGTTTTGATCACGCGTCAATTACATGGTTCCTAATTGTGTGTCTAGACACAACCAATACGTTCTTTTTCATTGTTTTATAATTCACCTATCTAAATATACTTTTTTTAACTAGTAATTATCATCATGCATAAACCAATATTAGAGTGTGGGAAAAACATGCGCCTTGAACATATTTAGCCTACTAGCCTACCACCATATCCGAAATAAACCAAAATAAAAAAAACCCCGTCATTGTTATGCAAAAGTAATTAACGCCATTCAAGAGTAAAAGCATACCTGTCTGTGGAACAGACTTTCTATGGCAACATTGTCTGAGTTGGGGTAGAAGCTTCGAAGCTTTGGGAGATCACACAATTTCAAGTACTTCAGTTTTGGAAACTCGATTCTTTCTGTACTTTTTTTGTCTTCTCCCTCTTCCTTCGCAACAATATATTCCATCTGCTCACAATTCCATATAACTAGTTCTTGGAGTTGCACGAAGCCTTTAACTACGAACCCTGTGAAAAGACTCTTCATGGCAGGTAGCTCCAATAAAGTTAAATTTTTTAGTTGTCCAAATCTTTTTCCAAGAAGAGCCCTATGAATAAGATATTCAAGCTCATCACAACATCTAACGTCTAGTTCCTTCCAGTTTTCAAATTCCTTTTCATCTAGTTCATCGAAAAGATTTCTTCCCAAACCCTTCATATCATCAAACCAGATAATTTCAGATCTCTCCAGTAACGCCCTAAATCCAATCCCAAAAAGCATGCCCATGTCAGAAGATCGAAGGACCAATTTGTTTTGGAAATGATATTCATTAGGTGTTATATGAAAATGACTCCCAATCAAAATTTGAAATCTTCTCAGATTCTCAAAGCAAAAGTCTTTCAATTTTGGCATATCCTCAGCACTCAAGAAAATTTGTAACGTGTTCAGATCAGGCAATGAATTCAACTCCACATGTTCAGCCCTTCCCGAAAAGTTATCTCCCATATATAACTCTTCAAGTCTATTCAAGTTTGACAAAACACCTGGTGGAAGTCCATCAGGGACTTTGTCCTCACACCTCAAATCCAACAATTTTAGATTACCGAGCTGTCCGATCTCGCTTGGTAATGCACGAAGGGTTGACTGAAAAAAGCTGAGAATTTCCAAGCTCTTTAGGCTTCCAATCATTGATACATCGGTGGTGTCCAACTTGCAAAAATCTAAACACAATGTTCGAAGGTTCATCGTGGATTTGACTGCTGGTGGTGGAAGTTGAAGGAACATGGATCTTAAACTAACAACTCTAAGTTCTGTCATCCCTTCAAAAAAAACTCCTGAATCAAATTTGGTACAAAGTTCATTCCGTCCCGCAATTCGTCTTTGGTGACTGCATTCCAGCTGTAAAAGCTTCAGGTTTGGACAATCTAAGCCAGTTGGAAACTCATTAAATTCATCAAACATCAACGAAATGGCTGAATAATGTCGGAATGTATCTTCTTGGGGCCACTTTTTCAAGCCAGCATCACATCTTACCAGATATGCATCCTTACCCTTAGATGCAATTGAAATGCATACATCTCTTACAACATCATGTAACTTCACACTCTCCTCATCACCAACTAAAATCAAGTGACAGCTTTTGAGTTGATCGATTAATGAGTACACCGTTTCTCTTGCTTCTGACACGGTCTCAACATTTTTAAACAAACGTAGCCCTACAGCATATCTCACCAAGCATTCAATAGGAATTTTGTAATCTTCTGGAAATAAACTGCAAAGCCGAAGCAATGATTTGGATTCATCCCTTTCCAACATATCATAGCTTAACTTTATAGCTGTTTCCACCTTTTCTGGAATTTCTGTACTTCTCCTTAGTTCTCGAAGCGTAACATTCCATGAATTCTTCTCTTTATGTTTCAGTGCCTTGGCAAGAGTTACGATTGCAAGAGGTAACCCTCGACATTCATCTGCAACCTCTTTTGCCACAGGTTGTAACTCAGTATTATCATCTTCAACTCCTGCCATCTCCTTAAAAAGATTCCATGCTTCGACTTCAGACAGTAATCCGACTGCAAAGTTCTTGTGACATCCCATCTCGACGCACACATGTTCATTTCGAGATGTCAATAAAACTTTACAGCAGTGCTGGCCGACTCCAAAAGGAATTCCGAGTTCCTCCAATTTAAGTTCTTTCCAAACGTCATCTAATATTACAAGAATCCTCCTTTTGTCTTTTGACAATCTGTCCCGAAGTTTATTTGCTCTGACGAGAAGGCTAGTTTCATTACTCTCAAATTTCAAACCCAACATGCCTGCAAGTTCACTTTGAATCTTCAAGAAGTCCGGATTTTCGGACACAACAGCCATGGCAACCTCATCAAATAACTTCTTAACTTCTACTCTTTTGGCAACTTCTTGCACCATTGTTGTCTTACCCACACCGGCCATACCGTGTATTCCAATCATCCTGATCTCATCATTCTCCAAAGCATCCATAACTTCTTTTGTAGTCGCCATCCTAGATTCAAAGTCTTTGCAATCTTCAGTTATTACAATCTTCTGGATTGGTGGTGCAGGGTATGCGAATGAAGTGTACTCATTACCTTTATTTTGGAGTTCAACTAGCTTCTCAGACGTTTTCTTGGCATTCCTGCTCAACGAGTAACGGACAAGCAAATTTGGACACCACCCATTCAAACACCCCCTTTCAACTTCAGCTCTACGTTCAAGAACTTTGTTTGCCTCATTCGTGGTCTCAATTGCTTTTTTCTGCCAGTCTTGAACATCTTCCCCAACAATTTCTAAGTTTCTTTTGGCTGCGACTGCCCGTCGGTTTACCCCAGCTTCCACATTTTCTAGATCCTTGACATGTTCGGTCAGATTCTTAATGTTGTTTTTGTAGCAAAACAGATATCCAAACTCACGTCCGATTGGAACAACCAAGTAATCTACAAACAACTTCGTAAAATTTTCCAAGACAGAGGACATAATTGTATCAAGTGCCATTTCAGACTTCCTTTTCTTTCTTTCTTTTTTTCTAATTTTTTTTTTTTGTCTTTCTTAATTTTTTTTTTCTCCCCCTCTCTATTTTTTGGTTTCTATTGTTTTCTCTCTTTTTTTTTTTCTTTTTCTTTTTTTTTTTTTGGCCTTTTTGTCTGAATGAAAGCGGAACAAAGAAGAACAAACAGTCGAAAGAAACAAAACTTTGTAGTCAAACTAAAAAGCTCGCAAAGTTAAAACAAAAGTCTTTTTGAATGAAAGAAAGGCTAAGCTTTCTGAAAACACTGATGTCACTTGGATTATTCAAAGGAGTTGAGTAAAGATTGTCAGCAGATGTAGAGTAGATCACCAGATTCTGAGGGAGGCGTATCGACTGCAAAATGACAACAGAGTATATAATAGGGTATGGAGATTGGAGAAGGTAAAAGTGAGAAAAAAAGCAGAATATGTATTGCACCAATCCTGCTGTATTTCTTTGGGTTACTTATTAGAAGCATCGTCAACCGTTACTCTTTTCTAAATCTAAATTTAAATTTGGGTAAAAAATCCCTAAAAAATCTTATCCAATGTCAAACCCAAACACAAACTAAATTAATGGAAACTTAAATGTTTACTCAAATTAAAGAAACTTAAACATTTACTAAAATCTCGGAGATGCTCTAAGGTATTGTGCGGCTACCCTGCTTGATCCAACTATTACTGAACTGCTTGAACATACTTCCTACTTGGTGTCCATTATTCCAAAGGTGAAAAGAAGTTTATGTACACAGACATTGTGATACCTAAATGAAACTTGGATCTTTGGATATACTATTTGATTAGATCCTCCAAAATACCTGATGCTTTTCATTAAATCAAAAGTTGATAGTCTGTTCTAAGATTAGATTCAGGTCTATGTAAGGAAAAAAAAAACAGAAAGCATGATGGAAGCAAATATTGTTCTTGACTCGTCTCCATTTTTAATCATTTCTATGCACCCAAAAAATAAATTGAAGTAAAAGCTGTTCAAAGTGAAAGGTAATGAAGCCAAATCAATTTAGACATACCTCTGTTTTTTTATCACAATGAACAAGAGTGAAGAAGCAAAACAGATTTTAGCAGTCAAAGGCAGAAAGCAGCAGATTTGTATTCAGCAGTCACAGATTTGCAATGGAGGAGGATAGTTGAGAAGTATGCCTTAACAATGAAGAGAGGATGGTTACTCCACTAGTTAAGCCTGCCTTATTTCTCGCATTCACCTCTGGCATGTGATTGAATTATTATATATTATCCCTGTTTCCTAGAAGTCTTCAAAAGATGCCAAGTTTAAAAAACAAATAATAGCTCACAAGCATTGATCAGAATCTGAGCCCTATTCACATGCTCCTGCTTCTTTGTGTTTTGGGATGACTTAAAAACAAGGCCAAGGTTGTTTCAGAAGGGTACGGTGGATGAGAAGAAGAATGTGAAAAGCAAATTGCCTGGTTAGGTGAATTCCTGTTTGATATGATATCATTTGGTGCATTCGTATTGGATTTTGTCAGCAACGTTTTGCTGGTCAATAGCAATATATATCTGCTCTAATTTGTGTTGAGGAGACTGTTCTGTGTTTGTATGTAGATTTATGTTCCAAAACATGCATAATTTGTCACGCTTTCAACTTGAACTTGGTGGGCATTTATCAAACAAAAGGGAGAAGTGGACGTCTAGCGCTGGTTGTGTAATGCCGCCACACAATTATTTGAAATTTCCTCTGATTTTTTAACTTAGTAAGCTGATTTGAGCTTAGGTGGTGTTATTGTGATTTGGGTGTGTCTTAAATTTGGCTAATCAGTATTTTGTTAATGCAATGTGAGGAATGATCTGTAGTTTAATGCTGAGTGATCACTTGTTTGATAGTAGTCTGATCTCTGTTTTTATGTTTATGTTTTGTTTTGGTTCATTTTTCAAGCTTATATGATTATTGGATTGCTGTTTTAGACACCGTGGTTGGATTTGTAAAGGGCACTAGAGAGGGAAGTAGTTATAGTGAGCTAAGCTTTGAACAAATCAACTTAATTCAGAGACTGTTGAGGTTTATAAGGATAAAATATGCTTATGTGATGACAAGTTGTAATGGCTAATGACTTTATAGGTTTTAAGTTCTTTGAGTGTTTGGAACTATTTCTGAATTTGTACTCTGTGGCCTGCAATCCTTTAGAATTTGAAGCAATCTGAATAACATGTTGCCACAATACCACATGCAGCAAATATATAATAAGATTAGTGCTTTTGGTTACACTAGTGCTTATGATAAGATTGATTTAGTTCTCCACCAATATATAAAATGGCAATATCCCTTCAATTGAATGCAGGGTGACATGGCTAACACGTGACTCAAAGTGAAAGGAACGCATGAGCAATACGCAGTTAAAAGAAAGCTAAACGTCTATAACGAATTCTGAGTTTGAAAAGATAAAACTAATTTGTTGAGTAGCTCTCTAAGTGTTCTCATGCATCATAGAGGAAATATAATCCGTGTCAAATTATCACAAAGAATTATATCCCGAATAACAGGCATGTGTCTACCATGGATGATGCATTTGCAAATTACCAAGGAAGATCAGATGTTTAGTGCAGTGTCCTCTTGGCATCAGAAGAAAAAAAAAAGTTTGGTGTATGTTTATGTGGATGGTTAATTAGTGTGAGGGTGAGTCTGGGTGTACATGGACTTGGGCATTGTTTAAATTTTGGCTAAGAATATCATATACATAGAGATTATATACAATGAAGAAAATAGTTGAAACTTGTAGTATCTGAAGATTAGGATTTGAGAGAAAAGAAAGAGAGAGACTGTGAAAATAATATAATGCATATATGGTATTGTTGACCTATACTTTACCAATTACACTAAAATATTGAAGTTGCAGATTGGCAACAACATGCACATGGCTTAACTGGTAAAAGGAGAAACAAAAAGAAGTAGAGAACTTTCAGAAACATGATTCTTAGAAGTAATCCAGTTTTTAAAGGACCAATATCACGAGGGGAAGTGTGATGTTGCAATTGTCGGTAAGTTTGTCTATGCTTACCACTTCACCGATGTTATTGTCCCTATTCAACACTGCCTCAACTTATTTAGATTCTTGGACTAAGTTTTCTAATGCCTACCATCTTTGTTTGTAGTTTGCTAATTGATCATCCATTAGTTTGTCAAAATAACATAACAACCCTTAATATTTTTTTTAAAAAATTCCTATGGGGGCAAATTTCTAATAAATTCTAAATTTTTTTGAAGTTATACTTGCTCCCCAAATTTTTTTAAAATTCCAGTGAAGGAGATCCTCCACTGGGTGCAAGTTCCGGACATTTGGAGAAGGTGAGGAATGCAAGTTTTGGGTAATGACAGAAATGTCTTCTTAATTTTAAATATGTTATATATATATACTAGTTATTCTCCGTGCCTGAAGGCACGAAATAATAAAAAAAATGGTCAACATATTTGTATTCACATCCAAAATTAAATCACAAACATAGATGAGCGATAAATAAATTTAAGCATTGATTGTAGTGGGGGTAAGCGGTGGTAGTGGTGGTGGGCGATAGTGGTGATGGTGGGAGACAGTGATGGTTGTGGTAGGTAAGACAACGACCGTGATGGTGGTAGCAGCCGTTGGTGGCAACGGTGATGTTGATGGTGGATTTTGAGTGACGATGATGGTAGTGGCAGTCGTGGGTGGCAACAGTGGTGGTGATGGGTGCGGGTGATGATGAACGACGGTGATGGTGGTTGGCAGTGATGGTGGTGGGACGACGATAGTTATGGTGGGCGGTGATGATGGTGGTGGTGGGCGACGATGGGTGTTTCTAGGCCACAGTGTGATGGGTCGTAGATAATGGCGGCGGTGGTAAGTGTGGTGGGGATAGGTGACAGTGGGTGGTTGCAGTGGTGGGCGATGACGAGTGGTGGTGGTTAGTGGTGGCAGGTGTGGTGGGGTAGGTGACAGTGGGTGGTGGTGGGTGCTGACGGTGGGCGACGGTAGTAGTAGAATGATGATGGTAATGGTAATAAATATAAAAATAAGATGGTGGTGGTGGGTGGCGGCCATGGACGACGAAAGTAGCAATCGATGGTGGGTGGCGATGATGATGGTGGTGGCAGTTGGGCAGTGAGGGTGGGGTGGGGGTGAAGGTGGGGCAGTGGCAATGGTGGCGATGGCGGTTGTGGGTTAGCGATGGTGGTGGTAGCTGTGATGGTCATGAAGGTGGTGGTGGGGCGGTGGGGGTGGTAGGGGTGATGGTGGGACAATAGCGGTGGTGGTAAGGTGCAACAGCGGTGGTGATGATAGTAGGGTGCGGCAACGGTGATAATGATTGTAGGGTGCGACAGCGGTGGTTGTGGGGATGATGGTGGGGTGGTGGTGACAGTGGTGGGCGGTGTTGGTAGTGGTTATGGTGGTAGTGGGGCAATGGAAGTGGTGATGATGATGGCAGCAGCAGTGGTGGTAGAGGTGGTGGAACGGTGAGGGTGGTGGTGGTAGAGGTAGTGGTGGGGCGGTTCTAAACACTATTTTTTTTAAAGTACTTATGAAAAATAATTCCTAAAAATACTTTTAAAAAGTCACTCCAAACAAATCCTTATGGGCTTATTTTTCCTATTAAATTTGGGGTATTAATATTAGTCGTTAGATTAACTTTAATGTAAAATTTAAAGCGATCTCAACCGCAAATAGCAAAAGTCATTTTGTTTATCTTCTGAGATTTGAATTGTATTATACTTTATTATATAGATATATGTTTAAATCAAAGTGGATGTGGAAAAAAAAAACATAGTGTATATCTGAATTTACTAGTTTAAGAAATTTTGGAGACGAAATTTTTTTAAGGAGAATAGATGGTGAGAACACGAATTTTTACAAGTATCTAATTTAAGCATTAAAAAATTAAGATGTAAAGTTATGTGGAGGAAACGTAATTGATACTAAACTTTTGTGGCAGATCTCTAATCAAAGAAACATAGAGGAGCAAATTGGAATTAATATGAATAGAGCTTCTAAAAGATAATAACAGGAATAAAGAATGTATAAAAGTAAGTTAATATGTCTGTGTGCGGGCGCGCAGATGCAAGTTGAATGAATGCATGAGTCGTTGGTTTACTGCATAGACACAGTTAATTATTAGAAATTATACAATAAAATAAAGAATAATGCCCATAAATTTTAATAAAATCAGTGTGGTGTAATGATGTGATGATGCGAGGAAAGTGGTCGTTCTTATGAATGTAATAAAAGAATTGTACTGTGTTGATGTAACGAATATTGTAATTTATTTCAAAATATAATTTATATATGTATATACAATTGAATTAGTTACACTAATTTGAAGTATAGAAGTTACGACCGTTTACTATGGTTTATCTTGCCGTTAGTGTGCCATCGGTTAGGACTTAGGAGAGGTCTAACCATTGCAAGCCAACAAGGGGTTATTTGGTAAGGGGGTACGGGGGATTTAGCAAGATAGATTTGGAGAAAATAGCCTAAACGATCCCTAAACCTCAAATTAAAAATTCAATCATGTGTTCCCAAATTCGACCCGAATATTAAACTCATGATCATGGGTTTCAACAAACTTGGGAGGTGGGTTGGAAAGATGGGTTAAGGGGTGAAGTATGTAAAAGACAATTATACCCCTTAACATGGGTATGAATTAGATTGATCAACAATAAAATAGTCATTTATTGGATAAATAGTTGTTAATAATTATGATATATCCGTGGGTTCTACATGTGTATATGTTACATACAAAACATGGGTATGAACCGGATTCAATGCTAAATCCTATCTTTGTAATGAAGAGTTTGAATTTGGAAAGATTTGAAAAAATTAATAGAAATTCTCTCCAAAAATCTATCCAAACAAGTCCTAAAAATTTTAAATTTTAAATAGCTTTTCAGTGTGTGGGTAATTATTGTTCATCCTCTTTCATTTGTACATGCTCACATGGCATTGAATGGATAAATGACTACTTAATAATTAACAGCCACCATTGCAACTTTCCAAGTCTAACCCATTGAATTTCAATGGAGCCTTCATCACTATTTAAATGCTTCTATGAATTGTCCAGGGTGTAGTTCACAACAAACAAAACACCCAGAATTTGCTAAGCGATATCAAGTATTGATTTTACCTCTTTGACAGACACATCTTATTGCCTAGTCCGTGAATTGCTTATCTATATTTATTTGAGATACCTTCGAATATCATATTATTTTGTGATCTCTTTTATTCGATTTTGGAATGATCAAGAGTTGTTTAAGATATCTCTACACTTGTGGAGAAGTCATAGTTGAATCCTGGAAAATAAAACACCATAACCTACTGCACTAGATTTCGTACTCAAATGGGTGAAAATCTATTCTTAATAACAGTAATTACACGCCTCTATTGATAAGTGTTTTCTTATCTTTTTATTTTCTGTATTATAGCATTTTGACTTGAAATTTTCACAGAACGAGTCCCACATCGATTGGTATGAGGGGGTGTGAGGCAATATAAGGGAGCGGGTCACTCCACCAATAAGGTACGCCTTTTGGACTGGAAACTCATGCCCAACAATTGGTATCAGAACCATGGCTCAAGCCACTATGTGGCCTCAACTCTTTGTGCCGAATGAAAGAACAGTGATAATTGTTTATTATAAGCCTCGTTCGAGAGGAATGATTATTCATAAGTTTGGTATATGTTAAACAAATGTAAACTCGCTAAGATTTAGACCCCATATAAATTTAATGCAACATGACTCAATGACATTCTTGCTAGCAGTTTGACTCCCCTGAATAATTTGAAAATTCTATAATTATTTTCCTAAACTCAAATTTCTACGAACCAATGAAAATAGAAAGTTTCTTCCATATGTTTTCTTATTGATTCATTTTTATTATTTCAATTCAACAAAATGGAATTTTATTCCATCAACATAACCATATTGTCAAGAGATAAAACAAAAGATAACAAAATCCTTCCATTCATTAAAAAGAAATAGTGGAAGCTGCTTTAAAAAGCATGATTATTTTGTTTTTTTTTTAATATCAGATCATCAAGGAGTATTAAGAGATCATCCATTTTATGGGAAGACTATGATATCAAAATTTATAATTTTTTTAAGTTAAGTTATAATTTTTTGAATTGAGTTATAACTATAAATAATATAATTAATTATAAAATATTACAATCAATCACAAAAATTTTAATTTTTAAAAGTTAAATTATGATTTACAAACTCAAAAAATTAAAAAAAATTCTTTGGTAAAATTACATCCAAAACCCTGAGATTTATCACTTAATTATCTAGACCCACTGTCATTTAAAATATTACGCACAAATCCCCTTAGTATATTCTTTAGTAAATTACATCTACACCCCTAAAATTAAAACGTGTAATATTTAGACTTTTCAAGTTTAAAATATTATACTTAGACCAAAATTACTCCAATTAAAGATAAACTATCAAATATTTTAAATTTTACAATCAAAATTTATATTCTATTATATCATTTACTGAAAGAAAAATCCAACAAAATTTCATAATCAATATAAATATGAAATAAGCCTAATCAACACATTTGCATCATCAAGTACGAACATATGAAATAAACTTAATCAAAACATTTACATCATTAAGTACAAACATATGAAATAAGCTTAATCAACATATTTGCATGTTCCATTATATTATTCATTGGCATTTAAACCAAACAAAAATCATAATTTTTTGAGGAAAAAATAATAATCATTATAAATGTATCAAAGAAAAACTCAAAAATTAAATAATGTGTCAAACTGTAATAGAGACAACATATTCTATCTTAATTGGAGTAATTTGGTCATTTAATAGATTTTATTAGTTCTGTAACTAATAAATGGTCTAAATATAATATTTCAAACTTAAGAGGTTCAAGTATTGCATGTTTATAAATTTTAAGGGTGCTAAGGTGTAATTTATTATTGACGATAGGGTTTAAAGGTTACATATGTATAAATTTTAGGGGATATTGAGTGTAATTTTTTCTTTTTCTTTTTCTTTTTCCCCGCGGTGCTACCCCATTTATTAAGAGCTCCGCTGATCTCTATAAGGAAACGACACCGTAGCTTTCCCAATTTCATGGCGGAACCATCAGACCTCATAGCAAACCTCGACCTCTTCGACTTAGACGCCACAGCCACCACGACTGCCAGTGACAACCACCACACGCGGCGGAAAATATGCACCAGAGGCTGTGACAGACCGATAAACGTGTGCCTGTGTGAGACCATCCCGACCGAGCCCATTTCAACATGCACCCAAGTGGTTATTCTACACCACCCTCACGAGAGACGGCACAAGCTCGCCACTGTACCTGTGCTCCAAAAATGTTTGTGGAACTGCGAAATCATAATTGGACGTAGGTTACGTTACGGTGATTCGACTATTCTGGATTCTCTGTATACTGATGCGATTGAAAAGCCTAATGAACCGCTTCGTGCGCTCTTTCTCTTTCCGGGTACGACGTCTTCTTTATCTTTCATATAGTTGAAAGATTAACACACACTTCATACAGTACACACAGAAAAAAGATGGTTTTTTTTTTTTTTGTAGAAACTGGGGATTTCGGAAAATGGGTCAGTGATCAGTTTTGTAATTGAATAATGGTGGACTATGGGGATGTTTTTGACCGAATTCAATGGAAATCCGGCCAAATGATTTAAAATTGAAACCTTTCACTAAGTTTCTGTTAGGTCAAGCAGTTAAATCACCCCACTTACGCACAAATGTGGAAGTCCTGGAATTCTTTCGAGAACTTTTTCAGAAAGAAATTGACCCAATTCGTTCATTCTTTCTTTGAAGTCCTGTGAAAAATTTATGTAAGTTTGGATTGGAGTTAGGATTATAATAACTGGGCTAGTTTCATTTCTGTTTAATTAGTTTGGACTATGAAAGATTAGCTGCTATTCAATTAAACTGGTCAAATGATGTAAAAAAGTGAAAAATTTAAAATAAAAAAATTCAGTTGTATGCATCAAGATTCAAAAAATTGAGTGTTTTGGTCACCGGTAGGAAAAAGGAGAAGTCCAGTATAATTTTGTTAAACAATAAGAAGTTTATGGAAGGACATATTGGAGTAATGTGCTGCTAGTCAACATGCCTTTAGGTTCTCTATACGTGGTTTGAGATAATAAAAAGAAAAACTGCATGTTTGATTCTTTCTTGGAGCTCCTAATTATTTCGAGTTGAGCTCATCCGATTGATAATTCCTGATTGCTTGTCACAAAATTCCTTAACACTCAAGCTTCAGCCTAGACTGGTTCAAAGAACAATCGAGATCATTTGAAAGACAACTAGTGAGAAATAATCATCATAGTTTGGAGCTTGCTATTTTTCCAACCTATATTGAGCAGCATGCTAATTGTCTTAACTTAGCTCATTTGCAGCCATATATTCGTTCTCCAGTGGAGAGCTCTTCAAAAGTTATTTGATGAAATATTAATTTGTCAGATGTTGTGCATATACTTCTTCATGTTGAATTGATGACGAGGGGTTCCTGTTTTTCTGTTTTCATGGCCCTATATATATGACTCAGTACTTTATCACTTTCATGTACAGGGACATTGCCTTCAGTGGAGATAAATCAGTGGAAATATTCACTCCGTGATGCTAATTTAAATAATCACGTTTTGATTGCTTTTGACGGGACTTGGAAGCATGCCAAAGAGATGGTACATGCAAGTGTACCATTTCTATCGAAGTTTGCTGTTCAGGTTTGTTTAAATTATGACGTCGGGGTTAATGGTGGCACAATATTTGATTCAGATTTGATTCTTAGGAAGGAACCATTTATTGGGTGTATGAGTACAATGGAGGCTGTGGCACGGTGTCTACGGGTTCTCGAGTCAAACGGGGATGTGATTGAGTTGAGGATGGTTGAGGTTTTAAGAGCTATGGTGAGGTTTCAAGCTTGTTTTTTGAAGCCCATGAAGGCAAGACCAAGGTTGTTTAAGAAGGGTATGGTGGATGAGAAGAAGAATGTGAAAAGCGAACCTGGTTAGGTGAATTCCTATTCGATATCATTTGGTGCATTTGTATTGGATTGTGGTTTAGCTGGTCAATAGCAGTATATATCTGCTCTGATTTGTGTTGAGGAGACTGTTCTGTGTTTCTATGTAGATTTATGTTCCAAAACGTGCATAATTTGCCACGCTTTTCAACTTGACCCTAGTGGTCATTTATCAAACAAAGGGGAGAAGTGGATGTCTATTGCTGGTTGTTTAATGCCACCACACTATTATTTGAAATTTTCCTTTGATTTTTTTTACTTAATAAGGCATACATGCCTTGATCTTGGAGTACATCATCTCACAAAGAATAGAATATGGTTGCCAATTTAAACTTTCAAGCTTACTAACCAAAAAGAAAAACTTTGAATCTTTGAAGGGCATATGGGAGGTAGTGCCTTGAGACTATTTTTACTTTTAAGTGATTTCAAGGATTTCAATGCTTCTTCTGTCATTGAATCGAATTCTTCATTGACTTGATACTCCAAATGACAAAGTTAACGTAGTATGTGGGGTGGAAGAATCGACATTTGTCCAAAGGAGGAAGGGTTCCCCTCAGCAGTAGCACCTTTGTCAAGCCTTCCGGCCTGTATTTTTCTTTATTCACCAAGCCAACTTCGATGACGAGATGGAGTTATAGAAATGGGATTCGAAAGAGGTGGGGAGGAAAAGAGAGTTTTATTGATTGGTCTGTAGCTGTTTGCTGGTGAGATATTGGAGATTGGAGGCACAGAAGTTGTTAGGCAGTAGTTAAGCCTGGTTGAGGAAGTGGTTGTGGAGGTTCTCAATGGACGAGGACTCAATGTGAAAGAGGGTTGCAAAGGAAAAGTACTGTTGTGCGCGGAGTGGATGGAGAAAGTCAGACATTAGCATTGCATACTGTTTGGATTCTTGAAATGTATCACGAGCTGCGTCAGAGAAATTTTCCAAATACATTGGATTTTTGCTAGGTAATTGGACTAGAATCAGATTTATACATGGTGTTTGGTGAGGGTATAAGGCTCAAAATGGAGACATTCGTGGAGGTATATGCAATTGCTGTTGGGAGGAGGCTTCATCAGTTGACATCATGATTTTTACTGTGGAGGCAGCAGCAGTGTGTGATATGGAATTTTTCAAGATTTTACAGAATTGTTGGCAAGGTTGGATTGAAATGTTTCTTGAGGTGGTGTGGAGGATGCTTGGTGGCGCCTAAAGTAGGAGATCTGCATTCGTGTCAGCAAAGGAGAGGCTCGCTCTTTCAAGTGCCTGTCTTTATTTAGATGGCTGCTCAGAAAACTATTTTGATAGGGGACAACTTGAGGAGAAGGATATAGGTGAATTGGTGCTTTATGTGCATAGAGGTGGCAGCACAAAAAACATCATTTGCTGCTTCAGAGGTTGGCAAGAGGGTTAAATATTCTTTCAACATACAAAGTCCATTCCTTCTGGTTTATATAGTTGGGTGGACTTCTTGGGGACGTGCATTCACATGGAAACAGTCGAGTTTGTTTATGTTCAGATAATGCGTGGTTCATATCCATCTTTAGTCAACTGTCAAAGTTTTTGCTCACATCTTCTCGATCTGTTCATTACAATTCTTGCACTTGTTGTAACATAGTTGTAAATGTGTTATTCCTAAATTTCCTTGTATTCTGAATGATGTAATAAGGATAATCGCTATTTCACTAGGATGCTTAGTTACTTTGTAATTTTATAGTTTGCTAATTGCTATCATTATTGTGATTCTCTTGGTTTTTTATTTCCTTATTTTCAAGGTTTAATCAGTTAAAAGCTAGTTTGTGAGGCAAATCGAATCCAATATCCGCACAAGGGAAAGTTTACAGCACCGATTTTTTTTTGGTAACGGTGTTGTCAGTTATCACTTTTGTGGTAAAGTAGTAACTTTAAAATGAGAAGTTACAACTATTCAGGAAAAACAATGATCGATTTACAAACACTCGTGATCGATCATGAACTCTCAATATTAATTTCAATTTTGTATGATCAATCATGTCTTTTAAAGTAGTAATTTACACCTCAAAAAAATTAGAACTTAATATTAAAAAATTGTAATTTTTGGTACGCTATTGTCTTTCCCATCAACATTGGTAAATTTTGGGCAACACTGAATTTTATAGGACTTGATTAATTTTTTATTTTGTTTGTTTATTGGCTGAAATAATTGTCACATGATTGTTCATTCGAATATAATTGTGACGGATGTGTATAATTAGGGTTGGAAGTGACCCATGTCATGCTCTTCCTTGTATCTAAGTTGTTTTCATGTTAAAATTGGCTTAACATATTTACAATCAGTTGGAAATACAAATTTAAAAAATAAAAGAAACGGCCAAGCGTAGATTAAATCATTTTTTAAGGTGATTTATACCCCATTTGTAAAAGAAATATGATGTCAAAGGTAACCACGCGTCGTCCCCAAAATACAACAGTCGAACCTAATTGATTGTAATTTCACTCCGATCTGCATAATCAAATGAATCAGAAGCTTCACATCACACTTTTTTAATTTGTCTAGAAAACTTATGCAATTGAAGAAGAAGATGAAAAGAATTGGAAGTTAATATTTTTGGCATTAAACATCTAATAATATACTATAAAGATGACTGTTGAAATAATATATTTATGTCTAAAATAAATAAAAATATGACTGTCGAGAAATAGTCATTATTAGACCACTGAAATTCGGAAATTGAATTTTTATTTAGGAAGCTGTTATGAAAAATAATAAAACAAAATAAAAGTGGATTTGATAATATTTATTATTTTAACAATATCACGAAATTTGTGTATAAAACTATAAACAAAATAAAGAAGAAAATAAGAAAAATCCAAAATACAAGGAAAAGCCAACATGACCGGTACCACCCCTTACGGACTAATGGCGTTACCGGACCTTTGCCTTAAAAAATTTTGGGTGAATTACATTTTGTATCCTAAAAAATTTAAAATTGTTTATTTTATACATCTAAAAATAAAAAATTTTATATTATACTATCAATGTATTAAAAATATTACAATGTAACCCTTCTATTAGTTTTTGTTATTTTTTTCATCAAAAATCACTCCATTGACACTAGCAAAAAAATAATAGAATCTACTAAAAGAAAAACATTTGTAACACTTTTGATATATTGATGGTGTAATGTGATAAATTTAATCTTTTAGGATTTTTTTTTTTTTTTTATCAGAGGACAACTACAACAACACCTTAAAAGGTGAAGGCTGCAGAGTCCATATAAACACACACACACACCCCCTAAGGCTATCCGATGTGGGATAGCCCCTGTCCCTTAAAGTGAGAATTTTTAAATATTTTAGGACGCAAAGTATAATTGTTCCAAAAAAAAATTAACCATTAATGTTATTGAAACATAATTTATGCACATCATTTGAGAAATTAATGCATTAAAATCATGCTAAAGAAGAAAAAATGCATTAAAATTAAGAGCAATGCTATTGGGACCTAAAAATCTGACATAAAAATCTGACCTAATTCACTGTGACCTTTGGATTCACTGTAGACCACATCAAACATTGAAACTTGGTGTTGATCCAATGATTCTTATGAAGCCACATCATTATGTCAGATTTTTAGGTCCAAATAGCATTTTCCTAAAATTAATGGATTGATAGTAAAATACATTTAATGCTGAGGTCTACTGAAAATCCAATGGTCACATTCAATCTTCAAATTAAGTTCTTAAATTAAGTTTCAATAAAATTGCCCTTGTTTAAAATGACTAATCTCATTTCACACCCTAACTATGTTTTGATTCTCAATTTGTACCCTAAAAAAAATCTTAATTTATACCCTTAATGTTATAAATTGGTTACAGTGTGGACCTCTTTCAAACTACCATTCAGTTTTCTATCATAAATTAAAGCATATGAGTTACAAGTGTTTCGAGAATTGACTTATATGTAAATTCATATACTATTGACGTCTTATATGAGTTACACACGATAGGATTAACCTCCGTATGAATAATGAAACTTATTTTCGATATAAAAATCGGTGTCAAATTGATCGCAAACAAAGATATGTAGCTATAGGACATACCTCTTCTTTATGTTCGAAATACTTGCACTTCACGAGTTTTAATTTATGATAAAAAATTGAACGATAATCTGAGTTAGGTTCACAGTACTATCAATTCATAATGTTGAAAGTATAAATTAATTTTTTTAATGTGTGTAGGTACAAATTGAAAATTGAATCATCTTTCAGCCTGTAAAATAAGATTAATCCTTTTTAAAATAACGACTTCTCTCGCCAACTCATCACCTCCCAAATCTCTCACACACACACAGCCCTCCTCTCCTTTCTCTCTGAGTCTCTCCCACTCCATCCATCAGGGCCCCCATGGCGTCCTCTCTCTCTCTAAAGCTTTCTCTCTCTCTTGAAGTGCTATATCCCTCCCTCTCTTCATATCTGTATATACATTGTCAGAATTACATTTATCATCTTCAAATCTCAGAAGCCTAAAAAGTTAGAGAGAGAAAAACACAACAGGAACTATTCACATTCTTTTCAGTACCTCTATTTCTCTTTCTTTTTTCCCTCTCTCTATATTTGCCAGCTCTGCATACTCGCCTCGTCTCTTCATACGCTTTTTTGCCACCCTTTTCCCTCTAAAACTACAACTCATCATCATCAACCTCCAGAGAGAGAGAGAAAAACAAAGCATCCTTCGACGTACGCATATTCCACTGCATCATCTACGATCCTCTGATCGCTTTGGTAATTATCAGATCCTTCTTTTGTAATGGTGTAGTGATCTCTTCGTGTTAATTTCAGCTGTAATTCAGAATCTTATGTGTTGATCTGAGCTTAGGTGGTGTTATTGTGAGTTGGGTGTGTCTTAATTTTGGTTAATCAGTATTTTGTTAATGTAATGTGAGGAATGATCTGTAGTTTAATGTTGAGTGAACACTTGTTTGATAGTTGTCTGATCTCTGTTTTTATGTTTATGCTTTGTTTTGGTTCATTTTTCAAGCTTATGTGATTATTGGATTGCTGTTTTAGATACGGATGATTGGATTTGTAAAGGACACTAGAGAGGGAAGAAGTTATAGTGGGCTAAGCTTTGAACAAATCAACTTAATTCAGAGAGGGTTGTTGAGGTTTATAAGGGTTTTGAGCCTTTTGATCTTATATGGTGGTTTGTGATCAGTTTGTTTGGCCCATTTCAAAGTAATCAGTCTCCCAAATTCTGAATGCGGGTGAGAAATTCAATCCCTGTTGTTGCTTGTGATATTAGGATCACTGCTTGACTTGCTGGATGTGGATGGAATCATGGAAATATTTGATGCAGTTGGCAGTTGGCTAGTCAGTAATGCTATTGAGTAGACTTCATCAGTTTTCTTCTTTCAAAATTTTTTCTCTGTATAGGGTTCTTGAAACAGTCAAAGGAGGATTCTTTTGTAGCATTCTGCTTGCTGTGATGGTTTGGGAGCCAGAAGATTGCTGACTGGGGGGGTGGGGAAGGGGTGGCAGTTATGATGTATCGGTTTGGCAGTGATTGGCTTCCACATTCTAAATTATTTCAATAAGTTTTTCAAGTGGATAAATAGCATGAATTTCCAGGCATCATGACCAATTTTCAAGGATAATTTGATAGGCCTATTCTTTTCTTTTCCGGTAGGTGCTTTTAGATTGGCTATCTTCACTTGAACACGTGAAGGAAGACTTTGAAGTGTACCTTTGATATGTCAAATGTATATGGATATATTATGCTTATATGATGACAAGTTGGAGGCTAATGATTTTTAGGTTTAAGTTCTTTGAGAGTTCGGAGCTATTTCTGAATATGTACTCTATGGCAGGCAATCCTGTAGAACTTGAAGCAATCTGTATAACATGTTGCCACAATACCACCATGCAGCAAGCACTTTTGAGCTTCCAGCCATTGGTTAGGAATGATGACTTAAAAACCTGCAAAGTAATTCGCAAGCACTAAAAAAAGGTAAAAAAGATCAGAGCACATTTTTGTTGAGTTTTCTCCTAACAATAATCAGAGGCTGCTCCTTTTGATTACATTAGAGCTTATGATAAGATTGATTTAGTTCTCCACCGATATATAAAATGGAAATATCCCTTCACTTGAATGCAGGGTGACATGGCTAACACGTGACTCAAATTGAAAGGAATGCATGAGCAGTACGTAGTTAAACAAAAAGCTAAATGTCTGTAACGTACCGTGAGTTTGAAAAGATAAAACTAAATATCTGTTCATTACAATTCTTGCACTTGTTGTAACGTAGCTGTAAATGTGTTATTCCTGAATTTCCTTGTATTCTGAATGATGTAATAAGGATAATCGCTATTTCACTAGGATGCTTAGTTGCTTTGTAATTTCATAGTTTGCTAATTGCTATCATTATTGTGATTCTCTTGGTTTTTTATTTCCTTATTTTCAAGGTCTTATCAGTTAAAAGCTAGGTTGTGAGGCAAAAGTGTTGCAATATAACTCTTTTGTTAGTTTCCATTATTTTTTTTGTAAAATCCACCCCATTGACACTTACGAAAAAGATAACGGAATCTAACAGAATACTCACATTATAACAGTTTTGATACGTTGAGGGTATAATGTGAAAATTTTAATCTTAAAAGTATAAAGTAAAAATACTTAAAATCTTTTAGATAAAAATTATGATTGTCCCAAAATTGTTTATAAACATTAATGTTATTGAGACATAATTTAAAAACTTAATGCATTAAAATCACACTGAAGAAGAAAAAAAAATGCATTAAAATTATTGGATTGATAGCGAAATGTATTTAATGTTGAGACCCACTGAAAATCCAATGATCACATCATTAAGTCTCCAAATTAACTTATCAAATTATGTCTCGATAACATTATCCTTTTTTAAAATGACTAATTTCACTTCACATCCTAAAAGATACTTTAATTCTCAATTTGGGACTCGTCCAGACTACCATTTAATTTTTTGTCATAAATTAAAGTACGTGAGTTACAAGTGTTTCAGGCATAGACTTTTGTATAAATTTACAGATTGTTGACATCTCATATGAGTTGCATACGATAGTGTTAGCTTTATCTGAATAATGAAATCTATTTTCGATACAAAAACAGTGTTAAATTGGTCTCAAACGAATATATGCAACGATAAGACATACTTCTTCCTCATGCCCGAAGTACTTGTACGTCACAAGTTTCAATTTATGACGTAAAACTGAACGGCAGTCTGGGTCAATTTGTATAATTTATGTTTTTGGATGAAGCTTCTGAGTATCATTACCCAATTGGGATTTAGGATCAACTGAACTGAAGCTCAAGATCCTCGTTATATGGGGATGTGATAGTGTGAGATTTCATTGACAAATGCTATTGTCTGAATGAATGACCAAGAATATTGAGCCAATATGTTTACCATCAACAACCAATAATCTTCTCTCTGTCTCTCTCTGAAAAACTCTATGCTTGTAGGTCTCCAAGTCTTGGACTGCTGTCCCAATTGATGGCAACTCAGATTGGTTTAAACAACAAGCAGAATTGGTAAATAAAGTTGTTAGTACAATGTCAGTTCACTTGCAAGTCAATTACAAAGAATCCATAAAAAATGACCAGAGCCTTACAATATGTAATTCTGAGGTATTCTACATTCCTCAGAAATTTGTAGCAGACTTCAGCGATCTTTGTAAATCTAGTGGGCGATCTGGATATCCATCACAAGGTTGCAATACCATTGTTCTTCATGGCAATGGACTCGCATCAGAATTTTGACTCGGTGTTCAATGCAATGATTTATGAGCAAAAGCCGCCTACTAATTCTTCAACATTTTATTCTGCCGAAGTGCCAGCAATTCACCCTTGGAATGTGGCCAGTGAGCAGGAGTTCATAAAGCTGATTAGAATAATGGCGGCAGGAGATCCACTGCTGATGGAGTTAGTGTGAAGGTAAAAACAGTTTTTCGACACAAAACAACTTGCAAGGGAAGAGAAAAACATGTACAACATATGTCGAGTGTCAACACCAAATTTTGCATTTGTTTTTTGTTTTTTTATGTACTATTCTTTCAAAGGGGAAGGGGTCTTTTGTAGATTTTTGTTGTATGAATGTAAACTGTAGGGGATTTACTTTGTTGATGCCTTCTCTTCTCATAGGCAATTTAAAGCCTCTAAAGATCTTCATTCACTTTTTCCTTTGACAAGGTGCAGAACCCTGATATCCAATGGGATTGGATTAAGTACAGCTAGAAACATAGTTGATAATTGTTAATTCTTCAAACTTTTGCAAGTATCTTTTGTGTTATATCATTGTCCTTGTGTGTTTTTTTTTTCCATGAATTGATTGTAAAAGTTGAAAACAGTTTTTATTGATAATATGTATTCTATTCATTGTGATGTTAATGACTCGCATCAACGACAGCCAAAATATATTCAAGGACCATCACGCCCTCAATTGCCAATCATGCTTCTCATGAATGTCTGTGGCTATCCTGCTGTCACATGTAGGATGCATAAGAAGAGAATGAAATAATCCCAAAGTTGTCACTACAAATGCAAGATTTTATGACAGTAAAAGCAACCATATTCAAATTCATCTATCACCTTTCGACCTAGTAAACATGAAAATTAAGAAGAGCAAAGACATAATGACCCCAACTTTTATACACTCAGCAGCAAAATAGCTACCCTGTCCATTACTCAAGATGAAGAAGAAAAATTTCCACTAGTGCGACAAAAATGGATTAGAAACTCCATTGGGGAACAAATTGGAGGCATGTGGAAATCAATAGCTGGAAAGAGAAATTTACATATTTACACCATCTGGGGATGACTGTCAGGGAAGAACAGTAGAAGAAAATATGCCAGTGATGATGCTAAACCTATGCAGCCCTCATCTGGTGAGTCCACCGTAGGTGTCATGACCTCCATTTTAATAGCAGCTAGCATGGTCTGTGCAAGGACACAAGATGTGAGACTTTGAATTAGTTTTAATTGCAAAGAGCCATTACCCACCACAGATACCATGATATGACATAAATAAATCGTCCCAACACAACAAAACCTCATCCCACATGTCATCGGAGAGAGAGAGAAGTTGATGTGCAAAACACTTACGGTGCAACCAATCTTTGCTAGTGCTGATCCATCAGCAGATGCAACAGCTCCTGAATTGAAGGAGTTAATTAGAACAGGAATATGAATTTAGGCATTTCCCAAATCAGAGGATAAAATTACAAGTTTTCAGAAAAGAAACAAAGATTAATAACTAACCAAGGGCCACTGTTGTATCTCTAGCTTTTCCCAGTAGCCTTCCATCAGGTCGTATTGATTCAAGCAGATGGCGCTCATGAAAGCGTAGAGGGAAAAGGCGTCTAAAAGCATCCACCTCCATCTCTGATGACAAATCTCCAGACCCATTTGCAGAACCCATTCTCTTTGATCTGCTTTGTCACGAAAGTCTCTGGCTCTTGAAAACAGAAAATATTGACTAATCAAAATAAATTAGACAGTTTATCACTGTAATTGCACAACAATAACCAGTGTGATGAGAGACTTCATCAAGATAAACCCTACAAACACTAAAAGTGATACGAACCCATTTATTTTATTTTATTTTTTTGTCTGGACATTTATTTGCTTTTAAAAATTACTAGGCAAAATGCCAAAAAATTGGAGGGGCATATTAGGCTAACACACATGATTGAATGTAAGATTTCCAATCGTGTCGGGTGAGGCGGGTTCATGTTAGGTCTTAATGGGTTTCTATCAAAAAATATTTTAGCTGTACTCGACTCATTCATTAATTTATGTCTAACAAATCATGTCATATCCAGTCCGTATCGTATGTAAATCGTATATAATTAGTACATGTCGTGTATAACCGATATATAAACGAGTCATGTCATGTATTTCTTTTAACTGACTTCACTCGACCTAATTCGTTTATTAATCGTGTTGTGTCGAGATCACTCATTTACGAAATGAGTGGCTTAAGGAAGACTCAAACGTTTTATTCATGCCATGTTAAAGAGTCGTGTTATATTTTGACACTCCCAATATAATGTGGTGAAAATTATGATGTAAGATAGGTGTGTGGTAAAAATAAAAAAGATAGAATTAGGAATGATCATTTCTGCAAAAAAATAGAGGTAAGGTAACGTATAGAAGATAAATTAAGGGAGAGTTGATTTAGGTGGTTTGGACATAATTATAGAATCTGTATCTCGACCTTGTTTCTGATGTTTGTGAGCGTGAACCAGACCTTCGTGATCGATAGCGAGATCTAGTTTACCAATAAGCAAGCACAGGTACACAAGTTGATCCAATGGCGTAGGTAGCCTGTGATTTACCCTTAACCATCAGCGGCAAGGGTTACGGAAGAGGCCAAACCAACCAGGTATATCACAAATAGATAGGGTTGGAGCAGCAGATCCTATAGAAACAAAGACAAAGCCCAAGGTAGATCCAGACGCTCTCCTAGGCGATGATCTCGTTCGTTCTAGGAAATGAGAAGTCTAGCTAGGAGTACCCGCCGCAATGGGCTGAATTTCCCTCTCTGAGTCTCCCTCTCCAAGTTTTAGTTCACTTCTCCTCAAGTCTACCCTGAAGAATGAACAGATCAAAGACCTAATCTCAAAACTCACTTGTAGAATCTCCCTGCCAACCAAAAGGAGTCTTTGTACAACTACCCGAGGTGCATTGCCTATTGACAAAGAAAGGGGGCGGGGGAGGCAGTCTTCGAACTAGACCTATCCACCACTCTTTTCCCACCCACGTCTGCTGGCACTACCTAATTCAGATTTGAAGACTGGAGCATCCGTCGCAAGAGTAGAGGAATGCCAAAATAAACTTTAAATGAAATAATAAATAAAGCTATGCTAAATTATTGTTTAACATAAAGCATGACGCTTAATAGAGCACAATGACAAAATAAGAATCGCCCTCAAAATATTGGGATAAGGCTTTGTTCAGTTGAGATGATGAAGACGAACGAATATTGCACCAAAATCAAGTTATCTAACAACAAGAGAAAATGAGAAAGACATTCGTAGCACTAGGGTTGCTAGGCAATTCTGGTAACCTTTCTTGAATAATTAGTTCAACTAAATCCTCCTAAAACACCAGAGCAAGCAAAACAACCTAGAGAAAGGTCAGCTTATCATGCCCAGTAATAAAGAAACCATTTCCACCTCATGTCCTGTCTTGTAATCCTTTATTTCCACATTTATTACATAGTATCATACTATCATTTGCTAAAATAAAAAATTGCAGTGATAATGAAATTATCCAATGTTGTTTTTAGAACATGAAAAATAGTCCAAAACATTTGCAAATGTATTGAATAAATGTATTGCTAATCAATATTCAATTTTTTGGTTTTATTATTAGTTCAATTTTTTTTTAGTTATTATTAAAAAATTTTGTCTCTACTATAAATTTCTAGCTCTGTCCCTATTTTACCTGACTAAGCCTCAAACAAACTTTATACAAATTTAAGTGATCAAGAACATCAAAATATCTTCACTTCCCAAAACAAAATACCACATTCAAACTTTCAAATTTGAAGTGAAAATCTATCAAGCTAAAATCAAGCATTTGTATAGTTATTACTTTGTTTCTACCATACATTCCACAAAAGTTTTCATCCTTCAAACCCTTTTTAAGCATCAGCCAATACATCAATAAGTTGATCTCTTAAATGGGTTATCTCGACTCTCGAGTATTATAGCCCATATCATAAGATATTAACTTTCAAATAAGATAACACTTACATATACATTGGCATGTCTTGGGCAACATATAGTTATGTCCTATAATAGAGAAATAAATACCAACAATCTAACTTATTTCTATCTACAAACAAGGACATACATTTACCCCGAACTGAAAAGGAAGAAATTAATTAGCACAACGAAGATATAGTGACAATTGGTGGGCAAGTGGTAGCATGTTTTATGCTAGGTTCATTAATCAGCTTGAGAAGTATATACCCCCAAAATCTTATTACACAAGTAATGTTGAGTTAGTATATGGACTGAAGATAGAACAAGAATGGGAAACTGCTTGCACAAGATGGATAAAACTATCTCATTAAACTAGTCTATGACAACATCAGACTATTAAGAGTGTAATAGATTAAAATTCCCTCATTGGATAACTGTGTGTTGCATCAAAAGGGTGCTCCTAGCACCTCGGTCTATGGGGATGCCTTGCAAGTTTTTGTTTTTGTGATAAAACTATGATCCTAGACGCGACTTTCAACAAATTAAAATAATCTATATTTTCTATAAGGTAAGAAGCTCAACACACAAACGTGCATCACACAATTAAGTTTTACACGAACTCGTATCATCCTCACATAAAAGGATATTTATATCATTGGGAATTCAATTGTACAGAAACCAATACTCTGGGATTCAGATTCAGTAAAAATCTAACTATAGTGCTTCATGAGAATAATCACTAGGCTCTTTTTGGGTGGCAATATTTAAAATTGTTAAAGGGTGTCTCATTTATCACTATGTGATGACCTGTATTGCAATACCAACTGCATTTCTCCCTCAACTGTTCAAGCATTAGGGCAACCACAAGTTCCACAATACTAAGATTTAACTATTTCGTATCAATGACTGGCTTCAAGTCAATTTTAGATGATAGAATGGATAATCACCCAATAATCACTTATTAACAAGTATATCAATCCCGTATATTTTCTCCTTTTCTTTGAAATCTTCCAATCCAATTGCATTTCCTCAGAAGAACATAACCCATATAAAAAACCCAATATTTATTACTTTCTTTCTAGATGTGTGTGTGTGTGTGTGTGTGAGAGAGAGAGAGAGAAGGGAACTTACTTGACGGCAAATTGGGAAAGTAAGCTAGAGCGAGAAATAGAAGCAGTCACGTCTCGGCTTCAGCAAAGAGCGGTAGTGGGAGACCAAGGGTGTGTTTGGATACTCGGAATGGATTGGATAGGATATCAAAAATATAACCTTGCCTATCCAAGCCAAACCCGGCCAAGCTCGTAATAGGATTGGATATGTATCCATACACATGTTTGGTAAATCAATTTTTATGTTTTGTGGGATCCATTGACAAAGATGATTTAAAAATATTTAAATAATATAATTTGACTATTATACCCCCTTAACCAATTTTCATTACCTCTGAACTTTGGGCTGAGAGTAAACGAAGAAGGAAACCCACCAATTGGGATTCCAAATCCAAAACCAAGGAGGCCTAGAAAAGTGCTCAAGAAATCCATGTGTCCTCAACTCTGGGCATCAATGCAAATCAATGGAAAACTCTGGAAATAGAAAAGAAAAGAATTTGTTTTCCAAGAGGTCACTGGAGAGAGATGAGGGGAGAGAGAAAAGAAAAACCCACACTCCCTACATCCACCAGAACACCATCCCAGGGCTTCCCATGAATGAATCCTCACATAAATCCACTCCTTCAGCCACCTCTCCCAATCCAAAATCTTCATCACAGCCATCCAAAATCTTCATCACAGCACCTCACGTGGGCCGCTGAAATCCACCACCTCAATCATGTTGTTTCGAAGGCTGATAATGAGGAGAAGTTCCATGAATATCGTGGCATTGCCCTTATCTACGTGTTGTGCTGATAATTTTCTGATCTGGAGAAGACGAAAGCTGGAGAAAGAGAGAAGGATGAGTGGCTGAGTGGGTGGAGAAAGAGAGAGGGGCAAATACCTCCGTGGCGGTGTAACCCATTGCCTGGGTTTGTAACCCATGGGGGGGGGGGGGGGGGTTGGGTTAATTGAAACCGGCCTACAGGGGTTAAATGCTACTGTAGCAACCGGGTCAAGGTTTGACCCGGGTTTGTTATCCAGCCTCAAAAAATGCTTCCCAAACAAAGAATAAATGGGACCCACTACCTTATTTACCTATCCTTATGGTGTTAACCCCCTTTATCCCACTATCCAAACACACCCTAAATGTTCAATAATAAAGTGTTATCATAATTCACCCATTGGGTGTGTTTGGGTAATGGGGTAGGATAGGATATGATTTTTTTTTTTATATCCTAACCCATCCAAGCCAAATCCACTCATCCACTTTAAATCCCTAACCCAAGTTATATCCAATCCAAACATTTGTTTGGGAAACAAATGTATAATTCAGTGGGTCCCATAGATTACACAAATAATTTTGTAATAGTTTACCATTATACCCATGAGTCTATCCATTCCAATCCAAATCAATCCTATCTTATGTTTGGATTGGTGGATTCCTAATAAAATTATACATTTTCCACATATACATAAAAATATATAAAAATAAAATAAATTTTTTTTTTTTAGGAAAATTAATAATTTTTTTTTCAAACAAATCAACACTTTAATCAAACACAGGCTGAGACCTGGTAAAGTAAGAGAGATATTGTTGATGCAATTTTTTTTTTTTTAAACAAATAGAAAAATTTTATTTATGAACAAGTCAGAATTACAAGAAACAAAGGAGAAAGACAGACCAATCTCCATACCAAGAAAACAAAAAACTTAAAAGAAATAGTTGAAGCAAAATTACACAGCAACTTCCATACTTCTATGCCTCCCCAAACAACCTTCCATGCTTCCCTGTTTCAAACAAATCAACACTACATTCATAGTCAAAACCATCCCAGATCACAGCAAAGCTCAGCAAACAGCAGCCGAGGCTTACTCCAAAATAAAAAACCAGTCAGCTAGTGGGAAGTAACTGAAGAAAATTCCACCTCAACACCAGGAAAGATGACATAATTCTGAACAGAAGATTTTGACCTTGAATGACCCACAGCAATCCCCAACACATGGGAACAAGAAGGTGGTAATGATATCTCAAATGAAAGAGATACAATTTTTTGTAAACAAATTTCTAGTGAGCAGACACATAACCAAATGCAAAGCAGAGATATGCACAAATAAAATCAAAACTGGGTTCATCTTTTTGTGCAAAACACATGATGGGGAACTATATTGAAAGACTCGAACCCAACTCTTCGAGGAATCAAAGCTCTACTATCATGTTGGACTATTGATTACTCCAAAAACTTAAGTTCGTTTTGATGATGGATTCAACAATATTAGTTAAACACCCAACAGATACCACAATAGCCACAACTCAAGCCTCAACAAATGATCTTATTTCTGCCCTAACTTAAACCACTTGCAGTAGCCAAAACACAAACATCAACTAATGCAATGACCTTCATTGATAAGGAAAGTATACAGGTTTAGAAAAAAATCAGTGCCAATGAACAGTCTGATGGTCCAAAATGTGACAGCCAAATTACAGCAAGGACACAAACAAACAGCTCAAATCCCCTATCACTCTCATTTGCTGCCTATGACAACCCCTATCAGGCTACTCTAAAAATGATCACTATCACTCTTTTGCTCTGAGTGGCCTCTGGTTTTCCTTAGATTTCAATGTCTTTTCATGATTCTCTATCCAGAAGACTTAGAGTTCAAGAAGCATTGGATTTTATACACCAAAATGGTATTAACCCTTTGATTATCTATCTTATCTTGTTTACCCTCTTGCATTCCTTTCCTATGCTACAATTTTGTGACTTCTATAGTGACCTGATACTTGTCTTTTCACTGTTGCAACTGTCCTACCTTGCAATGCTATATTTTTCTGCCTAATGAGGTTCTGGTCTTCTTAAAAAGGGCATCCATTGTACAGTGCACGAGACTTTTGTCACTGAAGGGTCTTATATGTACACAATTTTACTTAGACATGTATGAAAAGAGACTATTTCTACCAGTCAAATCTTAGATGCCCGAATCGCAATGAAATTATCTTACTACAATACCATGCCTAACATCTTTACCAAGAGATAATAAAGCTAAGATTTACAGTTGGATTCAATATAAAAAATCACAATGCAATACCTTGACATTAGATCATGCATGGACCCCCACATTGGCTGGAACCCATATTGGAGGAACAAAACAAAACCATACCTCAGCTAGACCTTTTGACGAGCACTAAGTAGTATATACCGAACGCTCACGCAAGTTATTGCTTCCAAGTTGCCATTACTACCAGTATGATTTTTAACCTTTGAAGGTATAAATTAAGAATTTGGAAATCTTGTCCAATGTAAAATGTCATTGACCCTTTACTGAATAATGACAAGTTGGTGGTGTGAGAAAACTTTTCAAAAAAGTATTGAGAAAAATATGAGAGTTTGTGGGGGGCAATGGGTAGTCTTACTTTCTGGGTTGGGAATTAAGGTGAGGAGAGCCGTCGTTTTTGCTTCATGAACTAATCATTCTTCACCCAATCACAAGTTTAGGAGAATTCAGTGAATCTTCTTTTTTCAACCCTTCTATTTCACTTGTTGGGAAATGCCATGCCATTACCTACCCCCACTACACTTCCATAGAGATAGAGAGAAGGATGAGAAACTTACCTAAAGAAGAAGCTGTGTTCTTCGTTCTGTCCAGCGATGTCGTCTTCTTCGTCGATTCTGTGCGAACCCTTGGACGAGCTCTCACCCACAGATGCAGAAAATTAGAGGACCTCCCCAACGCCACGATCGTCTTCGCCTCTGTGCGAACCCTTGAACGAGCTAAGATGACAGGAGAAAAAGAGAAGAAGACGACACAGATGCAGATGCAGAGGGATTCGTCGCTGAGTGGGTGGAGAAAGAGAGGGGCAAATACGTCTTGGGGGGTAACCCAGGGGGGAGGTGGGTTATCTGACACCGGACTATGGGGGTTAACCTTCAACTGTAGCAACCGGGTCAAGCATGTACCCGGGATTTGTAGCCAATCTCAAAAATGCTTCCCAAACAAGGGTTATATGGGTCCCACTCTTATTTTATCCCATCCAACTAGTGGATAACCCCCTTTATCCCACTACCCAAACGCCCCCCAAGGGTTTAGTTTTCTTTTTCTTTTCTTTTTTTTCAACGGTTTAATTCCCTGTAAGACCAGTGTTATAAAAAAGGGATCAGATATAAGGGCCAAGTTAATTGTTGAACTGTTGAGTTAATTAGTCGGACCGATCATACAATTAAAAAAATAAAAAAATTATAAATATAATAATTTAGGTAAAAAAATATGAAACGTGCCCAATGCATACAATTTATTATAAACTTAATAAAATTAAGTAGAGAAAAGATAATTTAATATCATTCCCAATGTCTTGCTTTTAACTTTCTTGACATAAAAAAATAAAAACTTAATAAAATTTACAACAAAAAGGACAACAATACCAAAATCTGAGGGGTGGGGCTATTTCCACTCCACAAATTTTCATTCTCACCCAATTTAATTTTTCATTGTCAAACTACTAAGTCTACTTCTTCTATACCCACCCCATTATCAAACTATTAAGTTGGCCACAGTACCTATGCTCCAAAAATATTTGCGGAACTACGAAATCATAATTGGACATAGGTTACGGTATGGTGATTCGAGTATTCTGAATTCTCTGTATAATGATGCGATTGAAAAGCCTAATTAACCAATTTGTGCGCTCTTTCTCTTTCCAGGTACAAAGTCTTCTTTATCTTTCATATAGTTGACATAGATTAACATACACTTCATATAGTACTCAAACAGAAAAAAGACGGGGTTTTCCATTTTTTAGAAGCTGGGATTTTGGAAAATGGGTCAGGGATCAATTTTGTATTGAATGAGGGTGAACTATGTGGAAGTTTTTGACCAAATTCAATGGAAATCCGGTCAAATGATTCAAAATTGAAACCTTTCACAAAGTTTCTGTTTAAGTCAATTAGTTAAAACACCCCACTTACGCACAAATGTGGAAGTGCTGGAATTCTTTTTCAATAACTTTTTCAGAAATAAATGGGCCCAATTCATTTAGTTCTGGGATTCTTTGAAGTCATGTGAAAATTTTATGCAAGTTTGTGCTCGAGCTGAACATGAATCATGCACAATAGTTTAGATAGTGACATCTAGTAGATGGATGAGATTCCTGTAACAAGGAACAAGGTTAGAAGGGGCTGGAGGCGTGCCTAACGTATCCTCTCCAATGTCTAAGTCAGTTGGCATTCGTTGCTTGGGTTGAGAGGATAGTGTGCATTGTTTGAGCTTAGTTGAAATTGCCAACCTTAGACCTAATCCTTTGGACTATTTATACCTTGAGAGGTGATGATATGATATTTGGTAAGTCATATCAAGCCGCGTAATTTACTAGACCTAGAGGAGGTCGAAGGTCGCTAGGGGCCATACGCATAATCCTTACCTTGCTCGAGGTATCGAGCATTTAATGAGTTGCACCAAATATTTATGAGACATGCACCCAGAGACGGAACTAGCATGGGCCTAGGGGGCCATGGCCCCCCTCCATGCTCAGGAACCCCTATACACATATATCTACGCATCACTTTTCTAATGCATCGGCCCCTTGATAATTTATGCCCCTATTTTTAGTCCTGTACACCTACAATGACTTCATAAATTATTCTCCATGTAATGAAATGACATGTTGATACAAGATACTAATAAAATAATACCTTTTTTTTTTAATTCTTACTCATATCCCAATGAAATAATCAAAGAATTTTAGAGGAACAATCTTGATAATATTAATGCAAGAGCTCTTAGTATTCGACAACGAGAAGTTAATAAAAAATACTAATTTTTTTTATTATACCTAATAAACGCACACTTTCTAACAAACAAAGAACCTAAACGTTGAAAAGTCTAAAAGAGCTTGAAAAGACTAAGGCGATTCTTTGTCTCGTAATTGAAGTACAAAGTTACTGATGCAAGGTAAAATGAATGAAGTTGTTCTATTGTCAATTAGTGTTCTAGTTCTTGCTTATCAATAAAGTTTGAAATTTTAACTAATATTTTAGATGTGGGGAGAGCATAGTATAGATTGAATTGTGCAATACATTTTTGGACATAAACTATGATATGCTTTTGATTTAGTGGTTGCTTGTAGTTTTTTTTTTGATGTGTTGTTTATGATATATGCTTGATTAGTGTTAATCTTAGTTTTTTTTTTTTTTTTTTGATATATTTTAGACACTATAAATTAGGATCTAACAAGTATCATATAGTTCACATTATTAGTATAAGTTTTTGTGAGATTCCCCCCCCCCCTCCCGGGTGATGAAATCATAATTCCGTCCTTGTGTGCCCTGTTCATTAAATGAAGTCGTGCCCGACCAATCCATGCCAGCAAGGGTCATGCCTTAATAGGATTTTCTGGGATAGTGTGGGTCCTAATGAGGTGTGCCAACACAACTAATCATTCCCTATTGTCAGTTGCAACTAAGGGCCCCTAATGTTAGATCATCATTTATTGCTCGGGCCCAAGACCGTCTGCTCTTCCCATGGTTTCGCAAGTCCCCAGGGGATGTTTACGAGCTCAGCGTCGCCTGCCGGGGACCATGCCTATTCTCGGTGTTGGGTTGGGTGTCTAGTGTCCACGTGTTATGCTGTGATAGGAGCGCCAACTTGTCCCATCAGTTTGGATTCGAGATAGGATTATAATAACTAGGCTACTTTCATTTATGTTTAATTAGTCTGGACTCTTGACTATGGAAGATTAGCTGATATTCAATTGAACTAGTCAAATGATGTAAAAAAGTGAAAAAACATTCAGTTGTATGCATTAAGATTCAAAGTCTGGCTTCACAAAATGTTGTGCATTTTAGTCATTAGTTTATTCATGGAGAGAGAGAAGAGAAAAGGAGAAGTTGAGTATAATTTTAGTAAACAATATGAAGTTTATGGAAGGAGTAATTTTAAACGGTGTTGCTAGTCAACACGCCTAAAGGTTCTAAATACGTGGTTTGAGATAATAAAAAGAAAAACTGCATGTTTGATTCTTTCTTGGAGCTCCTAATTATTTCAAGTTGAGCTCATCCGATAGATAAATTTTTGATTGCTCATCACAAAATTCCTAAACACTCAAGCTTCAGCCTACACTGGCTCAACATATGTAGTGAGTAATAATCATCATGGTTTGGAGCTTGCAATTTTTCCAACCTATATTAAGCAGCATAGTAATTGTCTTGACTTAGCTCATTTGCAACCATATATTCGTTCTTCATGTTGAAATTAATGGCAAGGGGTTCTTGTTTTTGTGTTTTCATGGCCTAAATATATGACTCAGTACTTTATCATTTTTCAGGTACGGAGACATTGCCTTCAATAGAAATATTCATTCGGTGATGCTAATTTAACTAATCACGTTTTGATTGCTTTTGATGGGACTTGGAAGCATGCCAAAGAGATTTTACATGCAAGTGTACCATTTCTATCAAAGTTTGTTGTTCATGTTTGTTTAAATTATGACGTCGGGGTTGATGGTAACACAATATTTGATTCAGATTTGATTCTTAGGAAGGAACCATTTATTGGGTGTATGAGTAAAATGGAGGCTGTGGCACGATGTCTTACAGGTCCTCGAGTCGAATGGGGATGTGATGGAGATGAGGATAGTTGAGGTTTTAAGAGCTATGGTGAGGTTTCAAGCTTGTTTTTTGAAGCTCATGAAGGCAAGGCCAAGGTTGTTTAAGAGGGGTAGGGTAGATGAGAAGAAGAATGTGAAAAAAAAATTGCCTGCTTAGGTGAATTCATGTCCAATATGATATCATTTCGTACATTTGTATTTGATTTTGGCAGCAACATTTTGCTGGTCAGTAGCAATATATATTTGCTCTGATTTGTGTTGAGGAGACTGCTCTTATGATATGATTTGAGGAAACTACTTTAGTTGTTTTTTTTTCCTAACAAAATAGCAACTAAATCTAGGTTTGGATGTTGGAGCTGGACATCGAATCCTAAAGGCTCAATCCATCCATGGACATTTACGCAAGTTGATAAAGATAAAACAAGGACACATGTACATGTCCCGAAACACAATCAAAAACAAATACTGGTGCTAGACAATCACAACCAGCAGAAGCCAATCATATGGAATCCGAAATTCAAAATTCACAAACCAATTCTGGTGTCGTAAGTCGGTCAAACTTCTTACAACTTACAAGTAATTGCTCTCAATCAAATATGTTTTTTTTGTCTTGCAACCTAAAATATGGATTAAACTCTAATCTATGGCAGCGATGAGGGGTGTTCTTACTGCCAAAACTTGTCATAATACAAACAAAGGGCCACACACATTATCATATTATTTAACTAGCTACTGTTGTTTATTGCTGCTGCTTCTTCTTCTTCATCATCACCTTCTTCTTCTTCCTCTTCCTCCTCCTCCTCCTCCTCCTCCTCCTCCTCCTCATCATCATCATCATCATCATCATCATCATCATCTTCTTCTTCATCTTTTTGTGAAACCATTGTTGTTGCTTCCCTGGTAAGGATTATTTTGTTACAAAAAAATGAGAAGGAATGTTCTGATTTTAGGAAAAGATTTACAGTGAAAATAGTTCACGATATAAAATAATCCGGACAATAGTATGCATAATTATTACCTCCATTTCTTGAAGGAAAAAATTACAAAAACAAAATGAAAGTTGCATTGATTAGAAATTGTAAAGAATAAAGTCGTACCTTTCTCGTATGTGTTGTATTGTCTTGTTAAGATCACCCATCCAAACCCCCTCATCATCTTCATAGCTGGTCATCACTCTTTCAAGCTTCGGTGCACATAGCAGTCCAGAACAAAAAGTTTTCAATTTCGGGCAGCTTCTGAAGTACACTTGATCTAATGAGGGAAAAAGAAGTCCACACTTTCCAGAGTTGAAAACAGTTAGGTTTTCTAGATCCTGAAGGACTAGTATGCTTAATCGTGGGAACACAATCACTTCTTCTCCTTCTTGCTTGGTGATTATGTCATCAACAATTCTGATTTCGGGGTGACCTTGTTCGGAATCTATAATTTCTTCCATCATGTTGCATGTTTCAAGGCGTAAGTTTTGTAGATTCACAAGCAAGTTTGCCATAATAGGTGACAGCAGATATCTCAAGCTCTCACAATTTACAATTTCAAGTGTTTTCAAATTGTGGAAACCTTGAAGTCCTTTGGGAACCATCTTCCATATATGTATTAAGTTAGATAAATGATAGATCTTCAATGACTCTAACTGACCGAGTATTACTTCTGCATGTTCACCCTCAATTTTTAGCCCCTCCAAGTCAAAGACTACTTCAAGTGCATCACCACCATATATTTGAATCTCTTGGAAGCTTCGAAACAGTTCTAGTTGAGCCACTACAGCAAAGTTCAACAATCCACAATCTGAAACATTTATGAATCGTCGTTGGTCAAAAGACCCAACTTGCATATGGCAGTCCACTATGTGTACCATGTTGTTTATTCCGTCCAAGTGTAGTGTCTCAAGGCTAGGCAACAAAACCTGAAATATTCAATCGGTGTGTCATGAGATTATTCATCAGGATCACAGAAATCATATGAATGATGAAAAAATAGGAGTTACCTATTGATATAATATTATCATCGATTTCTCAAACTTCAAATAAAGGCAAGCCCCGTGTCACTAACATTGCATAGTCATCGGAGGTCACTACTGATAAGAATAATCTTAGTTGATAAACATTTTTGAATTTGGGTTTTTTCAAATACTCCAAATGATTTTGTAATTTGAAGTTGACACTAGTTTTTTTATATACTCATAAAACCGTATATTATGACAAAAAAAATTAATGTGTATCTATAGTTTAATCCCAAACGTCCGTCAAAAAATTATTAAAAGATCTGGTTACGCGTCAATCACATGGAACCAAATAAACACAAATTAGTCACTTTAGGGACTAAATAAAAACAATTGAAAGATTAGGGATCAAATACTAAACATGTATTTCATCCTATTAAAAAGTATTATCTGGACCTACTATCAAGTCAATGACATTAATTGATTATGTCAGTAAACACTAATGTTATTGAGAAATAATTTGGGGACTTAATATATCATGATCATTGAATTGATAGTAGACTACATTTAATGTTGAAACACATTAACAATCTAATAGTCATACATTGTGCGCTTCTACTGTATGGTATAGAAGTCATAGTCTCAAAAAATACCTGGTGTCCATCTTTTCCTAAATTATATGTTTTTTTTTTTAAAAAAAAAGAGTAATAACGTATAGAAAGAGAGGGTACTATTTCTATGTGTTCTTGTTTATTGTTTTATAATTCACCCATCTAAATATACTTTTTTTTTAATTGTAAATCTCATCATGCATAAACCAATACTAGAGGGTGAGAATAAGATGCACATATTTAGCCTACCACCATATCTGAAATAAACCAAAATAAAGAAACCCTATCATTGTTATGCAAAAGTAATTAACGTTATTCAAGAGCAAAAGCATACCTGTCTGTGGAACAGACTTTCTATGGCAACATTGTCTGAGTTGGGGTAGAAGCTTCGAAGCTTTGGGAGACGAGTCAAATTCAAATTCTTCAGTTTTGGAAACTCGATTCTTTCTGTACTTTTTTTGCCTTCTCCCTCTTCCTTCGCAACAATATATTCCATCTGAGAACACAAGATTATTGTTAGTTCTTGGAGTTGCACGAAGCCTTTAACTACGGGCCCTGTGAAAAGACTCTTCATGGCAGGTAGCTCCCATAAACTTAACTCTTTTAGTTGTCCAAATCTTTTTCCCGGAAGAGCCCTATGAATAAGATATTCAAGCTCATCACAAGAATCAACAAGAAGTTCCTTCCAGTTTACAGATTCCTTTTCATCTAGTTCATCGAAAAGATTTCTTCCCAAACCCTTCATCCCACATAAGGAGATAATTTCAGAGCTCTCCAATAACGCCCTAAATCCAATCCCAAAAAGCATGCCCATGTCAGAATCTCGAAGGACCAATTCGTTTTGGAAATGATATTGATTCAGTTCTTCATAATAACCCCCAATCCAAATTTTAAATCTTCTCAGATTCTCAAAGCAAAAGTCTTCCAATTTTGGCATATACTCAGCGCTGAAGTCAATTTCTAACGTGCTCAGGTAAGGCAACGAATTCAACTCCACATGTTCAGCCGTTTCCGAAAAGTTATTTCCCATATATAACTCTTCGAGTCTATTCAGGTTTGACAAAACACCAGGTGGAAGTCCATCAGGGACGTCGTTCTCACACCTCAAATCCAACAATTTTAGATTACCGAGCTGTCCGATCTCGCTTGGTAATGCGTGGAGGGTTGACTCAAAAAAGCTGAGAATTTCCAAACTCTTTAGGCTTCCAATCATTGATACATCGGTGGTGTCCAACTTGCAAAAATCTAAACACAATGTTCGAAGGTTCATCATGGATTTGAGTGGTGGTGGTGGAAGTTGAAGGAACATGGATCTTAAACTAACGACTCTAAGTTCTATCATCCCTTCAAAAAAATCTCCTGAATCAAATTTAGTACAAAATTCATCCTGTTCCCAACTTTCGTACCTGCCTTGCAGCTGTAAAAGCTTGAGGTTTGGACAATCTAAGCCAGTTGGAAACTCATTAAATTCATCAAACATCAACGAAATGGCTGAATAATGTTGGAATGTATCTTCTTGGGGCCACTTTTTCAATCCAGCATCACATCTTACCATATATGCATCCTTACCCTTAGATGTAATTGATATGCATACATCTCGTACAACATCATGTAATTTCACCCTCTCCTCATCACCAACTAGAATCAAGTGACAGCTTTTGAGTTGATCGATTATCAAGTACACCGTTTCTCTTGCTTCTGACACGGTCTCAACATTTTTAAGCGAACGTAGCCCTACAGCATATCTCACCAAGCATTCGATAGGAATATCATAATCTTCTGGAAATAAACTGCAAAGCCGAAGCAATGATTTGGATTCATCCCTTTCCAACATATCATAGCTTAACTTTATAGCTGTTTCCACCTTTTCTGGAATTTCAGTACTTCTCCTTAGTTCTCGAAGCGTAACATTCCATGAATTCTTCTCTTTATGTTTCAGTGCCTTGGCAAGAGTTACGATTGCAAGAGGTAACCCTCGACATTCATCTGCAACCTCTTTTGCCACAGGTTGTAACTCAGTATTATCATCTTCAACTCCTGCCATCTCCTTAAAAAGATTCCATGCTTCGACTTCAGACAGTAATCCGACTGCAAAGTTCTTGTGACATCCCATCTCGACGCACACATGTTCATTTCGAGATGTCAATAAAACTTTACAGCAGTGCTGGCCGACTCCAAAAGGAATTCCAAGTTCCTCCAATTTAAGTTCTTTCCAAACGTCATCGAATATTACAAGAATCCTCCTTTTGTCTTTTGACAATCTGTCCCGAAGTTTATTTGCTCTGACAAGAAGGCTAGTTTCATTACTCTCAAATTTCAAACCCAACATGCCTGCAAGTTCACTTTGAATCTTCAAGAAGTCCGGATTTTCGGACACAACAGCCATGGCAACCTCATCAAATAACTTCTTAACTTCTACTCTTTTGGCAACTTCTTGCACCATTGTTGTCTTACCCACACCGGCCATACCGTGTATTCCAATCATCCTGATCTCATCATTCTCCAAAGCATCCATAACTTCTTTTGTAGTCCCCATCCTAGATTCAAAGTCTTTGCAATCTTCAGTTATTACAATCTTCTGGATTGGTGGTGCAGGGTATGCGAATGAAGTGTACTCATTACCTTTATTTTGGAGTTCAACTAGCTTCTCAGACGTTTTCTTGGCATTCCTGCTCAACGAGTAACGGACAAGCAAATTTGGACACCACCCATTCAAACACCCCCTTTCAACTTCAGCTCTACGTTCAAGAACTTTGTTTGCCTCATTCGTGGTCTCAATTGCTTTTTTCTGCCAGTCTTGAACATCTTCCCCAACAATTTCTAAGTTTCTTTCGGCTGCGTCTGCCCGTCGGTTTACCCCAGCTTCCACATTTTCTAGATCCTTAACATGTTCGGTCAGATTCTTAATGTTGTTTTTGTAGCAAAACAGATATCCAAACTCACGTCCGATTGGAACAACCAAGTAATCTACAAACAACTTCGTAAAATTTTCCAAGACAGAGGACATAATTGTATCAAGTGCCATTTCAGACTTCCTTTTCTTTCTTTCTTTTTTTCTAATTTTTTTTTGTCTTTCTTAGTTTTTTTTTCTCCCCCTCTCTATTTTTTGGTTTCTATTGTTTTCTCTCTTTTTTTTTTCTTTTTCTTTTTTTTTTTTGGCCTTTTTGTCTGAATGAAAGCGGAACAAAGAAGAACAAACAGTCGAAAAAAAGAAAACTTTGTAGTCAAACTAAAAAGCTGGCAAAGTTAAAACAAAAGTCTTTTTGAATGGAAGAAAGGCTAGGCTTTCTGAGTAAAGATTGTCAGCAGATGTAGAGTAGATCACCAGATTCTGAGGGAGGCGTATCAACTGCAAAATGACAACAGAGTATATAACAGGGTATGGAGATTGGAGAAGGTAAAAGTGAGAAAAAAAAGTAGAATATGGATTGCACCAATCCTGCTGTATTTCTTTGGGTTACTTATTAGAAGCATCTACAACCGTTACTCTTTTCTAAATCTAAATTTAAATTTGGGTAAAAAAATCCCTAAAAATCTTATCCAAAGTCAAACCCAAACACAAACTAAATTAATGGAAACTTAAATTTTTACTCAAATTAAGAGAAACTTAAACATTTACTAAAATCTCCAATGGTTAGATTTTATTCTCGGAGATGCTCTGCGGTATTGTGCGGCTACCCTGCTTGATCCAATTATTACTGAACTACTTGAACCTACTTCCTCCTTGGTGTCATTTATTCCAAAGGTGAAAAGAAGTTTATGTACACAGACATTGTGATACCTAAATGAAACTTGGATCTTTGGATATACTATTTGATTAGATCCTCCAAAATACCTGATGCTTTTCATTAAATCAAAAGTTGATAGTCTGTTCTAGGATTAGATTCAAGTCTATCTAAGGAAAAAAACAAAAAGCATGATGGAAGCAAATGTTGTTCTTAACTCATCTCCATTTTTAATCATTTCTATGCACACGGAAAATAAATTGAAGTAAAAACTATTGAAAGTGAAAGGTAATTAAGCCAAATCAATTTTAGACATACCTCTGTTTCTTGGTCACAATGAAGAGTGAAGAAGCAAAACAGATTTTAGCAGTCAAAGGCAGCAAGCAGCAGATTTGTATTCAGCAGTCACAGATTTGCAATGGAGGAGGATAGTTGAGAAGTATGGCTTAACAACGAAGAGAGGATGGTTACTCCACTAGTTAAGCCCGCCTTATTTCTCGCATTCACCTCTGGCATGTGATTGAATTATTATATATTATCCCTGTTTCCTAGAAGTCCTCAAAAGATGCCCAGTTTAAAAAACAAATAACAGCTCACAAGCATTGATCAGAATCTGAGCCCTATCCACATTCTCCTGCTTCTTCGTGTTTTGGGATGACTTAAAAACAAGGCCAAGGTTGTTTCAGAAGGGTACGGTGAATTCCTGTTTGAAGCAATTCTTTAGAATTTGAAGCAATCTGAATAACATGTTGCCACACTACCACCATGCAGCAAGCACTTCTGAGCTTCCAGCCATTGGTTAGGAATGCTGACTTAAAAACTTGCAAAGTAATTCGCAAGCACTAGTGCTTATGATAAGATTGATTTAGTTCTCCACCAATATATAAAATGGCAATATCCCTTCACTTGAATGCAGGGTGACATGGCTAACACGTGACTCAAAGCGAAAGGAACGCATGAGCAGTACACCGTTAAAAGAAAGCTAAACGTCTATAACGAATTGTGAGTTTGAAAAGATAAAACTAATTTGTTGAGTAGCTCTCTAAGTGTTCTCATGCATCATAGAGAAAATATAATTCGTGTCAAAGTATCACAAAGAATTATATCCTGAGTAACAGTCATGTGTCAACCATGGATGATGGATTGGCAAATTACTAAGGAAGATCAGATGGTTAGTGCAGTGTCCTCTTGGCATCAGAAGAAAAAAAAAAAGTTTGGTGTATGTTTATGTGGATGGTTAATTAGTGAGGGGGTGAGTCTGGGTGTATATCCGGTGTTATTGTCCCCTATTTAACACTGCCTCAACTTATTTAGATTTCTTGGACTAATTTTTCTAATGCCTACCATCTTTGTTTGTAGTTTGCTAATTGATCATCCATTAGTTTGCCAAAATAACATAACTACCCTTAAATTTTTTTTTTAAATTTCTATGGGGGCAAATTTCTAATAAATTCTAAAATTTTTGAAATTATAATTACTCCCCAAATTTTTTTAAAATTCCAGTAGGGGAGATCATCCACTGGGTGCAGGTTCGGGACGTTTGGAGAAGGTGAGGAATGCAGGTTTTGGGTAATTATAGAAATGTCTTCTTAATTTTAAATATGTTTTATATATGTTTAAATCAAAGAGGACGTGGAAAAGAAAAGTATAGTGTATAGCAGAAGTTACTAGTTTAAGAAATTTTGGGGACGAAATTCTTTTAAGGAGGATAGATGTTGAGAACACGAATTTTTACAAGTATCTAATTTAAGCATTAAAAAATTAAGATGTAGAGTTATGTGGAGGAAACGTAATTGATGCTAAACTTTTGTGGCAGATCTCTAACCAAAGAAACAAAGAGGAGCAAACTGTAATTAATATGAATAAAGCTTGTAAAAGGAAAAAGGAATAAAGAATGCATAAAAGTAAGTTAATTTTTTTTTTGGTTCAACACCTGGGTATCCACCGCCGATGCAGTGACTAATCCCATCGCTGGTTTGTAGGCACCTCAAAGGATGGGACAGCTGGCCCAGGGTTTTAAGGCTGTTCCATGCCCAAGGCAGGGATCGAACCCCTGACACTTGGTTAAGGGAGGAGGAGCCCCTACCGCTCCACCACACCCCCTGGGTTTAAAAGTAAGTTAATATGTGTGTGTGGGTCATTATTGTACATGACAATGGATGGATAAATGACTATTTAATTAACAGCCAGCATTGCAACTTTTTGGTTGAACTCAATCCGTTTGTTTTATTGCTACTTTCCGAGTCTAACCCATTGAATTTCAACGGAGCTTTCATCGCTATTTAAATGCTTCTATGAATTGTCCAGGCTGCAGTTCAGAATAAACATAACACTCAGAATTTGCTAAGCGATATCAAGTATTGATTTTACCTCTCTGACAGAACGAGTCCTGCATCGATCGGTATGAGGGGGGTTTGAGGCAATATAAAGGAGCGGGTCACTCCACCTAAAAGGTATGTCTTTTGGGCTGGAAATCCATGCCCAACAATTGGTATCAGAGCCAGGGGCGGTCCAAGGTTAAGCGGGGTCCTAGGCAAAATTTTCATATGAACTCCAATTAATATTTTGTCTATTGATATATTTTATTTTTAATTATTATAATTTTTTTATGTTTTAAAAAATTATTTTTTATTTTTTAAAAAATTTAAAATATTGATCAAGTTTTGACAATAATTTTTTTTAAATAGATAATATTGTTAATTCATTCACTCTTAATTGATTGTAAATAAAATTTTATCAATTTAAGTTTTCAACAAGTAATTTAATAATAGAATACGTAAGTAAAGAATAATTTTAAGATAACAAATAATCATTCTTTACCCATAAGTAATGTGCACGCATGAAGTACAAAACTTTAATAACATAGGCAATGTAAGTATAAACTATTTGGACTGAAAATTTATATTAAGACAAAAAAGGAACCAAATAGATTTTCACCACAAGAAATAATGAATATAAATTTTCTATGTGAGTGAGTGAAATACAACTATGAACATACCCAAAATATTTAGAAAAATTTAAATCCAAGCTCACACGAACGAGTAATTTTGGATCCAAAAAAATTAGATATTGATTTGAACTATTAAAATTTGAGCCCTAAAAATTTGAATCATATCTAAAAAAAAAAAAAAAAAAAAATGGACTATTATACTAAAGTGGTAAATTTTATAGAGGCCTCTAAAATTTGGGGTTAACCAAGTAGAGAGTAATTTTGGACCTAATAAGATTAGATATTGATCTGAACTAATCAAATTTGGCTCCTAAAAATTTTAATCATATCTAAAATAAAATATAAAAAATTAGGCCTACTATACTAAAGGGATAAATATTGTAAGGACCCTCTAAAATTTGGGGCCCTAGGCAAGCTACTTAGTTGTCTAAGGGTTGCGCCGGCCCTGATCAGAGTTATGGTCCAAGCTACTGTGTGGACTCAACTCTTTGTACCGGATAAGAGAACAGTGATAATTATTTATTATAAGCCTTGTTGGAGAGGGATGATTATTCATAAGTTAGGTATATGTTAAATAAATGTTAACTCCCTAAGATTTAGACCTCATATAAATTTAATGTAACATGACTCAATGACATTCTTGCTAGCAGTTTGAATAATTTGAAAATTCTATAATTATTTTGAATAGTGAATATTTGTCCACATCAATAAATTTTATCTTATTCAAAAAATACATTAAATCTTACAATTTTTAAATAAATTGAATTCAATAACTTGGACATATCTTCATTATTCAAAGATAATTTAAGAATATTTCAATTAATTTAGTAAGTAGTGGATAACCCAACTCTTATTTCACAACGAGAATGTATTATATCAATAAATTAAAACTTATTCATTACTTTTCAATAATTCAATTTTCCTAAACTCAAATTTCTACGAACCAATGAAAATAAAAAGTGTCTTCCATATGTTTTCTTCGTGATTCATTTTTATTATTTCAATTCAACAAAATGGAATTTTATTCCATCAACATAACCATATTGTCAAGAGATGAAGCAAAAGATAACAAAATCCTTCCATTTATTAAAAAGAAATATTGGAAGCTGCTTTAAAAAGCATGATTATTTTGTTTTTTTTTTAAATACCAGATCATCAAGGAGTATTAAGAGATTATCCATTTTACTGGGAAGACTTTGATATCAAAATTTATAATTTTTTTTAAAGTTAAGTTAGATTGTCTATTAGAATAAAACTCAAAAATCAAACAAGGTGTCAAACTGTAATAGAGACAATATATTCTACTTTAATTGGGATAATTTAGTCATTTAATAGATTTCGTTAATTTTGTAACTAATAAGGGTTCTAAGTATAATATTTTAAACTTAAGAGGTCTAAATGTTATATGCTTATAAATTTTAAGGGGTTTAGGGTGTAATTTATTAATGAATATATTAACAAATATTGACGATAGCTACGTACAAATTTTAGGGGATATATATAATATTTTAAATATTAGGAAATCTAAATGATTAAGTGACAAACTTAGAGAGTTTAAGTATAATTTTCTCTTTTTCTTTTTTTCCCGCAGGCCGCAGCTACCCCATATATTAAGAGCTCCACAGACCTCCACAAGAAAACGACACCGTAGCTTTCCCAATTTCATGGCGGAACCATCAGACCTAGCAGACTTCGACCTCTTTGACTTAGACGCCACAACCACCACGACCGCCAGTGACAACCACCACACGCGGCGGAAAATATGCACCAGAGGCTGTGACAGACCGATAAACGTGTGCCTGTGCGAGACCATCCCGACCGAGCCCATTTCAACATGCACTCAAGTGGTTATTCTACACCACCCTCACGAGAGACGCCACAAGCTCGCCACTGTACCTGTGCTTCGAAAATGTTTGTGGAACTGCGAAATCATAATTGGACGTAGGTTACGTTATGGTGATTCGAGTATCCTGGATTCTCTGTATACTGATGCGATTGAAAAGCCTAATGAACCGCTTCGTGCGCTCTTTCTCTTTCCGGGTGCGACATCTTCTTTATCTTTCATATAGTTGAAAGATTAACACACACTTCATACAGTACACAGAAAAAGATGGGTTTTTTTTTTTTTTTTGTAGAAACTGGGATTTCGGAAAATGGGTCTGTGATCAGTTTTGTAATTGAATAATGGTGGACTATGTGGATGTTTTTGATCGAATTCAATGGAAATCCGGCCAAATGATTTAAAATTCAAACCTTTCACTAAGTTTCTGTTAAGTCAAGCAGTTAAAACACCCCACTTACGCACATATGTGGAAGTGCTGGAATTCTTTCGAGAACTTTTTCAGAAAGAAATTGACCCAATTCGTTCATTCTTTCTTTGAAGTCCTGTGAAAAATTTATGTAAGTTTGGATTGGAGTTAGGATTATAATTACTGGGCTAGTTTCATTTCTGTTTAAGTAGTTTGCACTATGGAAGATTAGCTGCTATTCAATTAAACTGGTCAAATGATGTAAAAAAGTGAAAAATTAAAAAATTCAGTTGTATGCAGTAAGATTCACAAAATTGAGTGTTTTGGTCACCGGTAGGAAAAAGGAGAAGTCCAGTATAATTTTGTTAAACAATAAGAAGTTTTTGGAAGGACATATCGTAGTAATTTGCTGCTAGTCAACATGCCTTTAGGTTCTCTATACGTGGTTTGAGATAATAAAAAGAAAACCTGCATGTTTGATTCTTTCTTGGAGCTCCTAATTATTTCGAGTTGAGCTCATCCGATTGATAAATTCCTGATTGCTTGTCACAAAATTCCTTAACACTCAAGCTTCAGCCTAGACTGGCTCAAAGAACAATCGAGATCATTTGAAAGACAACTAGTGAGTAATAATCATCATAGTTTGGAGCTTGCGATTTTTCCAACCTATATTGAGCACAATGCTAATTGTCTTAACTTAGCTCATTTGCAGCCATATATTCATTCGCCTGTGGAGAGCTCTTCAAAAGTTATTTGATGAAATATTAATTTGTTAGATGTTGTGCATATACTTCTTCATGTTGAATTGATGGCGAGGGGTTCCAGTTTTTGTGTTTTCATGGCCCTATATATATGACTCAGTACTTTATCACTTTTCAGGAACAGGGACATTGCCTTCAGTGGAGATAAATCAGTGGAAATATTCACTTGGTGATACTAATTTAAATAATCACGTTTTGATTGCTTTTGACGGGACTTGGAAGTATGCCAAAGAGATGGTACATGCAAGTGTACCATTTCTATCAAAGTTTGCCGTTCAGGTTTGTTTAAATTATGATGTCGGGGTTGATGGTGGCACAATATTTGATTCAGATTTGATTCTTAGGAAGGAACCATTTATTGGTTGTATGAGTACAATGGAGGCTGTGGCACGGTGTCTACGTGTTCTCGAGTCAAACGGGGATGTGATTGAGTTGAGGATGGTTGAGGTTTTAAGAGCTATAGTGAGGTTTCAAGCTTGTTTTTTGAAGCCCATGAAGGCAAGGCCAAGGTTGTTTAAGAAGGGTAGGGTGGATGAGAAGAAGAATTTGAAAAGCGAATTGCCTTGTTAGGTGAATTCCTATTCGATATGATATCATTTGGTGCATTTGTATTTGATTTTGGTTTTGCTGGTCAATAGCAATATATATCTGCTCTGATTTGTGTTGAGGAGACTATTCTGTGTTTCTAAGTAGATTTATGTTCCAAAACGTGCATAATTTGCCAAGCTTTTCAACTTGACCCTAGTGGTCATTTATCAAACAAAGGGGAGAAGTGGATGTCTATCGCTGGTTGTTTAATGCCACCACACTATTATTTGAAATTTTCCTTTGATTTTTTTACTTAATAAGGCATACATGCCTTGATCTTGGGGTACAGCATCTCACAAAGAATAGAATATGGTTGCCAATTTAAACTTTCAAGCTTACTCACCAAAAAGAAAAACTTTGAATTTTCAAGGGCATATGGGAGGTAGTGCCTTGAGACTATTTTTACTTTTAAGTGATTTCAAGGATTTCAATGCTTCTTCTGTCATTGAATCGAATTTGACAAAGTTAACGTAGTCTGTGGGGTGGAAGAATCGACATTTGTCCAAAGGAGGAAGGGTTCCCCTCAGTAGTAGCACCTTTGTCAACCCTTCTGGCCTGTATTTTTCTTTATTCACCAAGCCAACTTCGATGACGAGATGGAATTATAGAAATGGGATTCTTCTGGGAAAGAGGTGGAGTGGAAAAGAGAGTTTTATGGATTGGTATGTAGCTGTTTGCTGGTGAGATATTGGAGATTGGAGGCACAGAAGTTACCAGTCAGTAGTTAAGCCTGGTTGAGGAAGTGGTTGTGGAGGTTGTCAATGGACGAGGACTCAATGTGAAATAGGGCTGCAAAGGAAAAATACTGCTGTGCGCGGAGTGGATGGAGAACGTCAGACATTAGCATTACATACTGTTTGGATTCTTGAAATGTATCATGAGCTGCGTCAGAGAAATTTTCCAAATACATTGGATTTTTGCTAGGTAATTGGACTAGAATCAGGTTTATACATGGTGTTTGGTGAGGGTATAAGGCTCTAAAAGGAGACATTCCTGGAGTTATATGCAATTGTTGTTGGGAGGAGGCTTCATCAGTTGACATCATGATTTTTACTGTGGAGGCAGCAGCAGTGTGTGATATGGAATTTTGCAAGATTTTACAGAATTGTTGGCAAGGTTGGATTGAAATGTTTCTTGAGGTGGTCTGGAGGATGCTTGGTAGCGCCTAAAGTGGGAGATCTGCATTCGTGTCAGCAAAGGAGAGGCTCGCTCTTTCAAGTGCCTGTCTTTTATTTAGATGACTGCTCAGAAAACTATTTTGACAGGGGACAACTTGAGGAGAAGGATATAGGTGAATTGGTTCTTTATGTGCATAGAGGTGGCAGCACAAAAACCATCATTTGCTGCTCCAAAGGTTGGCAAGAGGGTTAAATATGCTTTCAACATACAAAGTTCATTCCTTCTGGTTCATATAGTTGGGTGGACTTCTTGGGGACGTGTATTCACGTGTAGATAAACAGTTGAGTTTGTGTACGTTGCAGTCATAATATTCTCCCCCCCCCCCCCCCCCCCCCCCCTCCCCCCGACTTTAGTCAATTGTCAAGTTTTTGCTCACATCTTGTCTATCTGTTCATTACAATTCTTGCACTTGTTGTAACATAGCTGTAAATGTGTTATTCCTTAATTTCCTTGTATTCTGAATGATGTAATAAGAATAATTGCTATTTCACTAGGATGCTTAGTTACTTTGTAATTTTATAGTTTGCTAATTGCTATCATTATTGTGATTCTCTTGGTTTTTTATTTCCTTATTTTCAAGGTTTATTCAGTTAAAAGCTAGTTTGTGAGGCAAAACGAATCCAATATCACACAAGGGAAAGTTTACAGCATCGTTTTTTTTTTTTTTTGGGTAACGGTGTTGTGGGTTATAACTTTTATGGTAAAATAACAACTTTGAAATGATGAACTCTCGATATCAATTTTAATCTTTTATGATCAATCATGTCTTTTAAAGTAGTAATTTACACCTCAAAAAAATTAGAACTTAATGTTAAAAAATTGTAATTTTTGGTATGCTATTGCCTTTCCCATCAACATTGGTAAATTTTGGGCAACGCTGAATTTTATAGGACTTGATTAATTTCTTATTCTGTTTGTTTACTGGCTGAAACAATTGTCAAATGATTGTTCATTTGAATATAATTGTGACGGATGTGTATAATTAGGGTTGGAAGTGACCCATGTCATGCCCTTCGTTGTATCTAAGTTGTTTTCGTGTCAAAATTTGCTTAACATATTTACAATCAGTTGGAAATACAAATTTAAAAAATAAAGTAAACGGCCAAGCGTAGATTAAATCATTTTTTAAGGTGATTTATACCCCATTTGTAGAAGAAATATGATGTCAAAGGTAACCACGCGTCGTCCCCAAAATACAACAGTCGAACCTAATTGATTGTAATTTCACTCCGATCTGCATAATCAAATGAATCAGAAGCTTCACATCACACTTTTTTAATTTGTCTAGAAAACTTATGCAATTGAAGAAGAAGATGAAAAGAATTGGAAGTTAATATTTTTGGCATGAAACATCTAAAATTTTTCATATTATACTATCAATGTATTAAAAATATTGCAATGTGACCCTTCTATTAGTTTTTGTTATTTTTTTCATCAAAAATCACTCCATTGACACTAGCGAAAAAATAATAAAATCTACTAGAAGAAAAACATTTACAACACTTTTGATATATTGATGGTGTAGTGTGATAAATTTAATCTTTTAGGATTTTTTTTTTTTTATCAGAGGACAACTACAACAACACCTTAAAAGGTGAAGGCTGCAGAGTCCATATAAACACACACACACCCCCTAAGGCTATCTGATGTGGGATAGCCCCTGTCCCTTAAAGTGAGAATTTTTAAATATTTTAGGATGCAAAGTATAATTGTTCCAAAAAAAATTTAACCATTAATGTTATTGAAACATAATTTATGCACATCATTTGAGAAATTAATGCATTAAAATCATGCTAAAGAAGAAAAAATGCATTAAAATTAATGGATTGACAGTGAAATACATTTAATGCTGAGGTCTACTGAAAATCCAATAGTCACATTCAATCTTCAAATTAAGTTCTTAAATTAAGTATCAATAAAATTGCTCTTTTTTAAAATGACTAATCTCATTTCACACCCTAAAATATGTTTTGATTCTCAATTTGTACCCTAAAAAAAATCTTAATTTATACCCTTAATGTTATAAATTGGTTACAGTGTGGACCTCTTTCAGACTACCATTCAGTTTTCTATCATAAATTAAAGCACATGAGTTACAAGTGTTTCGAGAATTGACTTATATGTAAATTCACATACTATTGACGTCTTATATGAGTTACACACGATATAATTAACCTCTGTATGAATAATGAAACTTATTTTCGATATAAAAATCCGTGTCAAATTGATCGCAAGATCTGTAGCTATAAGACATACCTCTTCTTTATGTTCGAAATACTTGTACTTCACGAGTTTTAATTTATGATAAAAAATTGAACGATAATCTGAGTTAGGTTCACAGTATTATCAATTCATAATGTTGAAGGTATAAATTAAAATTTTTAATGTGTGTAGGTACAAATTGAAAATTGAATCATCTTCCAGCCTGTAAAATAAGATTAATCCTTTTTAAAATAACGACTTCTCTCGCCAACTCATCACCTCCCAAATCTCTCTCTCTCACACACACACACACACACAGCCCTCCTCTCCTTTCTCTCTGAGTCTCTCCCACTCCATCCATCAGGGCCCCCACGGCGTCCTCTCACTCTCTCTAAAGCTTTCTCTCTCTCTTGAAGTGCTATATCCCTCCCTCTCTTCATATCTGTATATACATTGTCAGAATTACATTTATCATCTTCAAATCTCAGAAGCCTAAAAAGTTAGAGAGAGAAAAACACAACAGGAACTATTCACATTCTTTTCAGTACCTCTATTTCTCTTTCTTTTTTCCCTCTCTCTATATTTGCCAGCTCTGCATACTCGCCTCGTCTCTTCATACGCTTTTTTGCCACCCTTTTCCCTCTAAAACCACAACTCATCATCATCAACCTCCAGAGAGAGAGAGAAAAACAAAGCATCCTTCGACGTACGCATATTCCACTGCATCATCTACGATCCTCTGATCGCTTTGGTAATTATCAGATCCTTCTTTTGTAATGGTGTAGTGGTCTCTTCGTGTTAATTTCAGCTGTAATTCAGAATCTTATGTGTTGATCTGAGCTTAGGTGGTGTTATTGTGAGTTGGGTGTGTCTTAATTTTGGTTAATCAGTATTTTGTTAATGTAATGTGAGGAATGATCTGTAGTTTAATGTTGAGTGAACACTTGTTTGATAGTTGTCTGATCTCTGTTTTTATGTTTATGCTTTGTTTTGGTTCATTTTTCAAGCTTATGTGATTATTGGATTGCTGTTTTAGATACGGATGATTGGATTTGTAAAGGACACTAGATAGGGAAGAAGTTATAGTGGGCTAAGCTTTGAACAAATCAACTTAATTCAGAGAGGGTTGTTGAGGTTTATAAGGGTTTTGAGCCTTTTGATCTTATATGGTGGTTTGTGATCAGTTTGTTTGGCCGCCCATTTCAAAGTAATCAGTCTCCCAAATTCTGAATGCGGGTGAGAAATTCAATCCCTGTTGTTGCTTGTAATATTAGGATCACTGCTTGACTTGCTGGATGTGGATGGAATCATGGAAATATTTGATGCAGTTGGCAGTTGGCTAGTCAGTAATGCTATTGAGTAGACTTCATCAGTTTTCTTCTTTCAAAATTTTTTCTCTGTATAGGGTTCTTGAAACAGTCAAAGGAGGATTCTTTTGTAGCATTCTGCTTGCTGTGATGGTTTGGGAGCCAGAAGATTGCTGACTGGGGGGTGGGGAAGGGGTGGCAGTTATGATGTATCGGTTTGGCAGTGATTGGCTTCCACATTCTAAATTATTTCAATAAGTTTTTCAAGTGGATAAATAGCATGAATTTCCAGGCATCATGACCAATTTTCAAGGATAATTTGATAGGCCTATTCTTTTCTTTTCCGGTAGGTGCTTTTAGATTGGCTATCTTCACTTGAACACGTGAAGGAAGACTTTGAAGTGTACCTTTGATATGTCAAATGTATATGGATATATTATGCTTATATGATGACAAGTTGGAGGCTAATGATTTTTAGGTTTAAGTTCTTTGAGAGTTCGGAGCTATTTCTGAATATGTACTCTATGGCAGGCAATCCTGTAGAACTTGAAGCAATCTGTATAACATGTTGCCACAATACCACCATGCAGCAAGCACTTTTGAGCTTCCAGCCATTGGTTAGGAATGATGACTTAAAAACCTGCAAAGTAATTCGCAAGCACTAAAAAAAGGAAAAAAAGATCAGAGCACATTTTTGTTGAGTTTTCTCCTAACAATAATCAGAGGCTGCTCATTTTGATTACAGTAGAGCTTATGATAAGATTGATTTAGTTCTCCACCGATATATAAAATGGAAATATCCCTTCACTTGAATGCTGGGTGACATGGCTAACACGTGACTCAAATTGAAAGGAATGCATGAGCAGTACGTAGTTAACAAAAAGCTAAATGTCTGTAACGTACCGTGAGTTTGAAAAGATAAAACTAAATATCTGTTCATTACAATTCTTGCACTTCTTGTAACATAGCTGTAAATGTGTTATTCCTGAATTTCCTTGTATTCTGAATGATGTAATAAGGATAATCGCTATTTCACTAGGATGCTTAGTTGCTTTGTAATTTCATAGTTTGCTAATTGCTATCATTATTGTGATTCTCTTGGTTTTTTATTTCCTTATTTTCAAGGTCTTATCAGTTAAAAGCTAGGTTGTGAGGCAAAAGTGTTGCAATATAACTCTTTTGTTAGTTTCCATTATTTTTTTTGTAAAACCCACCCCATTGACACTTACGAAAAAGATAACGGAATCTAACAGAATACTCACATTATAACAGTTTTGATACGTTGAGGGTATAATGTGGAAATTTTAATCTTAAAGGTATAAAGTTAAAATACTTAAAATCTTTTAGATACAAATTATGATTGTCCCAAAATTGTTTATAAACATTAATGTTATTGAGACATAATTTAAAAACTTAATGCATTAAAATCACACTGAAGAAGAAAAAAAATGCATTAAAATTATTGGATTGATAGTGAAATGTATTTAATGTTGAGACCACTGAAAATCCAATGATCACATCATTAAGTCTCCAAATTAACTTATCAAATTATGTCTCGATAACATTACCCTTTTTTAAAATGACTAATTTCACTTCACATCCTAAAAGATACTTTAATTCTCAATTTGGGACTCGTCCAGACTACCGTTTAATTTTTTGTCATAAATTAAAGTACGTGAGTTACAAGTGTTTCAGGCATAGACTTTTGTATAAATTTACAGATTGTTGACATCTCATATGAGTTGCATACGATAGTGTTAGCTTTATCTGAATAATGAAATCTATTTTCGATACAAAAACAGTGTTAAATTGGTCGCAACCGAATATATGCAACGATAAGACATACTTCTTCCTCATGCCCGAAGTACTTGTACGTCACAAGTTTCAATTTATGACGTAAAATTGAATGGCAGTCTGGGTCAATTTGTATAATTTATGTTTTTGGATGAAGCTTCTGAGTATCATTATCCAATTTTGGTCTTCTTTTTAAAAAATCCTTAAATGAAGTTGTTTCTCATTTTATCTTTTGATGTGTGTTATAGAGGTGGGATATGAAAGGTTGAAAGGTGTGGTGTGCAATGACTCTAAATCCCTGTCCCAACTTTTGGGTTACCTGAACAAACTTTAAGTTCGAAACTTCAATGAGCAATGCTATTGGGACATAATTTATGAACATAATTTGGGGACATAATGAGTTGTCACCAATGAAATTATAATGAATTCATTTAATGCTACAATGGGACCCATCATTAAATACATTTCACTATCATTTCATTGGTAACAACTCATTGTGTCCTCAAATTATGTCCCTCAATTATGTCCCAATAGCATTAATGAACTTGAATTTATGTTGCGTTAGATTTATTGTCATAATAACTTGTACGTATTCATGGCCGCATGAAACTTGGCCGGGTCCCAACATTCAATTTTTAACTACCTTAGGTTAAAGATGATTGGGATTTAGGATCAACTGAACTGAAGCTCAAGATCCTTGTTATATGGGGATGTGATAGTGTGAGATTTCATTGACAAATGCTATTGTCTGAATGAATGACCAAGAATATTGAGCCAATATGTTTACCATCAACAACCAATAATCTTCTCTCTGTCTCTCTCTGAAAAACTCTATGCTTGTAGGTCTCCAAGTCTTGGACTGCTGTCCCAATTGATGGCAACTCAGATTGGTTTAAACAACAAGCAGAATTGGTAAAGAAAGTTGTTAGTACAATGTCAGTTCACTTGCAAGTCAATTACAAAGAATCCATAAAAAATGACCAGAGCCTTACAATATGTAATTCTGAGGTATTCTACATTCCTCAGAAATTTGTAGCAGACTTCAGCGATCTTTGTAAATCTAGTGGGCGATCTGGATATCCATCACAAGGTTGCAATACCATTGTTCTTCATGGCAATGGACTCGCATCAGAATTTTGACTCGGTGTTCAATGCAATGATTTATGAGCAAAAACCGCCTACTAATTCTTCAACATTTTATTCTGCCGAAGTGCCAGCAATTCACCCTTGGAATGTGGCCAGTGAGCAGGAGTTCATAAAGCTGATTAGAATAATGGAGGCAGGAGATCCACTGCTGATGGAGTTAGTGTGAAGGTAAAAACAGTTTTTCGACACAAAACAACTTGCAAGGGAAGAGAAAAACATGTACAACATATGTCGAGTGTCAACACCAAATTCTGCATTTGTTTTTTGTTTTTTTATGTACTATTCTTTCAAAGGGGAAGGGGTCTTTTGTAGATTTCTGTTGTATGAATGTAAACTGTAGGGGATTTACTTTGTTGATGCCTTCTCTTCTCATAGGCAATTTAAAGCCTCTAAAGATCTTCATTCACTTTTTCCTTTGACAAGGTGCAGAACCCTGATATCCAATGGGATTGGATTAAGTAAAGCTAGAAACATAGTTGATAATTGTTAATTCTTCAAACTTTTGCAAGTATCTTTTGTGTTATATCATTGTCCTTGTGTGTTTTTTTTTTCCATGAATTGATTGTAAAAGTTGAAAACAGTTTTTATTGATAATATGTATTCTATTCATTGTGATGTTAATGACTCGCATCAACGACGGCCAAAATATATTCAAGGACCATCACGCGCTCGATTGCCAATCATGCTTCTCATGAATGTCTGTGGCTATCCTGCTGTCACATGTAGGATGCATAAGAAGAGAATGAAATAATCCCAAAGTTGTCACTACAAATGCAAGATTTTATGACAGTAAAAGCAACAATATTCAAATTCATCTATCACCTTTCGACCTAGTCAACATGAAAATTAAGAAGAGCAAAGACATAATGACCCCAACTTTTATACACTCAGCAGCAAAATAGCTACCCTGTCCATTACTCAAGATGAAGAAGAAAAATTTCCACTAGTGCGACAAAAATGGATTAGCAACTCCATTGGGGAACAAATTGGAGGCATGTGGAAATCAATAGCTGGAAAGAGAAATATACATATTTACACCATCTGGGGATGAATGTCAGGGAAGAACAGTAGAAGAAAATATGCCAGTGATGATGCTAAACTTATGCAGCCCTCATCTGGTGAGTCCACCGTAGGTGTCATGACCTCCATTTTAATAGTAGCCAGCATGGTCTGTGGAAGGACACAAGATGTGAGACTTTGAATTAGTTTTAATTGCAAAGAGCCATTACCCACCACAGATAACATGATATGACATAAATAAATCGTCCCAACACAACAAAACCTCATCCCACATGTCATCGGAGAGAGAGAGAAGTATGATGTGCAAAACACTTACGGTGCAACCAATCTTTGCTAGTGCTGATCCATCAGCAGATGCAACAGCTCCTGCATTAAAGGAGTTAATTAGAACAGGAATATGAATTTAGGCATTTCCCAAATCAGAGGATAAAATTACAAGTTTTCAGAAAACAAACAAAGATTAATAACTAACCAAGGGCCACTGTTGTATCTCTAGCTTTTCCCAGTAGCCTTCCATCAGGTCGTATTGATTCAAGCAGATGGCGCTCATGAAAGCGTAGAGGGAAAAGGCGTCTAAAAGCATCCACCTCCATCTCTGATGACAAATCTCCAGACCCATTTGCAGAACCCATTCTCTTTGATCTGCTTTGTCACGAAAGTCTCTGGCTTTTGAAAACAGAAAAGATTGACTAATCAAAACAAATTCGACAGTTTATCAAGGAAATTGCACAACAATAACCAGTGTGATGAGAGAGTTCATCAAGATAAACCCTATAAACACTAAAAGTGATACGAACCCATTTATTTTATTTTATTTCTTTTGTCGGGACATTTATTTGTTTTTAAAAATTACTAGGCAAAATGCCTCAAAAATTGGAGGGGCAATATTAGGCGAACACACGTGATTAAATGTAAGATTTTCAATCGTGCTAGTTGAGACGAGTTCATGTCAGGTCTTAATGGGTTTCTATTAAAAAATATTTTTCTCGTACTCGACTCATTTATTAATTTATATTTAACAAATCATGTCATATTCAGTTCGTATTTTGTATAAATCGTATATAACTAGTACATGTCGTGCATAAATTGTGTATAACCGATATATAAACGAGTCATGTCATGTATTTCTTTTGATTGACTTCACCCAACCTAATTTGTTTATTAATCATCGAGATCACTCATTTACGAAATGAGTGGCTTAAGGAAGAGTCAAACCTTTTATTCATGTCATGTTAACGGGTCGTGTCATATTTTGACACTTTTAATATAATGTGGTGAAAATGATGATGTTAAGATAGCTGTGTGGTAAACATAGAAAAGATAGAATTATGAATGATCATTTCTGTAAAAAAATAGAGGTAAGGTAACACATAGAAGATAAATTAAGGGAGAGTTGACTTAGGTGGTTTGAACATATTTATAGAATTTGGATCTCTCTACCCTAATTCTGACATTCGTGAGTGTGACCCAGACCTTCGTGATCGATAGCAAGATCTAGTTTACCAATAAGCAAGCACAGGTACACTAGTTGATCCAATGGCGTAGATAGCCTGTGATTTACCCCTAACCATCCGTGGCAAGGGTTACAGAAGAGGTCAAACCAACCAAGTATATCACAAATAGATAGGGTTGGAGGTATATCGCAACCTAGCACACTAATCTTGATCATTGAATATGTCATTGTTACAATAATTTGATGTTCTTAGGCATACCAACCTTAATCAAAGAAGCGTGCTAGATAAAACATTAAATTGGAATCCAAGAAATATATCCACGGTTTTTCTTGACTATTTATGAGTTTTATCAAGGAAGAGAAAAGGCAATAAATTTATGCCAGTTCACATAATGGTTGAGCTAGCATAAATTTGTCTTCGGTAGCATATGGTATGGTAAATGATTCTTAAGAAAGTTGAATAGTATGTTTAATTATTGGAGATGATGACTGTTTGAATTCCATTATGGATTCATGGATATGAAATGAACAAATTTTCCAACGTATTCCCAATGTTTGTGATTATCGATTTTTTTTTTATTGTATATGGCCTTGAGGCACGGATAAAAAAAAATTGAGAATACATTGGACAAGAAATTGGTTTATGGTAAGTGACTATAAAGTTTCTGTCTTCTTTTTTATTGTTCAATTGGATTTACTCTCTATATGTATGTACTGTTAACAATTTCGAGCTTGCTCATAAGATGTTTGAAAAAATGTCTGAGAAGGATTTAATTTCTTGAAATGTGATGTTATTAGTAAATGCAACCACATTAGACGATAAATGGCTGCTGGGTTGGATGTATAAGTATTCACATTATTTAGATCTAATTTCTCTTGATTTTTGTGAACCAATTCTTAGTAGTCAGTACTTGATCTTTTAGCGTTAGTTATCGTTTGACTGTGAAATAATTTGTATTTTGTATTTGTCGTTGATACCAACATTTCACTGCCCCAAACCTCCAAAATACTCTTCACTCACTCTTTGATGACCCACGCAAAACACCACACACCCACAATTTCTCTCCATCTCCTCTGCTTCTCTCCACCACAATTATCTTTCACTACCCTTTTCTTTTCTTTTCTCTTCTCATCTCCTCCCCTCTCTTTCTCTCACACAGTCATACGCCTCTATCGTCGCCAACCATAGTCCCACCTCCCTTTCCAGCACATAAAATGTTTGTTGAAATGCCTTGACAAACAATTTTCCTCGCTCGAGTTGGAACATCCATCTTTCCACATGCCTTCTCTTTTCTCCTCTCTTCCCCTCTCTTTCTCTCACACAGTCACACGTCGTCGCCAACCATAGTTCCACCCCCTTTCCTTTCACATAAAGTGTTTGTTGTTTCCCATAGGTTGTTTCTCACTAAGAGAAATCACTTTCAAATAGGCTCATCTTCTCACTGAGAAATCACTTTCGAATGGGCAGGTGATTTGGAAGGAGCTGAGATGGTGCATGAGAGGTGTTTGATAGAAAAACTAATAGAGAGTGATAGAGCAGAATCAGAATCAGACTTTATAGTATATGGGGCAAAGTTAAATTTGGAAGGAGCTAAGATTTATGGACTAGAACTAAAGGGCAAAAACCAGTTTATGTGAAGTGTTGCTGGAGTTGGGTATGAGACGGTTGTTTTGGTGCTCCTAGGTCCAGAAAATAGTAAAGATGAAAGTGGAAGAACAGTGACTGTGACCCTGCCTGATATTTGATATTGGGACCCTATTCACCTTATTTTAATTGCTGAAAATTAAATTTATTTAGTGAAATCTAGATGTTACTCATTAATATTTATGTAGTTTTTTTTATTATTACATCTAAAATCATTTAATTTTATTTGTTAATCTGTCGTTTAGCTTTTGATTGTAAAGGAGCACTTGGTATGCTTAACAAAACACATCAACGTTGGTGAGTGGCATTATTGACACTTGCGGGTTGAATATATTTTGTTGTGAATTATGATGCGAATTAGTTTCTATATTAACATGAATCAAAATTTAAGTTATGGAAAAATTTCATTATTGACCAACTGAGTTTCAAGAAGTGTTTTTTGTGGAAGTGTAATTGTAGGTTTTTCTGAGTGTTGAATTAATTTGAATTGACATGTAATTCATGGGATGCTTTTTTTTTTTTTTTATTAGTTAGAATGACAAATACTTGAATGATATATGGGTTGATCTAATAAGTGGTGTTTATAATTGGTGAAGTGAAATGCTGGTTAATTTATGGGAGTTGCATTCAGTTCTTATGTGTAAAATCATTCAAATTTTACCTCAATTCCTTACTCCCATATTGACTAACTGTGAGTATGTTAATTTATTCTTTCTCTTCATAGGTTCCAAGTGTCCCAGTTAACTGTTTTCTCTTTGCTAAATATTTTATCACACAACAATTATTTCTCTTCATAGGTTCTAGAGCTTACTAATAGTAGATAATTGTTTTTGTTTGTTGCATAAGGAGTGTATTTATCTATTTTTTTTTTTAAAACTTGCTTAAACTATGTGATACTTTCTCATTCTATGAAATTGTGTTACCTATTTGAGCTAAGTAGTTTCAGTGGATTGGAGGCTTAGATGACTCCCAAAATAATGAATGATGACATCTAGAGTATTTTAGAATTTAAAGTCTGATTTGTAGGATTAATACTTTAGTGCTTTAGACTTAATTCTTTAGTTTAGGAATAATTTCCTAAAATAATAATGTCGTGATATTATTACTTTTGTTGTTATAGAATCCTATGAATATTATTTTTGCTTTCACCTATTCCTATTCCTTTTAAGTCTACTGTGAATTTTTTTTAGTTGCTTTGGTGTTGTTGAATTATAGTCTTTTTTATTTTTATTTTTTATTTTGTGGTTAGTATGACAGAATTAACTAGATCAACAAAGAATTGAAATACTAGTAACTTTGCTACTGATTATTGTTGAATTTTTTATATACCCTTGCAAGTTTTGTTTTTATTAGCATACTGTTATTGAGATGAATAATTGATATTTTTGCATTATTTGCAGGTCAAATGAACATGGTGGTGTCGTATTGATTTCTTCATCTTGAGAAGGTATAAATCTTTATCCCGTACACATTGTCCCACGCATCACACCATCTCTCAACGGTCCGAGCGCACATAATTACGATTTATTTGGTTGAAATAAATTACGTATTCACTTACTTGAAAGATTTTGGTGTTTTGGTTTTTGCGAAATTAAGAACTTTGATACTGCGCGCTTTAATATGCATCTTTGCGCTTTAATAGGAACACCGTTTAGGATTTACGGCAAAGAACATGGCGCTTTGTGAGGGAAATTTTGTAGTTGGTGTAGGAAGAATGGTTTTCTATTGTTTTAGATGCATAAATTGTTGTACGGGCGTATACATTTTACTTGGTCCATTGTATAGGCACCACAAATTATTTTGTAGGTCTCCTTTTAGAATAGACAACAAAATTTGATTGAATTAGTACAATATAAGTTGAGGATTGCAAAGCAGGTGTCAGAGTTTATTTGTTTAGTTAAACATTTTTTAGATGGTAGATTGTGTAATTAGTATTTTGATTGATTGTCTAGATAGATTGATAATTTATTGTGATCCTATTTTTAGGGGAAATTTTGTCTAAATATTTTTAAAAGACCAAATAAATTCTTTTTGATTAAATATTGACAATTTTTATTTAGCATACATGGTATATTCAAGCTTTAACATTTCTTCTAACAACTGAAACGAAAGTATTTTGACCCACTTTATTTCACCAAAGTCGTGACATTAAAATGCATTTTAGACTTTCAGCTTAATGCGTGTCTATGTTCAATGTTTGATTGTTTTGTGTTCAAGAACAATGTTTTTTTTTTTTAAATTGCATAGTGCCTTCAGACACGGGTTATGGGGGCAGTTTAGGCTTTCATCTTAGTATGCGTCCGAGTTCAGTACTTGATTATTTTGTATCCAAATTTAGTACTTGTTTTTTTTTTTTTAATTTGCACTGTACCTTCAAGCACGGTTATCCCTAGTTTTTTATATTATATATTTTACGGCTATAACTTACACTTCAAAAAATTATGATTTATTTTTAAAAAATTATAAATTTGTATACCATAGTCTTGCCAATAAAATGGATGACCTCTTAGTGTTCTTTGATGAGTTGGGATTAAAAAAAGCAAAACAATCATGTTTTTTTTAGTTGCTTCTAATATTTTTTTTATAAATGGAAGAATTTTTTTTATCTTTTGACAGTACGGTTATGTTGATGGAATACAATACCATTTTATTGAATTGAAATAATGAAAATGAATCGGGAAGAAAACATATGGAAGACACTTTTTATTTTCATCAGTTCATAGAAATTTGAGGTTAGAAAATTTGAATTATTAAAAAGAAATGGTGAGTTTTAATTTATTAATATAATCCATTGTCATTGTGGAATAAGAGTTGGGTTATCCACTACTTACTAAATTAATTGGAATATTCTTAAATTATAATTATTGAATTCAATTTATTTAAAATTTGTAAGATTTAATATATTTTTCGAGTTAAGATAAAATTTATTATTGTGGACAAATATTCATTGTTCAAAATAATTATAGAATTCTCAAACTATTTAGGGGAGTCAAACTGCTAGCAAGAATGTCATTGAATCGTGTTGTATTAAATTTATATCAAGTCTAAATCTTAACGAGTTAGCATTTATTTAACATAAACCTAACCTATGAATAATCATATATAGCTAAATTTGTGTTGTTTGGTTGGGTATAGTGTGTAAATCGTGTTCTGAAAGTTAATTCTTATCCAGTTTTTTCTTTGACAAGATTATCGAGACCATCTGTCTATTATTCGAATCCATTAAAACTATATAAGGGTATTTTTAATCCTTATCCAAACTCTTATTCAAATTTTATTTTTGAGTAAAAACAAATTAAAAATAACGTGCAACCCTTTATTCAAACTCATACTAAACGAAAAGAGAGATTCAATTTTTTACTCAAATCATGAAAAATTTAAATCTTTACTCAAATATTGAATGGTCAAAAATTCAATTGTCGTATTCTATTTTCTTTTAAATTTGAGTTTATTCTCATTTAAATTTAAATTTATTCTCTTTTAACTTTAAATTTTTTAATTAGTGTTTTATATTAAATAAGTTTTTTATTTAAATAACTAAAAATTTGAGTCAAACTAGAAATGGTTTAATCACTTTCGAAATCCTAGTTCCGTTCTTGTGTGCTCCGCACTGATCATTACATAAAGTCGTGCCCGACCAATCCACGCCAGCAAGGGCCATAGGCTTTTCTAGGATACAATGTGGGTTCCAATGAGGTGTGACAACACAACTAATCATTCCTTATTGTCAGTCACATCTAAGGGCCCCACATGTCTGATCATCATTTATTGCTCGGGCCCGAGACTGTTCTCTCTTCCCATGGTTCTGCAATTCCCCGGGGGATGCTTACGAGCTCGGCGTCGATTGCCCGGGACCATGCCTATTCTTGGAGTTGGGTTGGGTGTCCAGTGTCCACTTGTTATGCTATGATAGAAGTGCCGATTCGTGTCCCATCAGTTTGGATTCGAGATAGGATTATAATAACTGAGATAGTTTCATTTCTGTTTAATTAGTCTTCACTCTAGACTGTGGAAGATTAGTTGTTGTTCAATTAAACTGGTCAAATGATGTAAAAAGGTGAAAAAACATTCATTTGTATCCATTAAGATTCAAATCCTGGCTTCACAAAATGTTGTGCATTTTGGTCACTAGTTTATTCATGGAGAGAGAGGGGAAGGAGAAGTTGAGTATAATTTTAGTAAACAATATGAAGTTTATGGAAGGAGTAATCTTAGTAACGTGTTGCTAGTCAACATGCCTAAAGGTTCTAAATACGTGGTTTGAGATAATAAAAGAAAAACAACATGTTTGATTCTTTCTTGGAGCTTCTAATTATTTCGAGTTGAGCTCATCCGACAGATAAATTCCTGATTGCTTGTCAAAAAATTCCTAAACACTCAAGCTTCAGCTTAGACTAGCTCAAAGAACAATCGAGATCATTTGAAATACATGTTGTGAGTAATAATCATCATAGTTTGGAGCTTGCAATTTTTCCAACCTGATATTGAGCAGCATGCTAATTGTCTTGACTTAGCTCATTTGCCATATTCATTCGCCTATGGAGAGCTCTTCAAAAGTTATTTGAAATATTAATTTGTCAGATGTTGTGCATAAAAAATACTTCTTCATGTTGAATTGATGGCGAGAGTTCCTATTTTTGTGTTTTCATGGCCTTATATATATGATTAGGTACTTTATCACTTTTCAGGTACGGAGACATTGCCTTCAATGGGGATAAATCAGTAGAAATATTCATTCGGTGATGCTAATTTAAATAATCACGTTTTGATTACTTTTGACGGGACTTGGAAGCATGCCAAAGAGATTGTACATGCAAGTGTACAAGTTCTATCAAAATTTGCTATTCAGGTTTGTTTAAATTATGATGTCAGGGTTGATGGTGGCGCAATATTTGATTCAAATTTGATTCTAAGGATGGAACCATTTATTGGGTGTATGAGTACAATGGAGGCTGTAGCGCAGTGTCTATGGGTTCTCGAATCGAATAGGGATGTGATTGAGTTGAGGTTGGTTGAGGTTTTAAGAGCTATGGTGAGGTTTCAAGCTTGTTTTTTGAAGCCCATGAAGGCAAGGCCAAGGTTGTTTAAGAGGGGTAGGGTAGATGAGAAGAAGAATGTGAAAAACGAATTGCCTGCTTAGGTGAATTCATGCCCAATATGATATCATTTGGTACATTTGTATTGGATTTTGGCAGCAACATTTTGCTGGTCAATAGCAATATATATTTGCTCTGATTTGTGTTGAGGAGACTGCTCTTATGATATAATTTGAGGAAACTACTTTAGTTGTTTTTTTCCTAACAAAATAGCAACTAAATCTAGGTTTGGATGTTGGAGCTAGACATCAAATCCTAAAGGCTCAATCCATCCATGGACACTTACGCAAGTTGACAAAGATAAAACAAGGACACATATGTACATGTCCCAAAACACAATCAGAAACCAATACGAGTGCTAGACAAGCATAACCAGCAGAAGCCAATCAGATGGATTCCGAAATTCAAAATTCACAAACCAATTCTGGTGCCATAAGTCGATCAAACTTCTTAAAATTGCAAGTAATTGCTTTAAATTAAATATGTTTTTTTGTCTTGCAACCTAAAATACGGATTAAACTCCAATCTATGGTAGCAATGAGGGGTGTTCTTACAACCAAAGCTTGTCATAATACAAACAAAGGGCCACACACATTATCATGTTATTTGACTAGCTACTGGTTTTCAACACACACACACACACACCACAAAGAGAGAGAGAGAGAGCTTTAAAGCAATGCCTTTTTCTTAATCTTCATCTTCAGGTTCTTCTTTTGCTTCTACTATTGCTGCTACTTCATCATCACTTCTTCCTCTTCCTCTTCCTCTTTTAGTTATTGCTTCCCTGATAAGGATTATTGTGTTACACAGAAATGAGAAGAAATGTTCTGGTTTTAGGAAAAGATTTACAGTGAAAATAGTTCACGATATAAAATAATCTAGACCGTAGTATGCATAATTATTACCTCCATTTCTTGAACGAAAAAATTACAAAAACAGAATGAAAGTTGTATTAATTAGAAATTGTAAAGAATAAAGTCGTACCTTTCTTGTATGTGTTGTATTGTCTTGTTAAGATTACCCCTCAAAACAAACTGATTATAGTTGATGTTCACACTTTCAAGCTTCGGTGTGCATAGCAGTCCGGAACAGAAAGTTTTCAATTTCGGGCATTTGTTTATGTACACTTGAACTAATGAGGGAAATTGAAGTTCACACCTTCTAGAGCTGAAAACGGTTATGTTTTCTAGATAATGAAGGGCTAGTATGCTTAATCGTGGGAACACAATCACTTCTTCTCCTTCTTGCTTAGTGACTATGTCATCCACAATTCTGATTTCGGGGTGACCTTGTCCGGAATCTATAATTTCTTCCATCATGTTGCATTCTTGAAGGTGTAAGTCTTGTAGATTCACAAGCAAGTTTGCTATAATAGGTGACAGTAGATATCTCAAGCTCCCACAATTGGAAATTGTAACTTTTTTCAAATTGTGGAAACCTTGAAGTCCTTTCGGAACCATCTTCCATATATGCTTTAAGTTAGGTAAATACCTGATATCCAATGACTCTAACTGACCGAGTATAACTTCTGCATGTTCACCCTTAACTTTTAGCCCCTCCAAGTCAAAGATTGCTTCAAGTGCATCATCACGATCTATTTGAAATGTTTGGATGCTTCGAAACAGTTCTAGTTCAGCCGCTACAGCAAAGTTCAACAATCCACAACGTGAAACATATATGAATCGTAGTTGGTCAAAAGACCCAACTTGCATATGGCAGTCCACTATGTGTACCATGTTGTCCATCGTGTACAAGATTAGTGTCTCAAGGCTAGGCAACAAAACCTGAAATATTCAATCGGTGTGTCATATGATTATTCATCAAGATCACACAAATCATATGAATGATGAAAAAATAGGAGTTATGTAGTAACATAATATTGTCATCGATTACTCAAACCTCAAATAAAGGCAAGCCCCATGTCACTAACATCACATAGTCGTCGAAGATCGCGACTGATGAGAATAATCCTAGTTGATAAACATTTTTAAATTTGGGTTTTTTCAAATACTCCAAATGATTTTGTAATTTGAAGTTGTGACACTAGTTTTTTTATAACTCATAAAACCGTATATTATCACAAAAAATTTTAATTTCTATGCAACAATAATATGATTCCATAATTTTTAAAAAAAATTACAAGATGAATCTCACATGTGCAAATTTATCCAAACATTTTGGTAAAGTATTTGAAGCGTGTCCAAAAGGTACTAGTCAATTTAAGAATTGAATTTTATAAATTGATGTGATAAAAAAAATAATAGGGTGGGCATATATCTAGATCTATGCTAAAAAAATTTGTAATGTATATAAGATATGTTAACCAAAAAAAATTCGCCCCCCCCCCCCCCCCCCCCCCCCAAAATGCTGGCTTTGTCATTGCTCAAAGGATAGCCCTCAAGCCTATTGTTCATTATTTTTGGCCCATATTTTATCATTTTAGTTTTCACATATGTTATTTCACACTAGTCCTTTTAAAAATTGCAAATCTCACTTTCCAATTCTTTTGAAGTTTTTCTGCCAACCAATTTCCAATCTCTCTTGCGCTCAATTTCTGTTAGTTATTCAATTTTTCAATTTAGTAGCTTTAAGATTCATAAACACCATGTTGACCACAATGATTGTGAATTTTGGTGAAAATAACAACTATTAAGAAGTGTTAGTATGATACAACCTGATTTTTACCAACCTAAGTCAGATATTCTAACCAACCTAGAAATGTAAACCAGTATCAACGATTATTGAGTCAGAAGTACCTGTATACCATAAGTTACAAAATTCAAAATTAATAACTGAATGCCAAAGGCATTTTTGAATACAAAATTCAACTTAATAAATATTTGCCACAACTAACTGGGGTTGGGAATTTCAAACACTTTTATGCCTTGTTTAGTGGTGACCTATATCATCTATCTTAGTATTTTAATCGATTCCATCCCCTAACTTTACCATCATTATTACTTTCCTATTAATAAAATCGATGTTTTTTTTCTCTGTATTTGACTCGAATAGTTGAAAAATATTACAAGATAAGAAAAATATTATCAACAAAATTATGAATTTAAATGTTTATCAAAACTAAATTTTATGGCTAAATTGATCAAAACAATCAGCACACAACAAGTGTAGTGGACTACGTTTTACAGAAGGCATATATAATAACTAGTCCAAGCATGGTAGCTCACAATATCTTTTTATTCTTTTACAAACAAATTAATATTTTCAATAACTATCATATGATATGCATTATATACATTTACTAGTTATTTCCTGTGCTTAAAGGCACGGAGTAATAAAAAAAAAGTCAACAGTAAACATATTTGTATTCACACCCAAAATCAAATTACAAAGATAAAAGAGATAAAAAAGAATTTAAGCACCAATTGTAGTGGGGGAGAGCGGTGGTTGTGGTGGTGGGTGGGAGTGGTGGTAGAGACGAGCGATGGTTGTGGTGGTGAGCGGCAGTGGTGGTGGTGGGAGATGGTGATGGGTGATGACGACCGGTTATGATGGTGGCAGTTGTGGGTGGCAATAGTGATGGTAGTGGTGGGCAGTGGGGGTGGTGGTGATGGTGGGACAGTGGCGGTGGTGGTAAGGTGGTGGCAGCGGTGGTGATGGTAAGGTGGCGACAACGGTGGTGATGGTGATGGTGGTGGTGGGGCGATGGGGGTGGTGGTAGTTGTGATGGTGGTTGTGGGGCAGGTGGGTGTGGTGGTGGTGGGGGATGGCGACAGTGGTAGTGGTGGTGGTGGTGGGCTGACGGTGATAGTGGTGGCGGTGGTGGTGGTGGTGGTGGTGAGGTGACGGTGGTGGTGGTGGGGTAGTTCCAAAAACTACTTTTTTTTTAAGTACTTATGAAAAATTATAAGTTCTAGAAACATTTTTAAAAAATTACCCCAAATACATCCTTAGGAGCTTATTTTCTCTATTAAATTTGGGATGTTAATATTAGCCGTCGGATTAACTTTAAAATAAAATTTAAATAGATCTCAACTGCAAAAAACAAAAATCATTTTGTTTATCTTTTGAGATTTGAATTGTATTGTACTTTATTATATAAATTTTTCCATTCCTATGTAACACTAGAAAAAATAAAGGAATGAAGGAAGAATTTACAAGTGGAGCAGGTTGGATGCAACGATTAAGGTTTGATTGGTAAAAATCAAAGTAAAAAGGTAATCGAAATTTGTGAAGATTGATGGCTTGTGGACTGCCAACCAATCCCTTTAGTGGATCAAGCAAGGTCCAAATCAAAATCCAAAAGTGTGTATTTGATTCTATGTTCAATGGATCCTGAATATCAGCAATTGAGTGCGACTTTCATTGAAGATAAAAAAAGTTGACTTGTTGAATTTAAATGGTATAATCTCTAAATAAAATATCAAACAGTCCTTATGAAATGTTTAACAACCCTACTTGTAATTAATTTAATAGAATTATATCTTAATTTTGTTGAATATATGTAGATATTGAGTTCGTATTTGGTTATACTTAAATCTTTCACATCTAATACGACTTCGAGTCATTAATATTAATCAGGTGTCATAATTTAATTCAACTAAATTTTGAATCTAACTTGAAATTATATCGTAATTCTACCCCTTATTGTTAAATTTCTCAAATCTGCAGATTTTAGCTCAATTTTCTGCATGTTCTTGTTGAAAATGGCAGGAGAGAGAGAGGCAGAGAGAGAGTGAGATTATTGCCTGATTTACATAGAGAAAATGGATGGTTGTGAAAGATGGTGAATTTGGTGGTTTGGCATAAAAAATGACTTTGGAGAAAACAGTTGTGGTGGCTATGGAATTCTTTTGTCTTATTAAAAAGATAAAATATATTTTTTTTTATCTTTAAAGTATGCATTTAGTGTCTATTTGGAGTCTACTATCAAGTCAATGACATTAATTGATTATGTCAGTAAACACTAATGTTATTGGGAAATAATTTGGGGACTTAATATATAATGATCATTGAATTGATAGAAGACTACATTTAATGTTGAAACACATTGACAATATAATAGTCATACATTAAGTCCCCAAATTATGTCTTAATAACATTACAATTAAGTTTAAATAGCAGTGTTCTTCTACGATTAAGTATTTATTATTCTTTTTTTCCTTCGTGACATAGAGACATGGAGAAAATCAAATGTTAAGACAATTAGTTCTAATAAATCAGTCTTAATCCAAAATATGTTTTCTACCAAATAAAAAAAGAGAAAATATGATATAGAAGTCATACTCTCAAAGAATACCTGGTGTCCATCTTTCCCTAAATTATATGTTTTTTTACCAAAAAAAAGAGCAATAACGTATAGAAAGATAGGACTCGTTTGGTAGACGTATTATGAGGGGATTAAATATTGGATTGTACTATTTTTTATTTAATCGGAGCTAATATTTTGTTTGGTAAGCAAATTTGATACCGTATTAATTTCAAAAACATATATTGATCGTATACTTATCGTATATTTTTTATACGATAGTTCTGTATTATGGAGGTTTTTTAATACCACCAAGAGAGGTGGTATTATAATCCAACTCAAACGTATTATTCCACACATTTACTATTATAACCCCAAAACTGATCAAATCAAGTTGTCATCAATGTAACAAACACTGATTGAGGATATTTTTGTTAATTCAACATTAATACGATGAAATAATTCTCTAACCAAACAACCGATTGGATTAAATAACTAATATCCAACGCTTATATTGTGTACTACCAAACACTTGATAAAATTACGTATTATTCTAATACCTTATTTAATCTTGTCTTTTATCCTTCCGTATTGTATTAGAGTGTATTACTATATTTAATCCATCCATTTTTAATACGGCAACCAAACGAGCCCTATGGGTACTATTTCTAGACACAACCAATATGTTCTTTTTTATTGTTTTATAATTCACCTATCTAAATATACTTTTTTTAACTAGTAATTCTCATCATGCATAAACCAATATTAGTGTGGGAATAACATGCGCCTTGAACATATTTAACCTACTAGCCTACCACCATATCCGAAATAAACCAAAATAAAAAAATCTTGTCATTGTTATGCAAAAGTAATTAACGCTATTATTCAAGAGCAAAAACATACCTGTCTGTCGAACAGACTTTCTATGGCAACATTGTCTGAGTTGGGGTAGAAGCTTCGAACCATTGGGAGATTATTCAATTTCAACTTCTTCAGTTTTGGAAACTCGATTCTTTCTGCACTTTTATTGCCTTCTCCCTCGTCCTTCGCAACAATATATTCCATCTGCTTACAATCATATATTTCTAGTTGTTGGAGTTGCACGAAGCCTTTAACTACGGACCCTGGGAAAAGACTCTTCATGGCAGCTAGGTCCCTTAAAGTTAACTTTTTTAGTTTTCCAAATCTTTTTGCCGGAAGAGCCCTATGAATAAGATATTCAAGCTCATCACAATCTTGAACCCTTAGTTCCTTCCAGTTTACAGATTCCTTTTCATCTAGTTCGTCGAAAAGATTTCTTTCCAAGCCCTCCATATTTACGAACCTGATAAGTTCAGATCTCTCCAGTAACGACCTAAATCCAATCCCAGAAAGCATGCCCATGTCAGAATTAGCAAGGACCAATTCGTTTTGCAAATTATATTGCTCCGGTGTTCCATGCAGACCCCCAATCGAAATTTTAAATCTTCTAAGATTCTCAAAGCAAAAGTCTTTCAATTTTGGCATATCCTTAGCACTCAGGTAAATATGTAAAGTGTTCAGATCAGGCAATGAATTCAACTCCACGTGTTCAGCCCTTTCCGAAAAGTTCTGTCCAATATATAACTCTTCGAGTCTTTTCAAGTTTGACAAAACACCAGGTGGAAGTCCATCAGGGACTTTGTGGGTACACCTCAAATCCAACAATTTTAGATTACCGAGCTGTCCGATCTCGCTTGGTAATGCACGAAGGGTTGACTGAAAAAAGCTGAGAATTTCCAAGCTCTTTAGGCTTCCAATCATTGATACGTCGGTGGTGTCCAACTTGCAAAAATCAAAACACAATGTTCGAAGGTTCATCAAAGAATTGAGTGGTGGTGGTGGAAGTTGAAGGAACATGGATCTTAAACTAACAACTCTAAGTTCTGTCATCCCTTCAAAAAAATCTCCTGAATCAAATTTAGTACAAAATTCTCTCTTTTCAAAAATATTGTACCTGTCTTGCAGCTGTAAAAGCTTGAGGTTTGGACAATCTAAGCCAGTTGGAAACTCATTAAATTCATCAAACATCAACGAAATGGCTGAATAATGTCGGAATGTATCTTTTTGGGGCCACTTTTTCAAGCCAGCATCACATCTTACCAGATATGCATCCTTACCCTTAGATGCAATTGATATGCATACATCTCGTACAACATCATGTAACTTCACACTCTCCTCATCACCAACTAGGATCAAGTGACAGTTTTTGAGTTGATCGATTAATGAGTACACCGTTTCTCTTGCTTCTGACACTGTCTCAACATTTTTAAGCAAGCGTAGCCCTACAACATATCTCACCAAGCATTCGATAGGAATATCATAATCTTCTGGAAATAAACTGCAAAGCCGAAGCAATGATTTGGATTCATCCCTTTCCAACATATCATAGCTTAACTTTATAGCTGTTTCCACCTTTTCTGGAATTTCTGTACTTCTCCTTAGTTCTCGAAGCGTAACATTCCATGAATTCTTCTCTTTATGTTTCAGTGCCTTGGCAAGAGTTACGATTGCAAGAGGTAACCCTCGACATTCATCTGCAACCTCTTTTGCCACAGGTTGTAACTCAGTATTATCATCTTCAACTCCTGCCATCTCCTTAAAAAGATTCCATGCTTCGACTTCAGACAGTAATCCGACTGCAAAGTTCTTGTGACATCCCATCTCGACGCACACATGTTCATTTCGAGATGTCAATAAAACTTTACAGCAGTGCTGGCCGACTCCAAAAGGAATTCCGAGTTCCTCCAACTTAAGTTCTTTCCAAACGTCATCTAATATTACAAGAATCCTCCTTTTGTCTTTTGACAATCTGTCCCGAAGTTTATTTGCTCTGACGAGAAGGCTAGTTTCATTACTCTCAAATTTCAAACCCAACATGCCTGCAAGTTCACTTTGAATCTTCAAGAAGTCCGGATTTTCGGACACAACAGCCATGGCAACCTCATCAAATAACTTCTTAACTTCTACTCTTTTGGCAACTTCTTGCACCATTGTTGTCTTACCCACACCGGCCATACCGTGTATTCCAATCATCCTGATCTCATCATTCTCCAAAGCATCCATAACTTCTTTTGTAGTCGCCATCCTAGATTCAAAGTCTTTGCAATCTTCAGTTATTACAATCTTCTGGATTGGTGGTGCAGGGTATGCGAATGAAGTGTACTCATTACCTTCATTTTGGAGTTCACCTAGCTTCTCAGATATTTTCTTGGCATTCCTGCTCAGCGAGTAACGGACAAGCAAATTTGGACACAACCCATTCAAACACCCCCCTTCATCTTCAGCACTACGTTCAAGAACTTTGTTTGCCTCATTCGTGGTCTCAACTGCTCTTTTCTGCCAGTCTTGAACATGTTTTCCAACAATTTGTGAGTGTCTTTCGACTGCGTCTGCCCGCCCCTTCACCCCATCTTCCATATTTTCTAGATCCTTGACATGTTTGGTCAGATTCTCAATGTTGTTTTTGTAGCAAAACAGATATCCAAACTGAAGTCCGATGTAATCTACAAACAAATCTTTAAATTTTCCCAAGACACAGGACCCCATTGTAGCAAATGCCATTTCAGAGTTGAGTAAAGATTGCCAGCAAATGTAGAGTAGATCACCAGATTCTGAGGGAGGCGTATCAACAGCAAAATGACAACAGAGTAAATAATAGGGTATGGAGAAGGTAAAAGTGAGAAAAAAATATGGATTGCACCAATTCTACTATATTAGTTTGGACTTCTTATTAGAAGCCTCTACTCTTTTCTAAATCAAAATTTAAATTTGGGTAAAAAAATTCCTAAAAATCTTATCCAATGTCAAACCCAAACACATACTAAATTAATGGAGACTCAAATTAAGGGAGACTTAAACCTTTACTAAAATCACCAATGGAATACACTCTATGAAACCAAATCTTTTACTTAAATATTGACTCAAATTTGAACCTACTTCCTACTTGGGGTCATTTATTCCAAAGGTTAAAAGAAATTTATGTAAATGAAACTTGGATCTTTGGATATACTATTTGATTAGATCCTCCAAAATACCTGATGTTTTTCATTAAATCAAAAGTTGATAGTCTGTTCTAGGATTAGATTCATGTCTATTTAAGGAAAAAAAGAAAAACAGAAAGCATGATGGAAGCAAATGTTGTTCTTAACTCATCTCCATTTTCAATCATTTCTATGCACACAGAAAACAAATTGAAGCAAAAGTTGTTCAAAGTGAAAGGCAATTAAGTCAAATCAATTTAGACATACCTCTGTTTCTTGATCACAATGAAGAAGAGTGAAGAAGCAAAAAAGATTACAGCAGTCAAAGGCAGAAAGCAGCAGATTTGCATTCAGCAGATTTGCATTCAGCAGTCAAAGGCAGAAAGAAGCAGATTTGCAATGGAGGAGGAGGATAGCTGCGAAGTATGCCTTAACAAAGAAGAGAGAATGGTTACTTCACTAGTTAAGCCTGCCTTATTTCTTGCAGTCATGCGTCAACTCTAAAATATTGTGGCTGTCTCTAGCATGTAATTTTATTACTATCCCAATTTCCTAGAAGTATTCAAAAAATGCCAAGTTAAAAAAACAAATAACAGCCCTATTCACATGCTCCTGCTTCTTCATGTTTTGGGATGACTTAAAAAAGTGTATTTTTTTTATAACTTATCATAAGCACTTCAAAAAAAAAAAAAAAAAGGTGATATTTGGAGCAACTTATTTAGACTTACTTCTACACCTAATTTTTTTTTTTTTTTTTACATTCATTTGGCACCACCACCAGCCATCACAACCACCACACACTACCATCATCGCCACCATCACCACTTCCATTCCACAGTCAGCACCATCATCTTCGTTACCACCGCTACCGCCACCATCATGTCATCTCATGGCCAGATATGAAACCAAGATTTTATCATGAGGGGGCCAAACAATTGCAAAGTCAAGAATTTTATTTCATGAGATTATAAATTATTTATCTCTGCAAACACTACCACAATCAGAAATATATATAGCATATCAGGCACAAATAATTATATTGCAGACCATCCTGATACAACTATTCAAAAAAAAAAACTTTGATTTAAGTGTTTCGAGGAAAGTCCAATAATTTTCATGGAGTACTTTTCACTAAATAATATTTTTAAAATTTCAAAGGTCGTCAAAAAATCTAATCATAATTGATCTCTGTTGGATATTACATGAGTAAGAATTCTACGCCAGATAGAAAAAGAAAAGTATGTTAATGTACTATAGATGAACTCTTTACCTATTGGCTTAAGATTTTAGGTGGATATAGATTCCAAATATTTATATTGGGCCTTGTATAAATCCATTTCCTCCAAACAAAATGGTATCAGAGTTGATGGCTAATGATCCTGGTTGAACTCTCCGAGCAGTGCATAGCGTACTAATATTGATGATAACTCTTGAAGAAAAACGACATGGTCTCTTGCAGATGGAGTCAAGATAATAAAATCTTTAAAAACAACCGATACATCAAGTTAGGTGAAATTTCTATTAGTTGTAGTTATTTAGCATAGTCTATGGTTATCGAACAAAAGTTCCATATAGCATTTCCCATAGTCTAAAGGAGTAGTTGAGATGTCTCAACTTGCTGTTGTCGTGTAGGTTGTCAATCCTAATTTAACTAGTTTAAATAATGCTTTTGATTGATCAATTAAAAGAAGTAATTTTTTGGTGGAAAGTGGTTAAGGTTGGACAAGAAAATTGGTTCTCTCCCTACTTATAAATGTATACAATTCTCATCAGCGTTATGTATAGCAAAGATTGAAGGTCAGAAGAGAAAAATAAATTTTCAGGCTACACCATAAGAATTCTTTGATTGTCGATTAAGAAATTCATGGTTTTTAGTGCATGGGATGTGCCACAACAAAGTACCAACACATATACGATACACAAAGTACAATCATTTTATGCATTTTTTTGTCGACGATTTGGACTAGAGCAATGAATGGAAGGACATAAAAGGTCTTTAAAAATAACCAATGCATCATGTTAGGTGAAATATCTATTAGTTGTAATTATTTTATTCGGCGCGTCACTGTTGATGCACAGTACTTAATATTCTTTTAATTTCAAAGGTCATCCAAAAATATTATCATAATTTATTTATGTTGGGTATGGCATGGGTAGGAATCCCACGTCAGAAAGAAAACGAAAAGTATGGTAATGTACTATAGATGGACTGGTAATGTACTATAAATGGACTCATTACCTATTGGCTTAAGCTTTTAGATGAGCCTAGGTTATAAACATTCATATTGGGTCTTGTATTATTGAGTTCCCTTTTTCCTAACAAAGTAGTATCAAAGCCGATGACTGATGATCTTGGTTGAACTCTCCAAGCGGCACATAGCATACTGATATTGATGACTCTTGAAGAAAAACGATATGAGCACTTGAACTTGAAGTCAACATAATAAGGTCTTTAAAAGACAACCAATATGTCATGTTAGGTGAAATGTCTGTTAGTTGTAGTTATTATATTCGACGCATCACTATCTATTGATGCACATTATTTAATGACGATAGTAGCTTATTTAATCTTTTAGGGTTGTTAGAATGTTTTAAGACTCATCAGACAATCTGATTTTTGTTAAATCATGTATTAGTGAGTATAATCTTAACATGAATTATGCAGCTTTGATTCATCATTGTAATTGAATTAAAAGAAGGGTTAGTAACACTTTTAGTACTTAAAGTATGTATTTTTTGTTTTAATCCTCATTGTATCAATTTTATCAATTAATTTGGTCCTTAAAGTATTTAATTCGTGTCATTTTGGTTCCCACACAGATGGACCGTCAATTTTTTTTTTGACGGAAGTGACCACGTATCATTTTTTTAGACGGTATCATGTGCCTAACACATGATTATTCCGTCAAAAACTTAATGGTCCATCTATGTAAAGACCAAAATGATACGAATTGGTATAACGAGGACTAAACTAACAAAAAATACATACCTTAAGGATCAAAAGTGCTATTAACCCTTAGAAGAATGTAGTGGACTTTAGAAAAAGGTTGATATGATTTGGTTATGAGTTTGGAATGAATTTGGGTGGTTTTGGTGCGTGTTTGAAACAAGACACTAGTTGTGTTATTGAAATAGTTAGGTGTACATGGTTATCGAAAAAAAGTTCCATATATAATAGTCTAATGGAGTAGTTTGGATGTCTCAACTTGCTGTTGTCTTGTAGTTTTGCATACTGACATTAATTGCTTGCGTGCCTTACCAACTATATGACCAATGTAAAATATTCTTCTATAAGACTTAATATGACTTGATGATGCACAAAATTGACTTTGCACACCACTAGTCAAGTAATTGAGAAATTACGCAATAATTAAAGTAGAGGGAAACGGGATTTATAGTGGTTCGGTCAATTTGACCTACGTCCACTTTGGAATGGCAGAGAGTTGCCGGTATTTTATTGATTCTGGTGAACGGAGTGTTACAGATTGGAGAGGAAGAGAAGTTTTATACTCTGTAGAAGGTGATGCCCCCCAAGTGTTGGTGGGGCTTACATTTTATAGTCATTCTCCAATAAAGTGGAGCTATTAAGTGGTAAATATCTGGCTATCCTGGTGGAACTTGTAGATTCTCCTCAACGGGTGTGGCCGTTGAGGAGCTCCCCACAAGACTCGGTCCAAGTTGACTGCTTCCAAGGTGGTAGAGAAGGTAAGGGTGCTCTCTGGATCTTTGTAGCTAAGTCGAGGCAGCTCTATGGTGCACTTAATTGAGCTTGAATCTTATTGGACCTGAGTCTTCATAAGTTTGAGCCTTTAACTGCAACTGGGCTTCAATATGGTTTTGGGCCTTTTGGGCCTGGCCCATCATTTGCCCCCCAATGCCCCGTGTCCAGGAAACTTGGTGAAGGGGACATTTATTTGAATCTTGAGTTCTTGGTGGTGGAGACTTCCTCTGCTAGACGATTCTTTTCCCCCAAGGTATTTTTAGCTTCACTGAACATCTCAACTCTTTCTATTTTTTACCTGGGTTTCTAAGAGAACCCTTGGTTCTTGATTTGGGGCTTTTTCTTCTTTTGTAAACCCTAGGTATAAATAGAAATTTCCTTTCTTTCCCTACCCATTTCTTCCATCTTGAAAACAAGAGCCCATTCTTGAATCTTCTCCCCTTTTCTATAGAAGCTTTGAGGGAGAGATCTTTTAGGTGTAGCATCCAAGGGGACCATGCCAAATGAGGAAGATGGTGGGCAAAGCTCTATTGGAATGGTGGAGAAAGGAGGTTACGGAGCTCGTGGAGCTGCGAGTATTGAAGGAACAGGTGCCCCGCTGGCCGCCGCTGCCATAGGTGCGCAAGAAGGGGGCGGGCAGACCCCAGGCGCTGCTGCCCACGCAGCGGGCGAGCAGCTCCTGCGGGCTGCTCCGTCTGAAGAAGCCATGGGTGCAGTGGGGAATATGGTGGGCGCCATCTTGGGTGTTGAAAGTGCTGTCCTGGACAGCTTGGGGGAGCAAGGAGGCGAGCTGGGTGGCAGCGTGCAAGGCGCGCAGCAGGCTGGCGTGGGGGCTGTCCAGCGCGTCGGGCGTGTAGCAGGCGAGCAAGGTGGGCGAGCAGGGGGTCTTCCAATCAGCCTGGGCGAGCTGGGCAGTAGCTTGGGCGCCTCTATGGGCTGTTTGGGCGTCGAAGACGGTGCAGGGGAGGATTCGTGCGCCACTTTGGGCGCTGATCTGGGCGCCAGACACGCCGTTTTCACGCGGGATAGCAGCCTTTCTCCAGTTGGAGGTGCCAGGGAGCGGCCTGGAGAGCTGGGTAACAGCATGGGTGCCCCTGGGGGCTGCCTGGGCGCTGGAAACGGTGCAGGAGCAGATCTGAGCGCTACTCCAGGCGCTGAAAGTGCTGTTTTGCACCACATTGAGGGGCTAGGCACCTCTCCAGTTGCTGGGCCGAAAACTGCAGGCGACAAGGAAGTTTTGGGAGCAGCTTTTGGTGATCACGGTTCGATTCCACCAAGTGTGTCTGGAGACCTCTCAGGTGTTGACTCAGGCCACTCCTTACGGCCGCGAAAGGAGAAACGCAAAGGCAGAGTGGAAGCTGATGGTGGCGGGTCCAAGGTAAATACACTTCTTAGTCTGTTCAAATCGAGTGAGGATATTTTGAGACTTGTTTCTGTTTATCATATTCCTCCGACTGTGTTGTGTCGCCGGGCTGAGACGGGTGAGCTTGCTTGCGACGACTCTTCTGGTGATATTGTTGTTTATGAGGAGATGCTTGAGGTTGGGCTTAGATTCCCTATGTCATCTCCTATTTGCGGCATTTTACATTATTTTTCCTTAACCCCGGGGCGGTTAGCTCCTAATGGTTGGAGAGTCTTGTTGGGCTTTCTTGCATTGTGGAAGAAGGTGCACTGTAAAGAAGCTTCTCCTGCGGAGTTCTATGCAGCTTATAACTTGAGGGAGACCCCTGCTCCAAATAGAGGGTGGTACTATTTTACCACGAGAAGTGGTACGGTGCTTACGGGTTTGCGCTCCAATTGCCACAGCTGGAAATCCCGTTTCTTTTTTGTTGGTGGAGAGTGGGCTGCCGAGGCTGACAGGGCCTTGGTACCATCACGGTGGGGTGCAGCTATAAAACCCGGTATGCCGTACATCTATTTTTTTTTTTTTTTTATATATATGCTCACGATTCTTCTGCAGATATGCCTGTCCTCACCAAGGACCAAGCATGGAAGCTGGAGGCCGTGAAGGCTTGTCCTGCCAAAGATGTGGGTGCTCTTTTGCCCAAGGATGCCAAAGTCGTTGCTCCCTCTCCGAAATTTGGTGCCTCTGCTTTGAAGAGAAAAGGTATGTTGAATCTCTTATACATCCTTCTCTTTTACTTGGTGTTATTCATCTAAATAATCCTTCCTTGTTTTTGCAGCGAATAGAACAACGGTAATGTCTCGCTATCCTAGTAGGAGTCCCCCTCCTTCTAAGGTGGCGAGGAAGGGTGATACCCCTCAGGTGACTTCTTTAACGGCTCCGCCTGTGGTGTGCTCTCTTGGGGGTTCTCCTACGGTGGTGCCTACTCAAGGGGGGACTCCTCCCGTTGCATCTCCTATTCCAGAATCTTCCTTTTTGGCTTCATCTTCTACCCCTTGTTCATCCACTCCTCCTGCGACGGCTTCTATGAGGACGCCGATACAGAATGGTCCCATGCTGGGCAATCTGCAAGTTATCAGGGAAAAACTTGGGAGATTCGTATTTCCACCCGAAGCTAATGAGATTAGTATGCTAGGCACTCAGGGAGTTATCAACACATTCTTGGAAGGACTGGCTCAGGTAAGGGTCTGCAGCTCCCTTTATTCGATCATCCTTCATGTATTTTGTTATTCATCTGTCTTATTTCTTTTCCAGGCTTCGACCGCGTCTGTATGTTTGCTCACAAGGGTCCATTTCTATAACCATCTGAAGCTTAGTCATGAGGCTATAACAAAGCAGCTTCTAGCTGCTCAGGAGAAGATTGTTGAGCTTGAAGCTGCCGGCAGGACTTCCCAAGTTGAGCTAGTGGCGTCCCATGAGAGGGCGGCTGAGCTTAAGGCTGAGCTGTTGGCGACCCGTGAGAGGGACGCGCTCAGAGAGGCAGAGCTTGTAGAGGCCCATGGGAGGGCGACCAAGCTTGAGGCTGAGCTGTTGGCGACCCGTGAGAGGGACGCGCTCAGAGACGCTGAGCTTGTAGGGACCCGCAAGAGGGTCATGCTCAGTGAGGCTGCTTGCTTGAGAGCCGAGGCAGAGGTGAAGGCAGCTCAGAAGAAGGCTGAGGTGGATCTTGAGAGGTTTGCAGAGATGCGAGCAAGGGCCATGCTCAGCGAGGCTGCCTGCGTGAGTGCAAAGGCAGAAGTGAAGGCAGCTCAGGAGAAGGCTTCTCAGGCTGAGGTGGTTCTTGAGAATAGCCTTGCTGATGCTTTTATTGACGGTTATGAGGAACTCCGGGGGAGGATTTCTGTTTCTTACCCGGGTATTGACCTTTCAGGCTTCGTGCCCACTGAGGCGCCTACTGATGGAGATGGAAGCTCTGATGATGCTGAGCACGATGCCGAGGAGGAGGAGGAGGATGACGACCGTGAGAGTAATTAGAGTGCTGGGACTTCTTTTTTTTTTTTTTAAGAAGACAGTTTGTAGTCTTACTTTTGTACTGATACTCCTTTAAAATTGAATGAAAATGCATAAGATCTTTTTGGAGTAAAGTGACAGAAAATTTTATTGACTTATTGCTCTATTGGGTAATAATTCCCAAAAAAGGTACATTAGAAAAGATAAAACCAAGTCCCAACTTCCACTACTTTGATACTCCCAAGGTGTCATTGATAATACCTCTTCAGGTGCTCCGCATTCCATGGATGGGATAAGACTTTCCCCTCAGAATTCTGGATCTTGTAGGTGCCCGGCCTCACTACCTCTGTTATAAGGTATGGTCCTTCCCAATTCGGCCCCAACTTCCCTTCGCGTGCATCCTTTGTGGCGAGGATCACTTTCTTGAGGACCAAGTCCCCTGGTTGGAAGGAACGAGGCTTCACCCTCAAATTGTAGTACTTTGCCATGCGTCGTTTGTACTCCGCGTTGCGGACCACGACCATCTCTCTTGCTTCCTCCACCAAGTCGAGGTTGATGCGTAGTCCTTCATCGTTGGTGATGGGATTGTGGTGCTGCACCCTTAGGGAGTGTACCCCTATCTCCACTGGGATGACCGCCTCAGTTCCAAAGGCGAGGGAGAAAGGGGTCTCCCCAGTAGGGGTTCTTGGTGTAGTTCGATAGGCCCACAATACGCCTGGTAGCTCGTCCACCCAAAGCCCCTTCGCTCTTTCAAGCCTTGTCTTTAAGTTGCGTAGCACCGTTCTCACCATGACCTCTGCTTGTCCATTTGCCTGCGGGTGTGCTGGGCTGGAGTGAGGTTGTTTTATCTGAAGGTCGGTGCAGAAGGAGTTCAGCAGCTTATTGTCGAACTGCTTGGCGTTATCGCTAACCATGGCATGGGGAATCCCGAAACGAAAAACCAGGTTCTTCCAGATAAAATCTTTGATCTTTGCATCTGTGATTTTGGCTAAGGGTTCCGCTTCTGCCCACTTGGTGAAATAGTCGACTGCCACCACCACAAACTTGCACTGTCCTTTGCTGACGGGCAAAGGGCCTAGGATGTCGATGCCCCACTTGGAGAAAGGCCATGGACTTGAAATGGTTGTTAGCTCCTCTGGTGGTTGCCTAGACACAGTTGCAAAACGTTGACACTTGTCACACTTCTTCGAGAACTCCTTGGCGTCCCTTGCCATGGAAGGCCAGAAGTAGCCTTACCTGAGTGCCTTGTGGGCAAAGGAGCGCCCTCAAGAATGGTTCCCACAGATCCCCTCGTGGATCTCTCACAGGGCATAGTGAGCTTCTTCGGGCGAGAGGCACCGCAGCAATGGTAAGGAATAACCTTTTTTATACAAAGTGTCTTGCATGATGGTGAACTTGGAGGCTCTTATCCTTAGTTTCCTGGCCTCTAGGGGATCATCTGGCAGCACACCTTCTTGGAGATATGCCCTTAGTGGGGTCATCCAATTTGATTCAGCTGATGCGCAGTTGACATTTGTGGCCGCCATGTCCAACTTACTTGGCTCGAATTGGTGACCAATGAATGCTGGTCCCGGTTCTCCTGGTGGAGCCTCCAAGAATGAGGCGAGTCTGGCGAGTGCATCTGCAGCCATGTTGTCCTCTCTTGGGATGTGACAGATCTGGAATATTGGAACTTCGTGATTAAGCTTTTTACCATACTAAGGTATTCCTGCATTCTGGCTCCCTTCGCTTCAAACTCGCCATTTACCTGATTAACTACCAGGTGGGAGTCACTGTAAGCGGCAAGATGCTGGGCTTCCATTTCAACTGCCAATCTTAATCCAGAGAGGAGGGCTTCGTATTCTACCTCATTGTTAGAGGCAATAAAGTGAAGCTTTACTGCACACTTGAGAGTTGTGCCATCTGGGCTGATCAGTATTAGGCCCGCTCCTCCTCCTTCACTGGTAGAGGAGCCATCTACATAGATTTTCCAGAGTAGAAGAGAGCAGGGTTTTGAGATTAATATGGGAGACTGGGCACCTGGAAGAGCTACCTGGATGCCAGAAGGACCAGCCTGGGAGCCTGGAGTAGTTGCTTGGGCGCCTGGAGAGTCAGCCTGGGCGCCTGGTAGGACCTGGGCGCCTAGAGAGATAGCCTGGGCGCCTGGAGGAGTTGCTTGGGCGCCTGGAGAGCCATCCTGGGCGCCTGGAGAGCTAGCCTGGGTATCCTCGTTGCTTCCTTCCTCTGATGGTGTAAGGTCGGCAACGAAATCTGCAAGGGCTTGTGCCTTAATGGCAGCTCTTGGTTGGTATTGAATATCGAATTCGTTGAGCTCTACTGCCCACTTAAGAAGTCTGCCGGATACATCTTGCTTCCCCAGGACTCTTTTCAGAGGTTGGTCTGTGATGACAACTATGATGTGGCTCTGAAAGTAATGTCGTAGCCGTCTTGCAGTCGTGATCAAGGCGAGTGCTAGCTTTTCTAGCTCTGAATACCTCACCTCTGCCCCTCGATATGCCCTGCTCACATAATAGATGGGCTTCTGTGTTCCGTTATCGTTTCTGACGAGCACGGAACTTACTGCTGAAGAGGAAGCAGAAAGGTATAGGTGGAGAGCTTCTCTTGGAGTGGCATGTGACAAGAGGGGAGGTGTAGCCAAATAAGCTTTGAGTCTTTGGAAGGCATCTTCTGCCTCGGGTCCCCACTCAAAAGCCTTTCGGAGAATTCTGAAGAAAGGGAGACATTTGTCTACAGACTTGGAGATAAACCTATTAAGTGCTGCGATTCTCCCATTGAGGCGCTGGAGCTCCTTGGTTGAAGAAGGCGTCTTCATGTGAAGGATGGCCTTGATCTTGTCTGGATTCGCTTCAATCCCCCTCTGATTGACCATAAAGCCCAGGAACTTTCCTGACCCCACGCCAAAAGCACACTTCTCAGGATTGAGCTTCATGTGATAAGACTTCAGGACACTGAAGGTTTCCTGGAGGTGATTGATGTGGTCTACTGCTAGGAGACTTTTCACCAAAATATCATCCACATATACTTCCATCGTTCGCCCAATTTGAAACTCGAACATCTTGTTCACCAACCGTTGGTAGGTTGCTCCTGCGTTTTTTAGCCCGAATGGCATAACCCTATAGCAGTAGGTCCCCTTTGGAGTAATGAATGATGTCTTCTCCTGGTCCGAGGGGTACATGCTAATCTGGTTATACCCAGAGTATGCATCCAGGAAAGTGAGCAATTCATGCCCAGCGGTTGCGTCGATGAGGAGATCGATCCGTGGTAGCGGGTAGCTGTCTTTTGGGCATGCCTTGTTAAGTTCTGTGAAGTCGACGCAGAGGCGCCACTTCCCATTAGTCTTAGTGACCATCACTACGTTGGAGAGCCATTCAGGATATGCTACTTCTCTGACGGCCCCGTTGTCTATCAGTTTTCCTACCTCTTTGTCCATAGCTTGGGCCCTTTCAGTGGAGGTGCCCCTCAGCTTTTGGCGAACAGGCTTGTGGTGTAGGTCAACATTGAGACGGTGTGTGGCCACCTCTGGGTCGATGCCCTCCAGGTCTGCATGCGACCATGCAAATATGTCCATGTTACGTCTCAAAAAATCTATTAGCGGGCCAACCAGATCTACAGAAAGGGAAGAGCCAACGTATACTCTTCTGTCTGGGTGATCTTTATCCAAAACCATGGGGGTGAGCTCCTCCACCGGTTCTCCTCTTTCTATGGTGGAATCATCCCTCGGATCTAGGATTTCAACTTGCAACGCTTCATGTGGCTTCCTGGTCTTCATAGAGGAGACATAGCACTCCCTTGCCGCCAACTGGTCTCCTCTGATCTCTCCGACTCCATTTGGGGTTGGAAAACGGAGGATGAGATGATAAGTGGAGGGCACAGCTCTTAATGTGTTAAGAGCAGGTCGCCCCAGAATGATGTTGTAGGCTGACGGGCAGTCTATTATCAAGAAATTGACCATGACGGTGGAGCTTCGGGGTGCTCCTCCGGCTGTGACAGGAAGAGTGATGGACCCAAGGGGATATACCTTCTCCCCTGAGAAACCAATGAGTGGTGATCTGATAGGTTGCAGTCTCTCTCTGCCCAGGTTGAGCTTGTCATAAGCCTCTGCGAAAAGAATGTCTGCAGAACTGCCACTATCCACCAAGATCCTGCGCACTTGGAAATTGGCCACGGTCATGATGATGCACAAAATTGACTTTGCACACCACTAGTCAAGTAATTGAGAAATTAAGCAATAATTAAAGTAGAGGGAAACGGGATTTATAGTGGTTCGGTCAATTTGACCTACGTCCACTTTGGAATGACAGAGAGTTGCCGGTATTTTATTGATTCCGGTGAACGGAGTGTTACAGATTGGAGAGGAAGAGGAGTTTTATGCTCTGTAGAAGGTGATGCCCCCCAAGTGTTGGTGGGGCTTACATTTTATTTTATAGTCATTCTCCAACAAAGTGGAGCTATTAAGTGGTAAATATCTGGCTATCCTGGTGGAACTTGCAGATTCTCCTCAACGGGTGTGGCCGTTGAGGAGCTCCCCACAAGACTCGGTCCAAGTTGACTGCTTCCAAGGTGGTAGAGAAGGTAAGGGTGCTCTCTGGATCTTTGTAGCTAAGCCGAGGCAGCTCTATGGTGCACTTAATTGAGCTTGAATCTTATTGGGCCTGAGTCTTCATAAGTTTGAGCCTTTAACTGCAACTGGGCTTCAATATGGTTTTGGGCCTGGCCCATCATGACTCACATGTTTTAGCATATATGATTTAACTGGTTATTTTTATCGCATAATTAGCTGGAGTCAAGTAATAATAAGGTCGTCAATTCTATTCTTACGGGTTTAAATAATGTTTCTGATTGATCAATTAAAAGAAGTAGTTTTCTGGTGGGTTACTTTGATTGGAAGTGGAATTATGTACACATACATTGTGATACCTAAATGAAACTTGGATCTTTGGATATACTATTTGATTAGATCCTCCAAAATACTTGATGCTTCTCATTAAATCAAAAGTTGATAGTCTGTTCAAGGATTAGATACAAGTCTATCTAAGGAAAAAAACAGAAAAACAGAAAGCATGATGGAAGCAAATGTTGTTCTGAACTCATCTCCATTTTTAATCATTTCTATGCACACAGAAAATAAATTGAAGTAAAAGCTGTTCAAAGTGAAAGGTAATTAAGCCAAATCAATTTAGACATACCTCTGTTTCTTGATCACAATGAACAAGAGTGAAGAAGCAAAAAAGATTACAGCAGTCAAAGGCAGAAATCAGCAGATTTGCATTCAGCAGTCAAAGGCAGAAAGAAGGAGATTTGCAATGGAGGAGGATAGCTGAGAAGTATGCCTTAACAATGAAGAGAGGATGGTTACTCCACTAGTTAAGCCTGCCTTATTTCTCGCATTCACCTCTGGCATGTGATTGAATTATTATATATTATCCCTGTTTCCTAGAAGTCTTCAAAAGATGCCAAGTTTAAAAAACAAATAATAGCTCACAAGCATTGATCAGAATCTGAGCCCTATTCACATGCTTCTGCTTCTTCATGTTTTTTTTTTATATAATTTATCATAAGCACTTCAAAAAAAAAAAAAAAAAGAGTTATATTTGCTTTAATTTGTGTTGAGGAGACTGTTATGTGTTTCTATGTTGATTTATGTTCCAAAACGTGCATAATTTGTCACGCTTTCAACTTGAACCTGGTGGGAATTTATCAAACAAAGGGGAGAAGTGGACGTCTAACGCTAGTTGTGTAATGCCGCCACACAATAATTTGAAATTTTCCTCTGATTTTTTAACTTAGTAAGCTGATTTGAGCTTAGGTGGTGTTATTGTGATTTGGGTGTGTCTTAATTTGGGCTAATCAGTATTTTGTTAATGCAATGTGAGGAATGATCTGTAGTTTAATGCTGAGTGATCACTTGTTTGATAGTTGTCTGATCTCTGTTTTTATGTTTATGTTTTGTTTTGGTTCATTTTTCAAGCTTATATGATTATTGGATTGCTGTTTTAGACACCGACGGTTAGATTTGTAAAGGGCACTAGAGGGGGAAGTAGTTATAGTGAGCTAAGCTTTGAACAAATCAACTTAATTCAGAGAGGGTTGTTGAGGTTTATAAGGATAAAATATGCTTATGTGATGACAAGTTGTAATGGCTAATGACTTTACAGGTTTAAGTTCTTTGAGTGTTTGGAACTATTTCTGAATTTGTACTCTGTGGCCTGCAATCCTTTAGAATTTGAAGCAATCTGAATAACATGTTGCCACACTACCACCATGCAGCAAGCACTTCTGAGCTTCCAGCCATTGGTTAGGAATGCTGACTTAAAAACTTGCAAAGTAATTCGCAAGCACTAAAAAAAAGGAAAACAAAATATCAGAGCACGATTTTTGCTAAGTTTTGGCCTAACAATAATCAAAGGCTGCCCCTTTTGATTACACTAGTGCTTATGATAAGATTGATTTAGTTCTCCACCAATATATAAAATGGCAATATCCCTTCAATTGAATGCAGGTTGACATGGCTAACACATCACTCAAAGTGAAAGGAACGCTTGAGCAGTACGCAGTTAACAGAATGCTAAACATCTATAACGAATTGTGGGTTTGAAAAGATAAAACTAATTTGTTGAGTAGCTCTCTAAGTATTCTCATGCATCATAGAGAAAATATAATCCATGTCAAATTATCACAAAGAATTATATCCCGAATAACAGGCATGTGTCTACCATGGATGATGGATTTGCAAATTACTAAGGAAGATCAGATGTTTAGTGCAGTGTCCTCTTGGCATCAGAAGAAAAAAAACAGTTTGGTGTATGTTTATGTGGATGGTTAATTAGTGTGGGGGTGAGTCTGGGTGTATATCCAATGTTATTGTCCCCTATTCAACACTGCCTCAACTTATTTAGATTTCTTGGACTAAGTTTTCTAATGCGTACCATCTTTGTTTGTAGTTTGCTAATTGATCATCCATTAGTTTGTCAAAATAACATTACAACCCTTAAACCAAGGTCAGATATGTCATGAGGGGGCCAAACAATAGCAAAGTCAAGAATTTTATTTCATGAGATTATAAATTATTTTATCTCTGTAAACACTACCATAATCAGAAATATATATAGCATATCAGGCACAAATAATTATTTTGTAGACCATCCTGATACAGCTATTCAAAAAAAAAAAACTTTGATTTAAGTGTTTCGAGGAAAGTCCAATAATTTTCATGGAGTACTTTTCACTAAATAATATTTTTAAAATTTCAAAGGTCATCAAAAAATCTAATCATAATTGATCTCTGTTAGATATTTACATGAGTAAGAATTCTACGCCGGATAGAAAAAGAAAAGTATGTTAATGTACTATAGATGAACTCTTTACCTATTAGCTTAAGATTTTAGGTGGATATAGATTCCAAATATTTATATTGGGCCTCGTATAAATCCACTTCCTCCAAACAAAATGGTATCAGAGTTGATGGCTAATGATCCTAGTTTAACTCTCCGAGCAGCGCATAGCGTACTGATATTGACAAGTCAAGATAATAAAATCTTTAAAAACAACAAATACATCAAGTTAGGTGAAATTTCTATTAGTTGTAGTTATTTAGCATAGTCTATGGTTATCGGACAAAAGTTCCATATAGCATTTCCCATAGTCTAATGGAGTAGTTGAGATGTCTCAACTTGCTGTTGTCGTGTAGGTTTGCATACGGACGTTGCTTGTGTGCCTTACTTGACAAATGTAAAATATTCTTTTGTTTTAGCATATATGACGTAATTGATTTTTTGTATCGGATAATTAGTTGAAGTTAGGTAATAATAAGGTTGTCAATCCTAATTTAACTAGTTTAAATAATGCTTTTGATTGATCAATTAAAAGAAGTAGTTTTTTGGTGGATTACGTTGATGGAAAGTGGTTAAGGTTGGACAAGAAAATCGGTTCTCTCCCTACTTATAAATATATACAATTCTCATATCGCAAAGATTGAAGGTCAGAAGAGAAAAATAAATTTTTGGGCTACACCATAAGAATTCTTTGATGGTCGATTAAGAAATTCATGGTTTTTAGTGCATGGGATGTGCCACAACAAAGTACCAATACCTATACGATACACAAAGTACAATCATTTTATGCATTTTTTTGCCGACGATTTGGACTAGAGCAATGAATGGAAGGACATAAAAGGTCTTTAAAAATAACCAATGCATCATGTTAGGTGAAATATCTATTAGTTGTAGTTATTTTATTCAACGCGTCACTGTTGATGCACATTACATAATATTCTTTTAATTTCAAAGGTCATCCAAAAATATTATCATAATTTATTTATGCTGGGTATGACATGGGTAGGAATCCCACATCAGATAGAAAACGAAAAGTATGGTAATGTACTATAGATGGACTGGTAATGTACTATAGATGGACTCATTACCTATTGGCTTAAGCATTTAGATGAGCCTATGTTATAAACATTCATATTGGGTCTTGTATCATTGAGTTTCCTTTTTCCTAACAAAGTAGTATCAAAGCCGAAGACTGATGATCTTGGTTGAACTCTCCAAGCGGCGCATAGCATACTGATATTGATGACTCTTGAAGAAAAACGATATGAGCACTTGAACTTGAAGTCAACATAATAAGGTCTTTAAAAGACAACCAATATGTCATGTTAGGTGAAATGTCTATTAGTTGTAGTTATTATATTCCACGCATCACTATCTATTGATGCACATTATTTAATGACGATAGTAGCTTATTTAATCTTTTAGGGTTGTTAGAATGCACAATATGTTTTAAGACTCATCAGACAATCCGATTTTTGTTGAATCACGTATTAGTGAGTATAATCTTAACATGGATTATGCAGCTTTGATTCATCATTGTAATTGAATTAAAAGAAGGGTTAGTAACACTTTTAGTACTTAAAGTATGTATTTTTTGTTTTAATCCTTATTCTATCAATTTTATCAATTTGGTTCTTAAAATATTTAATTCGTGTCATTTTGGTCCCTACACAGATGGACCGTCAATTTTTTTTTTGACGGAAGTGACCACGTATCATTTTTTTAGACGGTATCACGTGCCTAACACATGATTATTCCGTCAAAAACTTAATGGTTCATCTATGTAAAGACCAAAATGATACGAATTGGTACAATGAGGACTAAACTAACAAAAAATACATACCTTAAGGATCAAAAGTGCTATTAACCCTTAGAAGAATGTAGTGGACTTTAGAAAAAGGTTGATATGATTTGGTTATGAGTTTGGAATGAATTTGGGTGGTTTTGGTGTGTGTTTGGAACAAGACACTAGTTGTGTTATTGGAATAGTTAGGTGTACATGGTTATCAAAAAAAAGTTCCATATATAATAGTCTAATGGAGTAGTTTGTATGTCTCAACTTGCTGTTATCTTGTAGTTTTGCATACTGACATTAATTGCTTGCGTGCCTTACCAACTATATAACCAATGTAAAATATCTATATAATAAAATAGTTTACAATTCAAATTTAAAAAAATAAACAAAATGACTTTTGTTTTTCACGGTTGAGATCTTTTTCAATTTTATTTTAAAGTTAATCTGACGGCTAATATTAACATTTCAAATTTAATAGGAAAAATAGACCTCTAAATGTGTGTTTGGAGTGACTTTTTAAAAGTGTTTTTGATACTTATAATTTCTCATAAATACTTTTAAAAAAAAAAAAAGTAATGTTTGGAATCACCTCACCACCACCATCACCCCATCGCCTCACCACCATCACCACTACCACCACCCCCCCCCCCCACCACCCCACCACCATTAGCACTATCATCTCTACCGTCGCCACCCCACCACCACGACCAATGTCACCACCCCACCCACCCCCTCACCACCCCCCAGCCCATTACCAGCACAATCGCTATCGTCACCATACCACCCCCTACTATCACCACTATCGACACCCCACCACCACCATCACCACCACCACCACCGTCACCTCCGCCCTCACCCCCCACCACCACTCTACCACCACCGCCACTGTCCTACCACCGTTGCCGCCACCCCACCACCACCTCTACCACAGGCCCACAACAACCATCACTACCACCACTGTCCCCTACTATCACCACCGTCGCCATTATTACTGGCGCCACCACCACTACCCCCTATCACCCGACCACCACCATCCCCGCTACCCCCACCACAACCACCGTCACTGTCCAACTATCACCCCTACCACCACTACCCCTATCGTCTCACCATCACCCCTCATGACCATCACCACTACCACCACCGCCATCGTCACCGTCGCCACCCCACCACCGCCATTATCATCCACCACCACTATGATCGCTCACTCTCACTATAACATGTGCTTAAATTCCTTATATTTATTGTTGACCATTTTGTGCCTTCAGGCACAGAAAATAACTAGTTCTTCTATAAGACTTAATATGACTCACATGTTTTAGATAATGCTTACCGGTTTAAATAATGCTTCTAATTGATCAATTAAAAGTAGTTTTCTGGTGGGTTACTTTGATCGGAAGTGGAATTATGTCCACAGACATTGTGATACCTAAATGAAACTTGGATCTTTGGATATACTATTTGATTAGATTCTCCAAAATACCTGATGCTTCTCAATAAATCAAAAGTTGATAGTCTGTTCTAGGATTAGATTCAAGTCTATCAGAGGAAAAAAAGAAAAACAGAAAGCATGATGGAAGTAAATGTTGTTCTTAACTCATCTCCATTTTTAATCATTTCTATGCACACAGAAAATAAATTGAAGTAAAAGCTGTTCAAAGTGAAAGGTAATTAAGCCAAATCAATTTAGACATACCTCTGTTTCTTGATCACAATGAACAAGAGTGAAGAAGCAAAACAGATTTCAGCAGTCAAAGGCAGTAAGCAGCAGATTTGCATTCAGGCAGAAAGAAGCAGATTTGCAATGGAGGAGGATAGCTGAGAAGTATGCCTCAACAAAGAAGAAAGGATGGTTGCTCCACTAGGTAAGCCTGCATTATTTCTCGCATTCACATCTGGCATGTGATTGAATTATTAAATATTATCCCTGTTTCCTAGAAGTCCTCAAAAGATGCCCAGTTTAAAAAACAAATAATAGCTCACAAGCATTGATCGCTTTACCATAAGCACTTCAAACCAAAAAAAAGAGAGGATGGTTACTCCACTAGTTAAGCCTGCCTTATTTCTTGCAGTCATGCGTCAACTCTAAAATATTGTGGCTGTCTCTAGCATGTAATTTTATTACTATCCCAGTTTCCTAGAAGTATTCAAAAAATGCCAAGTTAAAAAAACAAATAACAGCCCTCGCATGCTCCTGCTTCTTCATGTTTTGGGATGACTTTACAACCACCACACACTACCATCGTCGCCACCATCACCACTTCCATTCCACAATCACCACCATTGTCTTCGTTACCACCGCTACCATCATGTCATCTCATGGCCAGAGATGAAACTAAAATTTTATCATGAGGGAGTCGAACAATAGTAAAGTCAAGAATTTTATTTCGTAAGATTATAAATTATTTTATCTCTGCAAGTACTACCACAGTCAGAAATATATATATATAGCAACTTAGGCACAAATAAATTATTTTGCAGACCATCCTGATACAACTATTCAAAAAAAAAAAAACTTCCAGTCAAGTATTTCGAGGAAAGTCCAATAATTTTTTTTTCATGGAGTACTTTTCACAAAATAATATTTTTAAAATTTCAAAGGTCGTCAAAAAATCTGATCATAATTGATCTATGTTGGGTATTATATGGGTAAGAATTCTACGCTGCATAGAAAAAGAAAAGTATGTTAATGTACTATAGATGAACTTTTTACTTTTACCTATACGCTTAAGCTTTTAAGTGGGTATAGATTCTAAATATTTATATTGGGCCTTATATCACTGAATTCACTTCCTCCAAATAAAATGATATCAGAGTTGATGGCTGATGATCATGGTTGAACTCTCCGAGCAGCGTATAGCGTACTGATATTGACGATAACTCTTGAAGAAAAACGACATGGTCTCTTGGACTAGGTAGCTATGATGGAAACATGAAACTATATAGTGGATAACCCAACTCTTATTTCACAACGACAATGTATTCTATCAATAAATTAAAACTTAATTATTACTTTTCAATAATTCAATTTTCATAAACTCAAATTTAAGAAATTTTGGGGACGAAATTCTTTTAAGAAGGATAGATAGTGCGAACCCGATTTTTTACAAGTATCTAATTTAAGCATGAAAATCTTAAGATGTAGAGTTATGTGGAGGAAACATAATTGAGACTAAACTTTTGTGGCAGATCTATAATCAAAGAAACAAAGAAGAGCAAAGTGTAATTAATATTACCTGTTGGTCGTCAATCCTTCTTTTATACATTCTTTGTTCTTTCTTTTTCTTTTACAAGCTTTAAGAAAATTAAAGTATGTATGTGTGTGTGCAGGTTGAATGAGTGCATGAGTCGTCGGTTTGGTGGAGAGAAGGAAGAAAGAAGATAAAAAAATAACGAAGGTGGGATCCACATGTTTTTTGTATAGACACTGTTCAGATTACCGTTAGAAAAATTGTAAGAAAATATATAATAAAATAAAGAATGAGGCCCATAAATTTTAATAAAATCAGTGCGGTGTACATGTGGGAGAAAATGAAAAGAGAATTTATAAAATAATAAAAAATTAAATTAATAGATATACTATAATGATGTGAGAAAAGTGGCCATTCTCAGGAATGTAATAAAAGAAGTGGAGTGTATTGTGTTGAGTTATCGAATGAGTCTCATATCGGTTAGTGATGAGGGGGTTCGAAGTCATATAAAAGAGTGAGTCACTCCACCTATAAGGTGCGCCTTTTGGGATGGAAACACGTGCCTAACAAGTGGTATCAGAGTCATGATCCAAGCCATTTTGTGGACTGAGCTCCTTGTGCGAATGAGAGAACAGTGATAGTCAGTCATTATAAGCCTTGTTCAATAAGGGAATTGTTGAGGTGTCGAACAAGTCCCACATCGGTTAGAGATGAAGCGGTCCAAAGCTATATAAGAGAGCGGGTAACTCTACTTACAAAGTGCGCTTTTTGGGCTGAAACCCCATGCCCAATATGTTGGGCTTTTTTGTGGAGTCTAGTTTGTGTGTGTGATCCGATGATGACCCGACCCGAAATAATGTTGCGTTTCTTTAATGGGATTTTTTTCTGAGGCTTAGTCCATGGAGCAGAGGTTGGGGCCGATAGGCCCAAGCCGGAGCGCGTTTTGTAGCCCTGGACGCTGATATCATTATGTTCGGTTATTAGGGTTCCGTTGGATGTAACGGCGGCCATACTTTGTTTCTCACAAGTTTGAAAATTTCGTAAATTTCCCTAACACAACATTCCGTAGCATATTTTATAATATGCCATTTTATGTAAGACTTGTTTTAATTATCTACGTACAAATAAATTTTCAATATAACTGTACATATGCGGTGTTTGATTAATGTTGATGGCTATATTCAATCTAACTAAATTCCAAAAGGTTGAATTTTTTCATTAAAACTCTTCCATGATCGAACTGCAAAGTGGTCTTTAATATTTGATTCATTGAGTTTGGTCTTGATTAAGATTAAAACTATGACTGTTAGAAGCTATATGAATTATATATTTCTCTGTTTTTAAATTAAAAAAAAACATTTGAGACATTAATTTTCAATTATTTAAGATTCCCACATGCAATGTGAGGTTAAAATAAATTATGGTGAAGTTCCATGTCGGTTTGAGAAATTTGATAAATGTGGAGGTTAATTGATATGTGCAAACTTTATGTTATAAAGTAAAATTGATTTTCTTGAAATGTGAGTTTGGAAACTCTGATTTATGACTGGATGCAATTCAGGACGGTGGTTTCTAGTAGATGAAAGACTGTTGATCACAATTATAAAATAGTTCCTAGTAGTTTAAGAACTATTGGCCATATTTGAAAATGTTTTCTAATAAGTGAGAGGCTACTAGCCATAATTTAAAAGTAGCTCGCAGTAATAGATTATTGGTCACTAAAATTTTGTGACTCTTAATAGTAAGACTACTGGCTACCTAGTAGAGGTTTCTAAAAACCGCTAGAATGACCCGAATATTTTGCCTCTAAAAAAATTGGTTCATATTTGCTTGAGAACGTTTTGGGCAAAAATTATTATCTCAATTATTCAATTTTGACCTGATGATCCTTGTTGCCTTGATTAAAATTGAGAATTTACTATTGAGTCCAGTTGTCGCGATAATTGAGGTTGAATAATAACAATGATATATTGTTGGTTAAAGTAAGATGGGCTACTAGTCCTAATATATCGGTCCTCAATGTTGCATCAAAAATATATTTGAACCAATGTGTTGCCTCGGTTAAAAAAAATATTGGACCCTATAGCCCTGACTATTTGTTGCCTCGTTTCAAATAAAAAAAGGATCATGTTATATGATGAGTTCATAAACTATATAGTTCTGTGATGTTTTGAAATTGAACAAAAATATATATTGTAGCGCACCTGACCCAAGAGATCGTATAAGATTGGGAACCACAAGGGTAGACCATCTTATTAAATGGCTAATAAAAAAAATTAGATCAAGATTCATCGAGAAAAAATGAGACTGAAGTCTATATAAGTTTTTTTCTTTTTTTCTTTTTTAAGTTAAACCCATAGGACAAAAATTTATTAATAACCAAAATATAAAAGTAGGAAAAACATAAACCTTACCCGTTTATATAATAAGAAATAACTACTAAGTACTCCCTCCGTTCCTAAATAAATGACGTTTTAAACAATTTTTTTTATTTCATAATATCTGACGTCTAGTGTAACCAAAGCACAATTAATATTTTTTCTTCCAAATTTACCCTTAACTCTTCAATGTATCAGATTAGGTGTAGACTAAGTGTCTGTCATATTCATTTTTTTCCCAATACGTATTGAATAAAGGTATTTTAATCTTGTGTAATTATTTTTTACTCATATTAGAGCTATTTAATAGCTTCTTTACTCCTTGTGTAAAAACCTTAAACATCACTTATTTAGGAAGAGAGTGAATATTTTCTAATGAAACAAGCAAGGAAGGAAGTGCTTCAAAAAAGCAATACACTTACTACATGGCCCACCCTTTTTTCTTTCAATGTTTTCACACTCCTTAAATAAATACACGAGTCTTCTCCATTTCCAAGCTTCTAGTCTTCACCAACAAGTGGTGAGATACCTTTCCATTTCCAAAAAAGAAAAACAAGTGGTGGGACTCCTTTTCCACTAAAAGAATGCCATGAAACTCCTTCATGATTCCATTATTTATCCCCAAGCCTCAAAAGTGGTAGGTCCCATCGAATATATTCCAAGAATTGGAGAATAGATTGGTCCCATTGAATATATTCAAAGAATTGAAGAATAGATTGCAAGAATCGGAAATTGGTGGGACCAATCTAGTCTGCCAGTGCCACTTCTGACTCATTAAGCAAATTTTTAATCCAAGAATAAGCCCCCACCAACCACTTAATGCAAGTTGGAAATGCAAGTTGCCTCCAATTAAGAGTAAGCAAGAAAGTCTCTCATGTCATCTTTTCCGAACTTTTCCCCAAACCCAGTCTGTTTTGAACTTATTTACCAAACCCAGTCTTTTTTTAAAAACGTCATTTAAAATGACGCCTTCATGAGTTAAAACGTCATTTAAAATGATGTTTTTAAATTGGAATTTTTTTTGAAAAAACGTCATTCAAAATGACGTTTTTAAAGGCGTCATTTTTAATGACGTTTTAACCCATGAATTTTCAAACGGTGACTAACAGACGTTAAAAAAGATGAGGAGTAGAAAACGTCATTTGTAATGACGTTTTTAAAAAGGTCATTGCAAAATACGTTTTCTGTCACCACAAAAACCCCAAGTGTCCCCTGCATCTTTCCTTGAACAAACACAGTGATGAAAAGTGCATACAGTAGTCCACTATTTCTTGCCTCCACCATGTGTTAAGTATATGTATATGTATCAGAGTTTTAGTAATTTGTCCTCTGTTTTTTTATTATTATTATTATTATTATTTATTTTTATCTTGTAGCTGACCTCAAATATTTGATTGAGACATAAGGTTTGGTTTGGTATTTATTTTTTGTCTTGGTTCGATATATAAAATGATTTCACAAAGGCAATAAAACTGTTTGTTATAACATATACATTTGTTTTAAACGAGTGGTGAACTCTTCCCACTAATTGATTGTTTGCCACTTCGATTACAGTGTTGTCATGAAGAAGCTTGCGTTTTTTTTTTTTTGGTTCACTTCCTATTCTCATTCCTTTTAGTTCTCTGTTATTTTTGTTTTCACAGAGAATTAAGGTCTTTTAATCACATATTCAATAGAACAATACAGATAAAACTTTATCGGATCCACCATGATGAGTCCAAATAGGACAATCAAAACCATATGTACCCCTATCCTATACCTTCCAATATTGGGAATGGGCTCTTGGTGATCTGTGGGTACGATGCAACTATATATTGATGTGTTAGTCCGCAGTTTTCAACCATTTGATTAGATGTTTGGAAAATTATTTGGTGGCATGGAACTCGAGGTCCATGATAGAGGTAGTCACAACTAGTAATTATATAAATGATGTTGAGCTCTTTTGTCTATACAATTTTGTTGTAACTGTTTTCCATATACTTTTTGTTCATCGAAATACACGTTATACGTGTTAGAATCAATTGAAATTCTGATATTCCTTTCTCTGCACCATCAATTTTTTGTCCCTTTTTTAGTGATTAGGAAATTTGATGAAGAAATTTATGCAAAAAGAGCACGCTGCACTTTAGAATATATAAATCTCGTCAATTCATTTCTTTTTATTTATTTAATTATCGGTAGTAGAGACACTGGTTGTACATGTCCCTTTGTTGTGCCACTCCACCATGTGTAACTAGTAATTCACTTCACTTCTTTCCATTTAGGATTGCATTGGAGTGATAGATGGCATGCACATCCCTGCACATGTGCCACTCCACGAATACGGGGGGTGCCAATCAGTTGCCAAGAAATGCAAAGGAGCTGTTTAATCACCGTCACTCCTCTTTAAGAAATGCCATCCAGAAGTCTTTTAATGTGTTAAAACTGCGATTTCCAATTCTCAAGCTTGCTCCTCAATATGCTTTCCACACTCAAAGAGACATTGTTATAGCAGCGTGTGTAATACATAATCACATCCGACGCGAGGAGAGAAATGATTGATTGTTTAATAGTGTTGAAGGAGGCACAGTTGACGATGGTTTGCCTGATTTGGATGATCAACCTGATATGCTTTTGGCTGCCGCTATACAAGAACAGATTGCATCGTCATTAAGAGACTCGATTACTGCAGCAATGTGGAATGACTTTGAGAGTCCACTATTTCTTGCCTCATTCAAACACAACAAAGGGACATATTTCATATTCACCAACTCGACAACTCAATTCAACTAGACAAAAATAACATAAGATACCAAGATGAGGAAAAAATTTGCAAATAAGCCATTATGTATTGAAAAGATTTCCATTTCATATTCACAATTTTCGGTGTTTCAGAGATACACAAAATTTCCATGCCATCTGCAACAGAAATGATTGATTGTTTAATAGTGTTGAAGTGTGCTTAGATTATCACATAGTGCAACGAAGTGGAGGTGGAGGATTATGTAGTCTTAGGGAATTTCATGATGTGGAAACCAAATCTTAACTCAATTATTTATGGTTGTGTAGAGTTCCTAGACATGAAAAGTTTTGTTAATAGTTTATAATTTTCAATAGTAAGATCTTCCACAATTTATCTTTTTCCTTTATTCTGTTCTAACTCTTTACTCTTGGTCGTGAAATATTTTTCGGCAAAATTTATTTCTTATCTTCATATTCAAATTATTCTCCATGGTCTTGGGGTTTATTTTGGCATACTTATGTTGGTTTTAGCTGTGTATTCGTCATCTAACATAGGAACAACTAAATCATCCTTAAAGCATTTGTTGGAATGTTATGTATCTTATTATCAAACCAACATAAGTGTATCACAACTTGAGGTTGATAATTTTCAGATTTTTTATTTTACCAATTTTTCTTGACATCGATATGATGAAGTCTATCGAGAATGATCATTCTTTCTAGGTCGTTCTCAAAAGAAAAACTTCTCCAAATATGTCTCTCTTTTTCTTTTTCTTTTTTTGTGACAACATTCCTTTCATGTCCGCATTAAACTAGAGTTGTTCGAATTTTACTCACAAAACATATGAACTTCCTCCATGACGTCGGGATTGATGGTAACACAATATTTGATTCAGATTTGATTCTTAGGAAGGAACCATTTATTGGGTGTATGAGTAAAATGGAGGCTGTGGCACGATGTCTTACAGGTCCTCGAGTCGAATGGGGATGTGATGGAGATGAGGATAGTTGAGGTTTTAAGAGCTATGGTGAGGTATCAAGCTTGTTTTTTGAAGCTCATGAAGGCAAGGCCAAGGTTGTTTAAGAGGGGTAGGGTAGATGAGAAGAAGAATGTGAAAAACAAATTGCCTGCTTAGGTGAATTCATGTCCAATATGATATCATTTTGTACATTTGTATTGGATTTTGGCAGCAACATTTTGCTGGTCATAGCAATATATATTTGCTCTGATTTGTGTTGAGGAGACTGCTCTTATGATATGATTTGAGGAAACTACTTTAGTTGTTTTTTTTTTCCTAACAAAATAGCAACTAAATCTAGGTTTGGATGTTGGAGCTGGACATCGAATCCTAAAGGCTCAATCCATCCATGGACATTTACGCAAGTTGACAAAGATAAAACAAGGACACATGTACATGTCCCGAAAAACAATCAAAACCCAATACTGGTGCTAGACAATCACAACCAGCAGAGGCCAATCATATGGAATCCGAAATTCAAAATTCACAAACCAATTCTAGTGCCGTAATTCGGTCAAACTTCTTACAACTTACAAGTAATTGCTCTCAATCAAATATGTTTTTTTTGTCTTGCAACCAAAAATATGGATTAAACTCCAATCTATGGCAGCGATGAGGGGTGTTCTTACTGCCAAACTTGTCATAATACAAACAAAGGGCCACACACATTATCATATTATTTAACTAGCTACTGTTGTTTATTGCTGCTGCTTCTTCTTCTTCATCATCACCTTCTTCTTCTTCCTCTTCCTCCTCCTCCTCCTCCTCCTCATCATCATCATCATCATCTTCTTCATCTTTTTTTGAAACCATTGTTGTTGCTTCCCTGGTAAGGATTATTTTGTTACAAAAAAATGAGAAGGAATGTTCTGATTTTAGGAAAAGATTTACAGTGAAAATAGTTCACGATATAAAATAATCCGGACAATAGTATGCATAATTATTACCTCCATTTCTTGAAGGAAAAAATTACAAAAACAAAATGAAAGTTGCATTGATTAGAAATTGTAAAGAATAAAGTCGTACCTTTCTCGTATGTGTTGTATTGTCTTGTTAAGATCACCCATCCAAACCCCCTCATCATCATCTTCATAGCTGGTCATCACTCTTTCAAGCTTCGGTGCACATAGCAGTCCAGAACAAAAAGTTTTCAATTTCGGGCAGCTTCCGAAGTACACTTGATCTAATGAGGGAAAAAGAAGTCCACACTTTCCAGAGTTGAAAACAGTTAGGTTTTCTAGATCCCAAAGGGCTAGTATGCTTAATCGTGGGAACACAATCACTTCTTCTCCTTCTTGCTTAGTGACTATGTCATCCACAATTCTGATTTCGGGGTGAACTTGTTCGGAATCTATAATTTCTTCCATCATGTTGCATTCATAAAGGTGTAACTCTTGTAGATTCAGAAGCAAGTTTACCATAATAGGTGACAACAGATATCTCAAGCTCCCACAATAGAAAATTTGAAGGCTTTTCAAATTGTGGAAACCTTGAAGTCCTTTGGGAACCATCTTCCATATATGCATTAATTTAGGTAAATCTTGTATCTCCAGTGACTCTAACTGACCGAGTATAACTTCTGCATGTCCACCCTCAATTTTTAGCCCCTCCAAGTCAAAGACTGCTTCAAGTGCATCACCACCATATATTTTAATGTTTTGGAAGCTTCGAAACAGTTCTAGTTGAGCAAAGTTCAACAATCCACAATATGAAACTTCTATGAATCGTAGTTTGTCAAAAGACCCAACTTGCATATGGCAGTCCACTATGTGTATCTTTATTTCGTTCAAGTGTAGTTTCTCAAGGCTAGGCAACAAAACCTGAAATATTCAATCGGTGTGTCATAAGATTATTCATCAGGATCACACAAATCATATGAATGATGAAAAAATAGGAAAAAATAGGAGTTACCTATTGTTATAATATTATCATCGATTACTCAAACTTCAAATAAAGGCAAGCCTCATGTCACTAACATTGCATAGTCGTCGGAGGTCGCTACTGATAAGAATAATCTTAGTTGATAAACATTTTTGAATTTGGGTTTTTTCAAATACTCCAAATGATTTTGTAATTTGAAGTTGACACTAGTTTTTTTATATACTCATAAAACCGTATATTATGACAAAAAAAATTTAATTTCTATGCCACAATAATATGATTCCATAATTTTTTAAAAGTTACAAGATGAATCTCACATGTCCAAATTTATCCAAATATTTTGGTAAAGTATTTGAAGCGTGTCCAAAAGGTACTAGTCAATTTAGGTATTGAATTTTATAAATTGATGTGATAAAAAAAATAATAGGGTGGACATATATCTAGATCTATGCTAAAAAAATTCATAATGTATATAAGATATGTTGACCAAAAAAAATCTCTCCCCCCCCGCCGTTCCCAGCGTCATTGTTCAGAGGATAGCCCTCAAGCCTGTTGTTCTTTATTTTTGGCCCAAATTCTTTATCATTTCAGTTTTCACATATGTTATTTTACATTAGTCTTTTTAAAAATTGCAAATCTCACTTTCCAATACTTCTGAAGTTTTTCTATCAGCCAATTTCCACTCTCTGTTGCACTCAATTTCTGTTAGTTATTCATTTTTTCAGTTTAGTAGCTTTAAGATTCATAAACACGATGTTGACGACAATGATTGTGAATTTTGGTGAAAATAATAACTATTAAGAATTACCAACCTATGTCAGATGTTCTAATCATTCTAAGTCAGATATTCTAACCAACCTAGAATAGAAATATAAACTAGTATCAACGATTAATGAGTCAGAAGTACCTCTATACTATGAGTTACATAATTCAAAATTAATAACTGAATGCCACCGGCATTTCTGAATACAAAATTCAACTCAATTAATATTTTTCACAACTAATTAGGGTTGGGAATTTCAAACACTTTTATGCCTAGTTTAGTGGTGACCTATATCATCTGTCTTAGTATTTTAATTGATTCCTCCCGCTAACTTTACCATCATTATTACTTTCTTGTTAACAAAATTGAATTTTTTTCTCTGTATTTGACTCGAATAGTTGAAAAATATTACAAGATAAGAAAAATATTATTAATAAAATTATGAATTTAAATGTTTATCAAACTAAATTTTATGGATAAAGTGATCAAAACAATCAGCACACATCAAGTGTAGTGGACTACGTTTTACAAAAGACATATATAATATCTTGTACAAGTATGGTAGCTCACAATATCTTTTTATTATTTTACAAACAAATTAATGTTTCCAATAATTATCATATGATATGCATTATGTACATTTATTTTTCCATTCCTATGTAACACTAGAAAAGGATTTTCTATTAATTGTTATGGAGTTTGTCCAGTGTTGGGGAGTTGATTATGGTGGACGAAGGTGTTGGAGATGATCATTTAAATCATTTTGGGGTTGTGGAGAGAAACAATAAAGGAATGAAGGAAGAATTTACAAGTGGAGCAGATTGCTTGCAACGATGAATGCTTGATTGGTAAAAATCAAAGTAAAAAGGTAATCGAAATTAGTGAAGATTGATGGCTTGTGGACTGTCAACCAATCCCTTTAGTGGATCAAGCAAGGTCCAAATCAAAATCCAAAAGTGTGTATTTGATTCTATGTTCGATGGATCCTGAATATCAGCAATCGAGTGCAACTTTCGTAGAAGATAAAAAAATTTGACTATGATACGGAATTTTTCATTGTTGAATTTAAATGGTATAATCTCTAAATAAAATATCAAACAGTCCTTACAAAATGTTTAACAATCCTACTTGTAATTAATTTAATAGAATTATATCTTAATTTTGTTGAATCTATGTAGATATTGAGTTCGTATCTGATTATACTTAAATCTTTCACATCTAATACGACTTCAAGTCATTAATCTATACTATTTATAAATATCAGCATTTATGAAAAAAAAATTGATTTCTTATTTTATCCCTAATTATTACAATAAAGTCAATTATACCCACCTATATACTTTCATCTAATTTTTATTTTTTACTTATATTTGATTTTTAACTTATTTTGAACTCTTTTATAAATACTTCTAAATTATTTTTAACTCATTTATTAGTAGTACAGTTACATACAACATTATATATTTATATAAAAAAATAAGGTCCTATACATGTTAAATTATTAGATACATGTAGTTACCAAATTAAATTTCATGGTCAAATATATGCTATATATTTTATTTTTTAGTATGTAATGATATAATAATATTATAAGTTATCTAATCAATCTATTTAAAAAATATATTTTTTATAATATAATTAGATGTGTAAATGCCTAAAAAAGTCGAAGAGATACTTAAATAAATGACATATTAAGTACTCAAAGACTTATAGAATATATTAATCATTAAATTTAACAATAATTAAAATACAGATTAATTATTCAGCATAAGAAAATATTATTTAAATTTATTTACGTGCAACGCACGTCGTGCATTGCTAGCATTAATCAAGTGTCATAATTTAATTCAACTAAATTTTGAATCTGACTTAAAATTATATCCTAATTCTATCCCTTACTGTTAAATTTCTCAAATCTGTAGATTGTTGACAGTTCTGGTCACGCGTCAATTACATGGTTCCTAATTGTGTGTCTAGACACAACCAATATGTTCTTTTTCATTGTTTTATAATTCACCTATCTAAATATACTTTTTTTAACTAGTAATTATCATCATGCATAAACCAATATTAGAGTGTGAGAATAAGATGCGCCTTGAACATATTTAACCTACTAGCCTACCACCATATCCGAAATAAACCAAAATAAAGAAACCCTATCAATGTTATGCAAAAGTAATTAACGCTATTCAAGAGCAAAAGCATACCTGTCTGTGGAACAGAGTTTCTATGGCAACATTGTCTGAGTTGGGGTAGAAGCTTCGAAGCATTGGGAGAGTATCCAAATTCAAGTACTTCAGTTTTGGGAACTCGATTCTTTCTGCACTTTTATTGCCTTCTCCCTCGTCCTTCGCAACAATATATTCCATCTGCTTACAATCATATATCACTAGTTCTTGGAGTTGCACGAAGCCTTTAACTACGGACCCTGTGAAAAGACTCTTCATGGCAGGTAGCTTCAATAAAGTTAAAATTTTTAGTTGTCCAAATCTTTTTCCCGGAAGAGCCCTATGAATAAGATATTCAAGCTCATCACAACATCTAACGTCTAGTTCCTTCCAGTTTTCAAATTCTTTTTCATCTAGTTCATCGAAAAGATTTCTTCCCAAACCCTTCATATCATCAAACCAGATAATTTCAGATCTCTCCAATAACGCCCTAAATCCAATCCTAAAAAGCATGCCCATGTCAGAAGATCGAAGGGCCAATTTGTTTTGGAAATGATATTCATTCGGTGTTATATTCAAATGACTCCCAATCCAAATTTGAAATCTTCTCAGATTCTCAAAGCGAAAGACTTTCAATTTTGGCATATCCTCAGCACTCAAGAAAATTCGTAACGTGTTCAGATCAGGCAATGAATTCAACTCCACGTGTTCAGCCCTAACTCTTCCCATATATAACTCTTCGAGTCTTTTCAAGTTTGACAAAACACCTGGTGGAAGTCCATCAGGGACTATGTCCTCACACCTCAAATCCAACAATTTTAGATTACCGAGCTGTCCGATCTCGCTTGGTAATGCACGAAGGGTTGACTGAAAAAAGCTGAGAATTTCCAAGCTCTTTAGGCTTCCAATCATTGATACGTCGGTGGTGTCCAACTTGCAAAAATCTAAACACAATGTTCGAAGGTTCATCGTGGATTTGAGTGGTGGTGGTGGAAGTTGAAGGAACATGGATCTTAAACTAACAACTCTAAGCTCTGTCATCCCTTCAAAAAAAACTCCTGAATCAAATTTGGTACAAAGTTGATTCCGTCCCGCAATTCGTCTTTGGTGACTGCATTGCAGCTGCAAAAGCATGAGGTTTGGACAATCTAAGCCAGTTGGAAACTCATTAAAATTATCAACCATCAACGAAATGGCTGAATAATTTCGGAATGTATCTTTTTGGGGCCACTTTTTCAAGCCAGCATCACATCTTACCAGATATGCATCGTTACCCTTAGATGCAATTGATATGCATACATCTCTTACAACATCATGTAACTTCACACTCTCCTCATCACCAACTAGTATCAAGTGACACCATTTGAGTTGATCGATTAATGAGTACACCTCTTCTCTTGCTTGTAACACTGTCTCAACATTTTCAAGCAAACGTAGCCCTACAGCATATCTCACCAAGCATTCAATAGGAATTTTGTAATCTTCTGGAAATAAACTGCAAAGCAAAAGCAATGATTTGGATTCATCCTTTTCCAACATATCATAGCTTAACTTTATAGCTGTTTCCACCTTTTTTGGAATTTCAGTAGTTTCCCTTAGTTTTTGAAGCGTAACATTCCATGAATTCTTCACTTTATGTTTCAGTGCCTTGGCAAGAGTTACAATTGCAAGAGGTAACCCTCGACATTCATCCGCAACGTCTTTTGCCACAGGTTGTAACTCAGTATTATCATCTTCAATTCCTGCCTTCTCCTTAAAAAGATTCCATGCTTCGTAGTTAGATAGCAATCCGACTACGAAGTTCTTTTGAGATCCCATCTCGACGCACACATGTTCATTTCGCGATGTCAATAAAACTTCACAGCGGTGCTGGCCGACTCCAAAAGGAATTCCGAGTTCCTCCAACTTAAGTTCTTCCCAAACGTCATCTAATATTACAAGAATCCTTTTGCCATTTGACAATCTGGTCCGAAGTTTATTTGCTCTGAGAAAGCTAGTTTCATTAGTCTCAAATTTCAAGTTCACTTTGAATATTCATGAAGTCCGGCTTGTTGGACACAACAGCCATGACAACCTCATCAAATAACTTCTTACCTTCTACTCTTTTGGCAACTTCTTGCACCATTGTTGTCTTACCCACCCCAGGCATACCGCATATCCCAATCATCCTGATCTCATCATCCTCCAAAGCATCCATTACTTCTTTTGTAGTCGCCATCCTTGATTCAAAGTCTTTGTAATCTTCTGTTACTAAAATCTTCTGCATTGGAGGTGAACGGTATGCGAATGGAGTGTACCCTTTACCTTCATTTTGGAGTTCAACTAGCTTCTCAGATATTTTCTTGGCATTCCTGCTCAGCGAGTAACGGACAAGCAAATTTGGACACAACCCATTCAAACACCCCCCTTCATCTTCAGCACGACGTTCAAGAACTTTTGCCTCATTCGTGGTCTCATCTGCTCTTTTCTGCCAGTCTTGAACATGTTTTCCAACATTTTGTGACTGTCTTTTGACTGCGTCTGCCCGCCCCTTCACCCCATCTTCCATATTTTCTAGATCCTTGACATGTTTGGTCAGATTCTCAATGTTGTTTTTGTAGCAAAACAGATATCCAAACTGACGTCGGATGTAATCTACAAACAAATCTTTAAATGTTCCCAAGACAGAGGACCCCATTGTAGCAAATGCCATTTCAGAGTTGAGTAAAGATTGCCAGCAAATGTAGAGTAGATCACCAGATTCTGAGGGAGGCGTATCAACTGCAAAATGAAAACAGAGTAAATAATAGGGTATGGAGAAGGTAAAAGTGAGAAAAAAAACAGAATATGGATTGCACCAATTCTACTATATTAGTTTAGATTTCTTATTAGAAGCCTTTACAACCGTTACTCTTTTCTAAATCAAAATTTAAATTTGGGTAAAAAAATTCCTAAAAATCTTATCCAATGTCAAACCCAAACACATACTAAATTAATGGAGACTCAAATTAAGGGAGACTTAAACCTTTACTAAAATCACCAACGGAATACATTTGAGTCAAAGTTGGAGATGCTCTAAACTATTGTGTGGCTACCCTGCTTGATCCAATTATTACTGAACTACTTCCTACTTGGTGTCATTTATTTAAAAGGTTAACAGAAATTTATGTACACAGACATTGTGATACCTAAATGAAACTTGGATCTTTGGATATACTATTTAATTAGATCCTCCAAAATACCTGATGCTTCTCATTAAATCAAAAGTTGATAGTCTGTTCTAGGATTAGATTCAAGTCTATCTAAGGAAAAAAAAAACAGAAAGCATGATGGAAGCAAATGTTGTTTTTAACTCATCTTCATTTTTAATCATTTCTATGCACACAGAAAATAAATTGAAGTAAAAGCTGTTCGAAGTGAAAGGTAATTATGCCAAATCAATTTAGAAATACCTCTGTTTCTTGATCACAATGAACAAGAGTGAAGAAGCAAAACAGATTTCAGCAGACAAAGGCAGAAAGCAGAAGATTTGCATTCAGCAGTCAAAGGCAGAAAGAAGCAGATTTGCAATGGAGGAGGATGGCTGAGAAGTATGCCTTAACAATGAAGAGAGGATGGTTACTCCACCAGTTAAGCCTGCCTTATTTCTCGCATTCACCTCTGGCATGTGATTGAATTATTATGTATTATCCCTGTTTCCTAGAAGTCTTCAAAAGATGCCAAGTTTAAAAAACAAATAATAGCTCACAAGCATTGATCAGAATCTGAGCCCTATTCACATGCTCCTGCTTCTTTGTGTTTTGGGATGACTTAAAAACAAGGCCAAGGTTGTTTAAGAAGGGTAGGGTGGATGAGAAGAAGAATGTGAAAAGCGAATTGCCTGGTTAGGTGAATTCCTGTTCGATATGATATCATTTGGTGCATTTGTATTGGATTTTGTCAGCAACGTTTTGCTGGTCAATAGCAATATATATCTGCTTTAATTTGTGTTGAGGAGACTGTTCTGTGTTTCTATATAGATTTATGTTCCAAAACGTGCATAATTTGTCACGCTTTTCAACTTGAACCTGGTGGGCATTTATCAAAAGGGAGAAGTGGACATCTAGCGCTAGTTGTGTAATGCCGCCACACAATTATTTGAAATTTCCTCTGATTTTTTAACTTAGTTAGCTGATTTGAGCTTAGGTGGTGTTATTGTGATTTGGGTGTGTCTTAAATTTGGCTAATCAGTATTTTGTTAATGCAATGTGAGGAATGATCTGTAGTTTAATGCTGAGTGATCACTTGTTTGATAGTAGTCTGATCTCTGTTTTTATGTTTATGTTTTGTTTTGGTTCATTTTTCAAGCTTATATGATTATTGGATTGCTGTTTTAGACACCGTGGTTGGATTTGTAAAGGGCACTAGAGAGGGAAGTAGTTATAGTGAGCTAAGCTTTGAACAAATCAACTTAATTCAGAGAGTGTTGAGGTTTATAAGGATAAAATATGCTTATGTGATGAGAAGTTGTAATGGCTAATGACTTTATAGGTTTAAGTTCTTTGAGTGTTTGGAACTATTTCTGAATTTGTACTCTGTGGCCTGCAATCCTTTAGAATTTGAAGCAATCTGAATAACATGTTGCCACACTACCACCATGCAGCAAGCACTTCTGAGCTTCCAGCCATTGGTTAGGAATGCTGACTTAAAAACTTGCAAAGTAATTCGCAAGCACTAAAAAAAAAGGAAAACAAAATATCAGAGCACGATTTTTGCTAAGTTTTGGCCTAACAATAATCAGAGGCTGCCCCTTTTGATTACACTAGTGCTTATGATAAGATTGATTTAGTTCTCCACCAATATATAAAATGGCAATATCCCTTCACTTGAATGCAGGGTGACATGGCTAACACGTGACTCAAAGCGAAAGGAACGCATGAGCAGTACACAGTTAAAAGAAAGCTAAACGTCTATAACGAATTGTGAGTTTGGAAAGATAAAACTAATTTGTTGAGTAGCTCTCTAAGTGTTCTCATGCATCATAGAGAAAATATAATCCGTGTCAAAGTATCACAAAGAATTATATCCTGAGTAACAGTCATGTGTCAACCATGGATGATGGATTGGCAAATTACCAAGGAAGATCAGATGGTTAGTGCAGTGTCCTCTTGGCATCAGAAGAAAAAAAAAGAAGTTTGGTTTATGTTTATGTGGATGGTTAATTAGTGAGGGGGTGAGTCTGGGTGTATATCCGATGTTATTGTCCCATATTTAACACTGCCTCAACTTATTTAGATTTCTTGGACTAATTTTTCTAATGGCTACCATCTTTGTTTGTAGTTTGCTAATTTATCATCCATTAGTTTGCCAAAATAACATAACTACCCTTAAATTTTTTTTAAAAATTTCTATGGGGGCAAATTTCTAATAAATTCTAAAATTTTTGAAATTATAATTACTCCCCAAATTTTTTTAAAATTCCAGTAGGGGAGATCATCCACTGGGTGCAGGTTCGGGACGTTTGGAGAAGGTGAGGAATGCAGGTTTTGGGTAATTACAGAAATGTCTTCTTAATTTTAAATATGTTATATATATGTTTAAATCAAAGAGAATGTGGAAAAGAAAAGCATAGTGTATAGCAGAAGTTACTAGTTTAAGAAATTTTGGGGACGAAATTCTTTTAAGGAGGATAGATGTTGAGAACACGAATTTTTACAAGTATCTAATTTAAGCATTAAAAAATTAAGATGTAGAGTTATGTGGAGGAAACGTAATTAATACTAAACTTTTGTGGCAGATCTCTAATCAAAGAAACAAAGAGGAGCAAACTGTAATTAATATGAATAAAGCTTGTAAAAGAAAAAAGGAATAAAAAATGCATAAAAGTAAGTTAATATGTGTGTGTGTGGGTCACATGACAATGGATGGATAAATGACTATTTAATTAACAGCCAGCATTGCAACTTTTTGGTTGAACTCAATCAGTTTGTTTTATTGCTACTTTCCAAGTCTAACCCATTGAATTTCAACGAAGCTTTCATCACTATTTAAATGCTTCTATGCATCAGAATTTGCTAAGCGATATCAAGTATTGAGTTTACCTCTTTGACAGAACGAGTCCCGCATCGATTGGTATGAGGGGTCTGAGGCAATATAAAGGAGCGGGTCACTCCACCTAAAAGGTATGCTTTTTGGGCTGGAAACCTATGCCCAACAATTGGTATCAGAGCTAGGGGCGGTCCAAGGTTAAGCGGGGTCCTAGGCAAAATTTTCATGTGAGGCTCTATTAATATTTTATCTATTGATATATTTTATTTTTAATTATTATAATTTTTTTATGTTTTAAAAAATTATTTTTTATTTTTTATAAAATTTAAAATATTGATCAAGTTTTGACAATAATTTTTTTTAAATTGATAATATTGCTAATTCATTCACTCTTAGTTGATTGTAAATAAAATTTTATCAATTTAAGCTTTCAACAAATAATTTAATAATAGAATATGTGAGTAAAGAATAATTTTAAGATAATAAATAATCATTCTTTACCCATAAGTAATGTGCACGCATGAAGTACAAAACTTTAATAACATAGGCAATGTAAGTATACATTATTTGGACTGAAAATTTATATTAAGACAAAAAAAGAACCAAATAGATTTTTACCACAAGAAATAATGAATATAAATTTTCTATGTGAGTGAGTGAAATACAATTATGAACATACCCAAAATATTTAAAAAAATTTAAATCAAAACTCACACGAATGAGTAATTTTGGACCCAAAAAAATTAAATATTGATTTGAACTATTAAAATTTGAATCATATCTAAAATACAAAAAATAAAAATAAAAATGACTATTATACTAAAATGGTAAATTTTTTAGAGGCCTCTAAAATTTGGAGTTAACCAAGTAGAGAGTAATTTTGGATCTAATAAAATTAGATATTGATTTGAACTAATAAAATTTGGGTACTAAAAATTTTAATCATATATAAAATAAAGTATTAAAAATTAGGCCTATTATACTAAAGAGATAAATATTGTAGGGGCCCTCTAAAATTTGAGGCCCTAGGCAAGCTACTTAATTGCCTAAGGGTTGAGTCGGCCCTGATCAGAGTTATGGTCCAAGCTACTGTGTGGACTCAAATCTTTGTACCGGATAAGAGAACATCAATAATTATTTATTATAAGCCTTGTTCGAGATGGATGATTATTCATATGTTAGGTATATGTTAAATAAATGTTAACTCCCTAAGGTTTAGACCCCATATAAATTTAATATAACATGACTCAATGACATTCTTGCTAGCAGTTTGAATAATTTGAAAATTCTATAATTATTTTGAATAGTGAATATTTGTCCACATCAATAAATTTTATCTTATTCAAAAAATACATTAAATCTTACAATTTTTAAATAAATTGAATTCAATAACTTGGACATATCTTCATTATTCAAAGATAATTTGAGAATATTTCAATTAATTTAGTAAGTAGTGGATAACCCAACTCTTGTTTCACAACGAGAATGTATTATATCAATAAATTAAAACTTATTCATTACTTTTCAATAATTCAATTTTCCTAAACTCAAATTTCTACGAACCAATGAAAATAAAAAGTGTCTTCCATATATTTTCTTCTTGATTCATTTTTATTATTTCAATTCAACAAAATGGAATTTTATTCCATCAACATAACCATATATTGTCAAGAGATAAAACAAAAGATAACAAAATACTTCCATTTATTAAAAAGAAATATTGGAAGCTGCTTTAAAAAGCATGATTATTTTGTTTTTTTTTTAAATACCAGATCATCAAGTAGTATTAAGAGATTATCCATTTTACTGGGAAGACTTTGATATCAAAATTTATAATTTTTTTTAAAGTTAAGTTAGATTGTCTATTAGAATAAAACTCAAAAATCAAACAAGGTGTCAAACTGTAATAGAGACAATATATTCTACTTTAATTGGGATAATTTAGTCATTTAATAGATTTCGTTAATTTTGTAACTAATAAGGGTTCTAAGTATAATATTTTAAACTTAAAAGGTTTAAATGTTATATGCTTATAAATTTTAACGGGTTTAGGGTGTAATTTATTAATGAATATATTAACGAATATTGACGATAGCTAAGTGTTACGGACGTACAAATTTTAGGGGATATATATAATATTTCAAATATTAGGGAATCTAAATGAATAAGTGACAAACTTAGAGAGTTTAAGTATAATTTTCTCTTTTTCTTTTTTTTCCCGCAGGCCGCAGCTACCCCATATATTAAGAGCTCCACAGACCTCTACAAGAAAACGACACCGTAGCTTTTCCAATTTCATGGCGGAACCATCAGACCTAGCAGACTTCGACCTCTTTGACTTAGACGCCACAACCACCACGACCGCCAGTGACAACCACCACACGCGGCGGAAAATATGCACCAGAGGCTGTGACAGACCGATAAACGTGTGCCTGTGCGAGACCATCCCGACCGAGCCCATTTCAACATGCACTCAAGTGGTTATTCTACACCACCCTCACGAGAGACGCCACAAGCTCGCCACTGTACCTGTGCTTCAAAAATGTTTGTGGAACTGCGAAATCATAATTGGACGTAGGTTACGTTATGGTGATTCGAGTATCCTGGATTCTCTGTATACTGATGCGATTGAAAAGCCTAATGAACCGCTTCGTGCGCTCTTTCTCTTTCCGGGTACGACATCTTCTTTATCTTTCATATAGTTGAAAGATTAACACACACTTCATACAGTACACAGAAAAAGATGGGTTTTTTTTTTTTTTTTGTAGAAACTGGGATTTCGGAAAATGGGTCTGTGATCAGTTTTGTAATTGAATAATGGTGGACTATGTGGATGTTTTTAACCGAATTCAATGGAAATCCGGCCAAATGATTTAAAATTCAAACCTTTCGCTAAGTTTCTGTTAAGTCAAGCAGTTCAAACACCCCACTTACGCACATATGTGGAAGTGCTGGAATTCTTTCGAGAACTTTTTCAGAAAGAAATTGACCCAATTCGTTCATTCTTTCTTTGAAGTCCTGTGAAAAATTTATGTAAGTTTGGATTGGAGTTTGGATTATACTTACTGGGCTAGTTTCATTTCTGTTTAATTAGTTTGCACTATGGAAGATTAGCTGCTATTCAATTAAACTGGTCAAATGATGTAAAAAAGTGAAAAATTAAAAAATTCAGTTGTATGCAGTAAGATTCACAAAATTGAGTGTTTTGGTCACCGGTAGGAAAAAGGAGAAGTCCAGTATAATTTTGTTAAACAATAAGAAGTTTTTGGAAGGACATATCGTAGTAATTTACTGCTAGTCAACATGCCTTTAGGTTCTCTATACGTGGTTTGAGATAATAAAAAGAAAACCTGCATGTTTGATTCTTTCTTGGAGCTCCTAATTATTTCGAGTTGAGCTCATCCGATTGATAAATTCCTGATTGCTTGTCACAAAATTCCTTAACACTCAAGCTTCAGCCTAGACTGGCTCAAAGAACAATCGAGATCATTTGAAAGACAACTAGTGAGTAATAATCATCATAGTTTGGAGCTTGCGATTTTTCCAACCTATATTGAGCACAATGCTAATTGTCTTAACTTAGCTCATTTGCAGCCATATATTCATTCGCCTGTGGAGAGCTCTTCAAAAGTTATTTGATGAAATATTAATTTGTTAGATGTTGTGCATATACTTCTTCATGTTGAATTGATGGCGAGGGGTTCCAGTTTTTGTGTTTTCATGGCCCTATATATATGACTCAGTACTTTATCACTTTTCAGGAACAGGGACATTGCCTTCAGTGGAGATAAATCAGTGGAAATATTCACTTGGTGATACTAATTTAAATAATCACGTTTTGATTGCTTTTGACGGGACTTGGAAGTATGCCAAAGAGATGGTACATGCAAGTGTACCATTTCTATCAAAGTTTGCCGTTCAGGTTTGTTTAAATTATGACGTCGGGGTTGATGGTGGCACAATATTTGATTCAGATTTGATTCTTAGGAAGGAACCATTTATTGGGTGTATGAGTACAATGGAGGCTGTGGCACGGTGTCTACGTGTTCTCGAGTCGAACGGGGATGTGATTGAATTGAGGATGGTTGAGGTTTTAAGAGCTATAGTGAGGTTTCAAGCTTGTTTTTTGAAGCCCATGAAGGCAAGGCCAAGGTTGTTTAAGAAGGGTAGGGTGGATGAGAAGAAGAATGTGAAAAGCGAATTGCCTGGTTAGGTGAATTCCAATTCGATATGATATCATTTGGTGCATTTGTATTTGATTTTGGTTTTGCTGGTCAATAGCAATATATATCTGCTCTGATTTGTGTTGAGGAGACTATTCTATGTTTCTAAGTAGATTTATGTTCCAAAACATGCATAATTTGCCAAGCTTTTCAACTTGACCCTAGTGGTCATTTATCAAACAAAGGGGAGAAGTGGATGTCTATCGCTGGTTGTTTAATGCCACCACACTATTATTTGAAATTTTCCTTTGATTTTTTTACTTAATAAGGCATACATGCCTTGATCTTGGGGTACAACATCTCACAAAGAATAGAATATGGTTGCCAATTTAAACTTTCAAGCTTACTCACCAAAAAGAAAAACTTTGAATCTTCAAGGGCATATGGGAGGTAGTGCCTTGAGACTATTTTTACTTTTAAGTGATTTCAAGGATTTCAATGCTTCTTCTGTCATTGAATCGAATTTGACGAAGTTAACGTAGTCTGTGGGGTGGAAGAATCGACATTTGTCCAAAGGAGGAAGGGTTCCCCTCAGCAGTAGCACTTTTGTCAAGCCTTCCGGCCTGTATTTTTCTTTATTCACCAAGCCAACTTCGATGACGAGATGGAGTTATAGAAATGGGATTCTTCTGGGAAAGAGGTGGAGTGGAAAAGAGAGTTTTATGGATTGGTATGTAGCTGTTTGCTGGTGAGATATTGGAGATTGGAGGCACAGAAGTTACCAGTCAGTAGTTAAGCCTGGTTGAGGAAGGGGTTGTGGAGGTTGTCAATGGACGAGGACCCAATGTGAAATAGGGCTGCAAAGGAAAAATACTGCTGTGCGCGGAGTGGATGGAGAACATCAGACATTAGCATTACATACTGTTTGGATTCTTGAAATCTATCATGAGCTGCGTCAGAGAAATTTTCCAAATACATTGGATTTTTGCTAGGTAATTGGACTAGAATCAGGTTTATACATGGTGTTTGGTGAGGGTATAAGGCTCTAAAAGGAGACATTCCTGGAGTTATATGCAATTGCTGTTGGGAGGAGGCTTGATCAGTTGACATTTTGATTTTTACTGTGGAGGCAGCAGCAGTGTGTGATATGGAATTTTGCAAGATTTTACAGAATTGTTGGCAAGGTTGGATTGAAATGTTTCTTGAGGTGGTCTGGAGGATGCTTGGTAGCGCCTAAAGTGGGAGATCTGCATTCGTGTCAGCAAAGGAGAGGCTCGCTCTTTCAAGTGCCTGTCTTTTATTTAGATGACTGCTCAGAAAACCATTTTGACAGGGGACAACTTGAGGAGAAGGATATAGGTGAATTGGTTCTTTATGTGCATAGAGGTGGCAGCACAAAAACCATCATTTGCTGCTCCAAAGGTTGGCAAGAGGGTTAAATATGCTTTCAACATACAAAGTTCATTCCTTCTGGTTCATATAGTTGGGTGGACTTCTTGGGGACGTGTATTCACGTGTAGATAAACAGTTGAGTTTGTGTACGTTGCAGTCATAATATTCTCCCCCCCCCCCCCCCCCCCTCCCCCTCCCCCTCCCCCCCCCCCCCCCCCGACTTTAGTCAATTGTCAAGTTTTTGCTCACATCTTGTCTATCTGTTCATTACAATTCTTGCACTTGTTGTAACATAGCTGTAAATGTGTTATTCCTTAATTTCCTTGTATTCTGAATGATGTAATAAGAATAATTGCTATTTCACTAGGATGCTTAGTTGCTTTGTAATTTTATAGTTTGCTAATTGCTATCATTATTGTGATTCTCTTGGTTTTTTATTTCCTTATTTTCAAGGTTTAATCAGTTAAAAGCTAGTTTGTGAGGCAAAACGAATCCAATATCACACAAGGGAAAGTTTACAGCATCGTTTTTTTTTTTTTTTTGGGGTAACGGTGTTGTCGGTTATCACTTTTATGATAAAGTAACAACTTTGAAATGAGAAGTTACAACTATTCAGGAAAAACAATGATCAATTACAAACACTCGTGATCAATCATGAATTCTCGATATCAATTTTAATCTTTTATGATCAATCATGTCTTTTAAAGTAGTAATTTACACCTCGAAAAAATTAGAACTTAATGTTAAAAAATTGTAATTTTTGGTACGCTATTGCCTTTCCCATCAACATTGGTAAATTTTGGGCAACGCTGAATTTTATAGGACTTGATTAATTTCTTATTCTGTTTGGAAGTGACCCATGTCATGCCCTTCCTTATATCTAAGTTGTTTTCGTGTTAAAAGAAACGACCAAGCGTAGATTAAATCATTTTTTAAGGTGATTTATACCCCCTTTGTAGAAGAAATATGATGTAAAAGGTAACCACGCGTCATCCCCAAAATACGACAGTCGAACCTAATTGATTGTAATTTCACTCCGATATGCATAATCGAATGAATCAAAAGCTTCACATCACACTTTTTAAATTTGTCTAGAAAACTTATGCAATAGAAGAAGAAGATGAAAAGAATTGGAAGTTAATATTTTTGGCATGAAACATCTAATAATATACTATAAAGATGACTGTTGAAATAATATATTTATATCTAAAATAAATAAAAATATGACTGTTGAAAAATAGTCATTATTAGACCACTGAAATTCAGAAAATTTAGGAAGCTGTTATGAAAAATAATAAAATAAAATAAAAGTGGGTTTGATAATATTTATTATTTTAACAATATCACGTAATTTGTGTATGAAACTATAAACAAAATAAAGAAGAAAATAAGAAAAATCCAAAATACAAGGAAAAGCCAACATGACCGGTACCACCCCCTACGGACTAATGGCGTTACCGGATCTTTGTCTTAAAAAATTTTGGGTGAATTATATTTTGTATCCTAAAAAATTTAAAATTGTTTATTTTGTACATTTAAAAATAAATTTTTTTATATTATACCATCAATGTATCAAAAATATTACAATGTGACCCTTCTATTAGTTTTTGTTATTTTTTTCATCAAAAATCACTCCATTGACACTAGCGAAAAAATAATAGAATCTACTAGAAGAAAAATATTTGTAACACTTTTGATATATTGATGGTGTAATGTGATAAATTTAATCTTTGAGGGTTTAAATTGAGAATTTTTAAATATTTTAGGATGCAAAGTATAATTTTTCCAAAAAAAAATTAACCATTAATGTTATTGAGACATAATTTATGCACATCATTTGAGAAATTAATGCATTAAAATCATGCTAAAGAAGAAAAAATGCATTAAAATTATTGGATTGATAGTAAAATGTATTTAATGCTGAGGTCTGCTGAAAATCCAATGATCACATTAAATCTCCAAATTAAGTCCTTAAATTAAGTTTCAATAAAATTGATCTTTTTTAAAATGACTAATCTCACTTCTCACCCTAAAATATGTTTTGATTCTCAATTTGTACCCTAAAAAAAATCTTAATTTATACCCTTAATGTTATAAATTGGTTACAGTGTGGACCTCTTTCAGACTATCATTCAGTTTTCTATCATAAATTAAAGCACATGAGTTACAAGTGTTTCGAGAATTGAATTATATGTAAATTCACATACTATTGAATTAATCTCTGTATGAATAATGAAACTTATTTTCGATATAAAAATTGGTGTCAAATTGATCGCAAACAAAGATCTGTAGCTATAAGACATACCTCTTCTTTATGTTCGAAATACTTGCACTTCACGAGTTTTAATTTATTATAAAAAATTGAACGACAATCTGAGTTAGGTTCACAGTATTATCAATTCATAATGTTGAAGGTATAAATTAAATTTTTTAATGTGTGTAGGTACAAATTGAAAATTGAATCATCTTCCAGCCTGTAAAATAAGATTAATCCTTTTTAAAATAACGACTTCTCTCGCCAACTCATCACCTCCCAAATCTCTCTCTCTCTCACACACACACACACACACACACAGAGCCCTCCTCTCCTTTCCCTCTGAGTCTCTCCCACTCCATCCATCAGGGCCCCCATGGCGTCCTCTCTCTCTCTAAAGCTTTCTCTCTCTCTTGAAGTGCTATATCCCTCCCTCTCTTCATATCTGTATATGCATTGTCAGAATTACATTTATCATCTTCAAATCTCAGAAGCCTAAAAAGTTAGAGAGAGAAAAACACAACAGGAACTATTCACATTCTTTTCAGTACCTCTATTTCTCTTCTTTTTTCCCTCTCTCTATATTTGCCAGCTCTGCATACTCGCCTCGTCTCTTCATACGCTTTTTTGCCACCGTTTTCCCTCTAAAACCACAACTCATCATCATCAACCTCCAGAGAGAGAGAGAAAAACAAAGCATCCTTCGACGTACGCATATTCCACTGCATCATCTCCGATTCTCTGATCGCTTTGGTAATTATCAGATCCTTCTTTTGTAATGGTGTAGTGATCTCTTCGTGTTAATTTCAGCTGTAATTCAGAATCTTATGTGTTGATCTGAGCTTAGGTGGTGTTATTGTGAGTTGGGTGTGTCTTAATTTTGGTTAATCAGTATTTTGTTAATGTAATGTGAGGAATGATCTGTAGTTTAATGTTGAGTGAACACTTGTTTGATAGTTGTCTGATCTCTGTTTTTATGTTTATGCTTTGTTTTGGTTCATTTTTCAAGCTTATGTGATTATTGGATTGCTGTTTTAGATACGGATGATTGGATTTGTAAAGGACACTAGAGAGGGAAGAAGTTATAGTGGGCTAAGCTTTGAACAAATCAACTTAATTCAGAGAGGGTTGTTGAGGTTTATAAGGGTTTTGAGCCTTTTGATCTTATATGGTGGTTTGTGATCAGTTTGTTTGGCCCATTTCAAAGTAATCAGTCTCCCAAATTCTGAATGCGGGTGAGAAATTCAATCCCTGTTGTTGCTTGTGATATTAGGATCACTGCTTGACTTGCTGGATGTGGATGGAATCATGGAAATATTTGATGCAGTTGGCAGTTGGCTAGTCAGTAATGCTATTGAGTAGACTTCATCAGTTTTCTTCTTTCAAAATTTTTTCTCTGTATAGGGTTCTTGAAACAGTCAAAGGAGGATTCTTTTGTAGCATTCTGCTTGCTGTGATGGTTTGGGAGCCAGAAGATTGCTGACTGGGGGGTGGGGAAGGGGTGGCAGTTATGATGTATCAGTTTGGCAGTGATTGGCTTCCACATTCTAAATTATTTCAATAAGTTTTTCAAGTGGATAAATAGCATGAATTTCCAGGCATCATGACCAATTTTCAAGGATAATTTGATAGGCCTATTCTTTTCTTTTCCGGCAGGTGCTTTTAGATTGGCTATCTTCACTTGAACACGTGAAGGAAGACTTTGAAGTGTACCTTTGATATGTCAAATGTATATGGATATATTATAAAATGGAAATATCCCTTCACTTGAATGCAGGGTGACATGGCTAACACGTGACTCAAATTGAAAGGAATGCATGAGCAGTACGTAGTTAACAAAAAGCTAAATGTCTGTAACGTACCGTGAGTTTGAAAAGATAAAACTAAATATCTGTTCATTACAATTCTTGCACTTGTTGTAACATAGCTGTAAATGTGTTATTCCTGAATTTCCTTGTATTTTGAATGATGTAATAAGGATAATCGCTATTTCACTAGGATGCTTAGTTGCTTTGTAATTTCATAGTTTGCTAATTGCTATCATTATTGTGATTCTCTTGGTTTTGTATTTCCTTATTTTCAAGGTCTTATTAGTTAAAAGCTAGGTTGTGAGGCAAAAGTGTTGCAATATAACTCTTTTGTTAGTTTCCATTAAAATTATTGGATTGATAGTGAAATGTATTTAATGTTGAGACCCACTGAAAATCCAATGATCACATCATTAAGTCTCCAAATTAACTTATCAAATTATGTCTCGATAACATTACCCTTTTTTAAAATGACTAATTTCACTTCACATCCTAAAAGATACTTTAATTCTCAATTTGGGACTCGTCCAGACTACCGTTTAATTTTTTGTCATAAATTAAAGTACGTGAGTTACAAGTGTTTCAGGCATAGACTTTTGTATAAATTTACAGATTGTTGACATCTCATATGAGTTGCATACGATAGTGTTAGCTTTATCTGAATAATGAAATCTATTTTCGATACAAAAACAGTGTTAAATTGGTCGCAACCGAATATATGCAACGATAAGACATACTTTTTCCTCATGCCCGAAGTACTTGTACGTCACAAGTTTCAATTTATGACGTAAAATTGAATGGTAGTCTGGGTCAATTTGTATAATTTATGTTTTTGGATGAAGCTTCTGAGTATCATTATCCAATTTTGGTCTTCTTTTTAAAAAATCCTTAAATGAAGTTGTTTCTCATTTTATCTTTTGATGTGTGTTATAGAGGTGGGATATGAAAGGTTGAAAGGTGTGGTGTGCAATGACTCTAAATCCCTGTCCCAACTTTTGGGTTACCTGAACAAACTTTAAGTTCGAAACTTCACTTGAATTTATGTTACGTTAGATTTATTGTCATAATAACTTGTACGTATTCATGGCCGCATGAAACTTGGCCGGGTCCCAACATTCAATTTTTAACTACCTTAGGTTAAAGATGATTGGGATTTAGGATCAACTGAACTGAAGCTCAAGATCCTTGTTATATGGGGATGTGATAGTGTGAGATTTCATTGACAAATGCTATTGTCTGAATGAATGACCAAGAATATTGAGCCAATATGTTTACCATCAACAACCAATAATCTTCTCTCTGTCTCTCTCTGAAAAACTCTATGCTTGTAGGTCTCCAAGTCTTGGACTGCTGTCCCAATTGATGGCAACTCAGATTGGTTTAAACAAGAAGCAGAATTGGTAAAGAAAGTTGTTAGTACAATGTCAGTTCACTTGCAAGTCAATTACAAAGAATCCATAAAAAATGACCAGAGCCTTACAATATGTAATTGAGGTATTCAACATTCCTCAGAAATTTGTAGCAGACTTCAGCGATCTTTGTAAATCTAGTGGGCGATCTGGATATCCATCACAAGGTTGCAATACCATTGTTCTTCATGGCAATGGACTCGCATCATAATTTTGACTCGGTGTTCAATGCAATGATTTATGAGCAAAAACCGCCTACTAATTCTTCAACATTTTATTCTGCAGAAGTGCCAGCAATTCACCCTTTTTATGTGGCCAGTGAGCAGGAGTTCATAAAGCTGATTAGAATAATGGCGGCGGGAGATCCACTGCTGATGGAGTTAGTGTGAAGGTAAAAACAGTTTTTCGACACAAAACAACTTGCAAAGGAAGAGAAAAACATGTACAACATATGTCGAGTGTCAACACCAAATTCTGCATTTGTTTTTTGTATATTTAATGGAATGGTGGTTGTTAACTTAATCAAAAGACCCTCAGTTTCTGTTATTTGTCTATCTATTTTACAACTTAGCATTGCAGTATATCCGCCAAATGACACAATATCGCTGCCAAGGTTTTCGATTTCACCAAAGGAAAACTAAATGCACCTTAGTCGCACAAACCATTTCAAGACCCTCAGTTTCTATTATCTGTCTTTCTATTTTACAGCTTGAATGTGCAAAACCATATTTAGAACATTTTACATGTCTTATTAGTTACGTCATTTGACAACTTCAACACCCATCATCATATGAACTTGGAGCAAACTAACCTGTATGGCTAATGTGTAGGCAAGAACTGGTCCGCCTGGCTTGTAAAGAGACACAAGCTGACCAGCTAAATTAATTACCACAGTAATAAGAGTTTCCATGATGGACTCCTCTTCTGCTGTAGGGTCTGCCAGGACATAATTCATGTGAAGTGTGCACGCTAAGGAGAACAGAATGCTGCTCAACTTGAGCTTCCTCTTCTCTTTGTTGACCAACTGCTTTTCCAATTTTTCTCCCTCACTTTCCTCAGATATAACTATTATTCTTCCATCATCATTCAGAGCAACTACAGGAATTTGTACTGCAAAACCAAAAATTTTACTAATGTGTTGAGAGTAACATACTAGACAAGGCTTTGAACTGTAAAGAAGCTCAGTTCGAGTTCGATTATTGTAGGCACAACCCATGAACTTTCGGGCCATGTGTGACCCAGGAACTCTGGGTGCAAGAGATGTCTACATTGACAAGCATTAGCTCACTTCTATGATTTTAGACAAATCCACTAAGAAAATTTAGGCAATAGAAACATTTTTATAAGAATAACAAAATACTTCCTAAACGAAAGATATTTTTGAAGTCATTCATTCACAACTCACATGAGAAAAAATATGCATATAAGAAAATAAAACATGAGTTATAATAAAATTTATTTCCTAAAACGATACTCCCAAGTTGTGATAAAGCCTATAGTAAGTTTGACAACTTATTACTGTAGGCAGTCAATTGAAAACAAATAGTAGAGCCTTGTCGAACTTACAATTGGAGAAGGCAGCAACTGCGGAAAGTAATGCAGTGTCAAAAAGAGCACCATCAGCATCCAAACAATATTTGTCCTGCAAGAGAAGGAGATATGGATCTTTGTTATCAATAGAGAACAAGTTAGTAGTGTTATTTACAGTTTACCCAAGGCTCATGCAACACTCTATGACTAGTAACCAAAAGATTGAAAGCCATACATGCATGGATCACGCAATTCATATTCAAAAGGCTCAGATCCAACATCATTTATTAAAGACATGCTTCCCAAATTTATCTTAATGAAAGAAAAAGGCAGAATTTGGAAAACATTACCAGGTAAGCCATCCAAGCAGCTTTCCCACTGACCAGTGATAATTACTTCATGTTGATCATGCCAGAACTACAACCGAATAATCAGTCATTTAAAGACAACCATAAACCAGACCCAGAAAATACAAGGGTAAGCATATTAGGGAAGAAATACTTTGTAGAGCCAGGAAAGCATGCATAGTGTTGTATTAAAATTGTCAAAAAACATCACAAACTGGCGAATCACTACGATAGTCTCAACAAAAAAAAAAACCAATCCACACCACTGTCATAATAATGTTGAGAAATATGATAACACGTCCAGTAACTGATCAACAGTTTTTGTTGAATGGAAAGTTTGGTACTAGTTATGTCCAACGAAAATTGCCATTATACTTGATGAAAAAAATGAACTAGAATATTAAGCTTCGGTATTTTACAGGTATTGGTACATTGCAGGACTATGTTTATCTTTTCTTTAGTTTTTCCTTAAAGATATTGCATGACTAAGTTAGTGATATGAAAACGTAACAATAGGCACAAAACCGAATGGTAGCCATGATAGGAAATAAACAAAAAATAAACCACCTCTGGTGTAGATATACAGGATACAAATGGATTTTGAAGGCATATGATTAATGCTAAAGACAAAAGTTCTTCATGGATGCAGCAAAACGAAGACTAAGCAATACCAAACTAATATGTGGAAAAAAACTACTTAGCACCCATCACAGTTCAGACAAAATTTCAGAAAACAGTAATAAAATTTAACTGAATAGCGCAACGACATGCCCTAAGATGGTGTCGGACAACTGCTTTGACACAACTGGTGTTACCTCGGCTGGCCTGCCAGGCCTAACAATTGGGGAACAAATTGGAGGCATGTGGAAATCAATAGTTGGAAAGAGAAATTTACATATTTACACCATCTGGGGATGAATGTCAGGGAAGAACAGTAGAAGAAAATATGCCAGTGATGATGCTAAACCTATGCAGCCCTCATCTAGCGAGTCCACCGTAGGTGTCATGACCTCCATTTTAATAGCAGCCAGCATGGTCTGTGCAAGGACGCAAGATGTGAGACTTTGAATTAGTTTTAATTGCAAAGAGCCATTACCCACCACAGATACCATGAAATGACATAAATAAATCGTCCCAACACAACAAAACCTCATCCCACATGCCATCGGAGAGAGAGAGAGAAGTTGACGTGCAAAACACTTACGGTGCAACCAATCTTTGCTAGTGCTGATCCATCAGCAGGTGCAACAGCTCCTGTATTGAAGGAGTTAATTAGAACAGGAAGATGAATTTAGACATTTCCCAAATCAGAGGATAAACTTACAAGTTCTCAGAAAGCAAACAAATATTACTAACTAACCAAGGGCCACTGTTGTATCTCTAGCTTTTCCCAGTAGCCTTCCATTAGGTCGTATTGATTCAAGCAGATGGCGCTCATGAAAGTGTAGAGGGAAAAGGCATCTAAAAGCATCCACCTCCATCTCTGATGACAAATCTCCAGACCCATTTGCAGAACCCATTCTCTTTGATCTGCTTTTTCACGAAAGTCTCTAGCTTTTGAAAACAGAAAAGATTGACTAATCAAAACAATTTCGACAGTCTATCACTGAAATTGCACAACAATAACCAATGTGATGAGAGACTTCATCAAGATAAACCATATAAACACTAAAAGTGATACGAACCCATTTATTTTATTTATTTGTTTTTTTTTTTGTCAGAACATTTATTTGCTTTTAAAAATTACTAGGCAAAATGCCAAAAAATTGGAGGGGCAATATTAGGCAAACACACATGATTGAATGTAAGATTTTCAACCGTGTTGGGTGAAGCGGGTTCATGTCAGGTTTTAATGGGTTTCTATCAAACAATATTTTACCAATACTCAACACATTTATTAATTTATATTTAACAAATCATGCCATATCCAGTTCATCTCGTGTATAACCGATATATAAACGAGTCATGTCATGTATTTCTTTTGATTGGCTTCACCCAACCTAATTCGTTTATTAATCGTGTTGTATCGAGATCACTCATTTACGAAATGAGTAGCTTAAGGAAGATCAAACATTTTATTCATGTCATATTTAACAGGTCGTGTCATATTTTGACACTCTCAATATAATGTGGTGAAAATGAAGATGTTAAGATAGTAGTGTGGTAAAAATAGAAAAGATAGAATTAGGAATGATAATTTCTGTTAAAAAAAAATAGAGGGAATGTAACATATAGAAGATAAATTAAGGAATAGTTGACTTAGGTGGTTTGGACATAATTATAGAATCTGGATCTCGACCCTGATTCTGACGTTCGTGAGCGTGACCTAGACCTTCATGATCAATAGTGAGATCCAGTTTACCAATAAGCAAGCACAGGTACACCAGTTGATCCAATGGCATAGGTAGCCAGTGATTTACCCCTAACCATCAGCAGCAAGGGTTACGGAAGAGGCCAAACCAACCCAAGTATATCACAAATAGATAGGGTTGGAGCAACAGATCCTATAGAAACAACTACAAAGCCCAAGACAGATCCAAACGCTCTCCTAGGCGATGATCTCATTCGTCTAGGAAATGAGAGGTCTAGCTAGGAGTACCCCTTGCAATGAGCTGAATTCTGAGTCTCCCTCTCCAAGTATTAGTCCACTTCTCCCTAAAGAATGAACAGATCGAACACCTAATCTCGAAACTCACCAATAGAATCTCCATGCCAACCAAAAGAATCTCGAAATTCACCGGTAGAATCTCCCTACAAACCAAAAGGAGGAGTCTTTGTACAACTACCCGTGGTGCATTGCCTATTGACTAAGAACGGAGGCGGGGAGGCAGCCTTTGAACTAGACCTATCCACCACTCCTTTCCCACCCACGTCTGCTGGCACTACCTAATTTAGATTTGAAGACTGGAGCATCCCTCGCAAGAGTAGAGGAATGCCAAAATAAACTTTAAATGAAATAATAAATAAAGCTATGATAAATTATTGTTTAACATAAAGCATGGCGCTTAATAGAGCACAATGACAAAACAGGAATCGCCCTCAAAATATTGAGATAAGGCTTTGTTGAGTTGAGATGATGAAAACGAACGAATATTATACCAAAATCAAGTTATCTAACAATAAGAGAAAATGAGAAAGCCATTCGTAGCACTAGGGTTGCTAGGCAATTTTGGTAACCTTTCTTGAATAATTAGTTCAACTAAATCCACCTAAAACACCGGAGCAAGCAAAACAACCTAGAGAAATGTCAGCTTATCATACCCAGTAATAAAAAACCATTTCCACCTCATGGCCTCTCTTGTAATCATTTATTTCCACATTTATTACGTAGTATCATACTATCATTTGCTATAAAAAAAAAATTATCCAATGTTGTTTTTAGAACATGAAAAATAGTCCAAAACATTTGCAAATATATTGCTAATCAATATCCAAATTTTTGGTTTTATTATTAGTTCAATTTTTTTGTTTTGTTATCATTAAAATTTGCTGCCTCTACTATAAATTTCTAGCTCTGTCCCTATTTTACCGGACTAAACCTCAAACGAACTTTATACAAATTTAAGTGATCAAGAACATCAAAAGATCTTCACTTCCCAAAACAAAATACCACAGTCATGAAAATCTATCATGCTAAAATCAAGCATTTGTATAATTATTACTTAGTTTCTACCATACATTCCAAAGAAGTTTTTATCCTTCAAACTCCTTTTAAGTATCAGCCAATACATCAATAAGTTGATATCTTAAATGCGTTATCGCGAGTATTATAACCCATATCATAAGATATTAACTTTCGAATTAGATAATAATTACATATTCATTGGCATGTCTTGGGCTACATTTGTGTCCTATAATGGAGAAATAAATACCAACAATCTAACTTATTTCTATCTACAAACAAGGACATACATTTATCCTGAACTGAAAAGAAAGAAATTAATTAGCAGAACGAAGATATAGTGACATTCGGTTGGCAAGTGGTAACATGTTTTATGTCAAGTTCATTAATCAGCTTGAGAAGTATATACCCACACAATCTTATTGAACAAGTAATGTTGAGTCAGTATATGGACTAGACATAAAACAAGAATGGGAAACTGCTTGCACAAGATGGATAAAACTATCTCATTAAACTAGTCAATGACAACATCAAATTATTAAAAGTGTAATACATGAAAATTCTCTCATTGGATAACTATGTGTTGCATCAAAAGGATGCTTCTAGCACCTCGGTCTATGGGGATGCCTTGCAAGTTTTTGGTTTTGTGATAAAACCATGATCTTGGACGCAACTTTCAACAAATTAAAATAATCTATATTTTCTATAAGGTAAGAAGTTCAATACACAAACGTGCATCACACAATTAAGAGTTACACGAACTTGTATCATTCTCACATAAAAAGATATTTATATCATTGAGAATTCAATTGTACAAAAACCAATACGCTGGGATTCAGATTCAGTAAAAATCTAACTATAGTATCTCGTTTATCACTATGTGATGACCCGTATTGCAATACCAACTGCATTTCTCCCTCAATTGTTCAAGCATTAGGACAACCACAAGTTCCAGAATACTAAGATTTAACTATGACTGGCTTCAAGTCAATTTTAGATGATAGAATGGATAATCACCCAATAATCACTTATTAACAAGTATATCAATCTCGTATATTTTCTCCTTTTCTTTGAAATCTTCCAATCGAATTGCATTTCCTCAGAAGAACATAACCCAGATAAAAAACCCAATATTTATTACTTTCTTTCTAAATATGTGTGTGTGTGTGAGAGAAAGAGAGGGGAACTTACTTGATGGCAAATTGGGAAAACAAGCTAGAGCGAGAAATACAAGCAGCCACGTCTCGGCTTCAGCAGAGAGCTGTGGTCGGAGAGCAAGGGCTTAGTTTTCTTTTTCTTTTCTTTTTTTTCAAAGGTTTAATTCTTCCTCCATTGTTATCAGAAACGGATCGAACATAGGTACTAAGTTAATTGTAAAACTATTGAGTTAATTAGTCAGATCGATCATATAATTAAAAAAATTATAAATATAATAATTTAGCTAAAAAAATATGAAACGTGCCCAATGCATACAATTTATTATAAACTTAATAAAATTAAGTAGAGAAAAGATAATTTAATATAATTTTCAGTGTTTTTTTTTTTGGGAGGGGGAGGGGAAGACTTGAACCCTTGACCTTAGGAAGGCAAAATTTTTATAAGGTAAGGAGTATCATTAGATCAAATGTCCATTGATTCATTGCCAATGTCTTGCTTTTAACTTTCTTGACATAAGAAAATAAAAACTTAATAAAATTTACAACAAAAAGGACAACAATACCAAAAGCTGAGGGGTGGGGCTATTCCTACCCCACAAATTTTCATTCTCACCCAATTTAATTTTTTATTGTCAAACTATTAAGTTCATATCTTCTATACCTACTCCATTAGTAACTAAACCCACGCCATTATCAAACTACTAAGTTGGCCACGGTACCTATGCTCCAAAACTATTTGCAGAACTACAAAATCATAATTGGACGTAGGTTACGCTATGGTGATTCGAGTCTTCTGAATTCTCTGTATAATGATGCGATTGAAAAGCCTAATTGACCGATTCGTGCGCTCTTCCTCTTTCCGGGTACGAAGTCTTCTTTATATTTCATATAGTTGACATAGATTGACACACTTCATACAGTACTCATACAGAAAAAAAGATGGGGTTTTCCTTTTTTGTAGAAACTGGGATTTTGGAAAATGGGTATCAATTTTGTATTGAATAAGGGTGGACTATGTGGAAGTTTTTGACCGCATTCAATGGAAATCTGGCCAAATGATTCAAAATTGAAACCTTTCCCAAAGTTTATGTTTAAGTCAATTAGTTAAAACACCCCCCATTTACGCACAAATGTGGAAGTGCTGGAATTCTTTTTTAGAAATAAATGGGCCCAATTCATTTAGTTCTGGAATTCTTTGAAGTCGTGTGAAAAATTTATGTAAGTTTGTGCTCGGGCTGAACCGGAATCCTGCACATAGTTTAGATAGTGACATCTAGTAGATGGATGATATTCAGAGCTTTTCCCCAAACCCATTCCCCCTCAAAACTTATTTCCCCAACCCAGTCACTTTTAAACTTAATTCCCAAACTCAGTCTTTTTTAAAAAACGTCATTTGGAATGACGTCTTCTCCCCTTAAAACGTCATTCCAAATGACGATTTGAATTTCAAATTTTTTGTATGAAAACGTCATTCGAAATAACGTTTTTAAAGTCGTCATTTAAAATGACGTTTTTAAACATGAACTTTAAACGAAGCCTTAACAGACGTTAAGAAAGTAAATGCGCAGAAGAAGACGTCATTCCAAATGACGCCTTTAAAGACGTCATTCCAAATGACGCCTTCTTCCCAAATTTTTTTTTTAACTTCTATTTACCCCCTCAGTTTTTTACAATAACGTTTGTCTTAGCCAAAAGTCACCACCAACTTGTAATAAAGTTTATAAAAAGCTAATAACTCCATCTTATATCTCACATCATGATTCACCAGACAAAAAAAAAAAATTTAAATAAATTTTAGAATTTAATTCCCTTTTCATAATAAATATGAACTTATTTTATAATTGAAAATAAATATAAAAGCATAATTTAATTTCATATTTTTCAATATAAAAACATATTTGTAAAACATATATTTAATGAAAAAAAGTTAAAAACGTGTGTTTTGAAAGCTCACTTTTATATCAAAAAGATGCTATAAAAAGAATCTCAATATTATAATCTCACTTCTCATGTCATAAAAGCATATCAATCTGGAGGAGCTTTTCCTCAAACCAAGTCGGACCTAAAATTTTATTTCTCAAACTCAGTATATTTTTAAAAACGTCACTGTAAATGACGTTTTTTAAAACTTTTTTTGTTAGAAATATTGACATGTTTATTGATTTATCTCTATTTAATGTTTTTAGGTAACTTATGCTTTAACTCTAAAGAAGAGATATTGACATGTTTATTGTAGGTTATTTTATGTAAAGACGAGCCAAACATTATTTCCAATTCAAAAAAAAAAAAGGAATTTGATTAAAGTAAAGTACTTGCCAGTACAGTATCCTAAAAGAGCACAGGCAAGAAACACCACAAGCAAGTGTCCATAAGCAGGATATCTACAGAGGACTCCTAAGAAACCATATTGACATTAAAGAAGTCATCACTGGAAACTCAAAATCTTTGCTATGTTACAAAAGTGATATGAAGTCATCCTTGACACATGGTATCACGATTTAACAACTCGGAAAAAAAAAAAAAAAAAACACAAATGTACTGCACATGCCACATGTTAATGTGGTTTGGCTAGTGTTAGGCAGTCTGCAAAGATCAACCCAAACAAGACTTTAATGGAGTTCTAGTAAGGCGGTGCATGTATGAGGTATAATCCTAGCATTGAGCCCATAGAACCATTCCTCGTAAAAGAAGACTATGTTTTGCTGGAAATATTAAAAGAACATATCTTAGTATGTTTGTAAATATACATTCATGAATTGAAGTGAAGCATTGTCAACACAAGCACTGATTTACAATTTAATTGCCTAGGCATTTTTGTTCAAAACAATAAGCTGAAGCATACTGCCTTTGACATACACAAATGTAACATGTTATTTGAAAAGGTTCATTAATTCACCCAAGCTCCTTCATGTCCAGCACGAAAACACCTGAGAGGAATGCAGATCAGAATAGGATTCAAACAACAAATGCAACTTTGTTCCTACAAATGATTTGTGAAACAGAAATGCATCAGCTGGGGCCAAAACTTTTGCTCTGCAAAATTATTGGAGATATGGCTATTAATGCTCATAAACTCACATTTCGATATGCAAGTACTCTTTCACAGTAAGCGGTTTAGGACCACCAAATCAATTAATCATAAAAATATCCTCGATTTCCAACTTGAAGATCTGGAAATTGTGACCCTTAGGCCAGTCTGCCAACCATCGGAAGGAAAGTAAACCAACATTAGGGAACAAAAGAATAGATGTGACAAGAGAAGAGCTGCCATAGATAAAGTATTATTTACCTTTCATCTCAGGATGCTTTGAGAACAAAGCGGTTCGTGCATACTCAGCTTCATCAGAGTTTCCATCAAGTAACTTCAACTGGAAAATCATCGACGCAACTTTTAGTCAAATTTAGCCTAAACAAGCAAGGACTCTGTAGCAGGAAAGCTCAGTAAAACATTATGCCAACTGCCACCGTCAAATTATTCTCATGGATGAATTTGTGCTGCTTATGACAAATTGACAATATCACATATTTGTCGACAAATATTCCCCTAATGTAATTAAACCAAATTAATATGATCCAATTATATCAAGTGGCATCCAGTTTTAATTCATCACGAACTGACATAATTCAGCGAAATTCAAATTCATAAAAGGTGCCAAAAATATTTCTAAGCAGACTTTTTCGTAGGGCTACATGGTAATGGTGTTGGTATCAAAAGTGTCCTCACTGCATAGGATTAAACCAAGAGGGGATCAACTCTTTGCCTCATTAAGCAGCAGAAAAATGACTGACACATTTCTCATTCATTGTTTAATCCTTAACAGTAGTTAAAATCAATTGAGGTCTACATGTGGAGCACAGGCTTGTGAGAATCTTTACATACTACACACACTCGAGACATAATGAATTACATAAAAAGCAGTTGACAGAGCAACTCTAAATGAATTGCTATTAGATATCTACAAGTATGTTGTCTCCTGGTAAGTGGTAACATCAATTCAAACAGGCTATCATCAGGTTGTGTTTAAAACAATTGTAAGACACCTCACTATCTGGCAAGAACTCGTTCAACAAGGTGCAATGAATATCATACTCAAGTCCCAGATCACTCGCATCATGAATATCCTACAATTCATGGTACAACTTCAAGTTTGAACATATCTGAGACTACTGGGTGGCAGATTTGGAATATTGGCTAAACTGGCACATAGACTTATGCTTTGTCAAATGCAAGCAAAACTCTACGATTAAGAGTCTCCAGTAAGCTTCCTATCCCAAGGATGCTGCAGTTTTTAGCAAGGCAACTAGCCAGTTCTGGATCGATTTTGCCCTAAATTCGATTTTGGGCAAAATTCGACTGACTGATTAGGCTGGAATGGAGAATGGATTTAGGCAAAATTCGATTGAGGGAAAAATTAGATTGAGGGAAAAATTAGATTGAGGGCAAAATTCGATTTAGGCTGGAATGGAGAATGGACATACTCAGTGGTGGAGGCAGTCGGTGCTCAGTCGCAGGTGGAGCTCAGTCGGTGCTGCTCAGTCGCAGGTGGAGGCAGTCGGTGCTCGATGTTCTGCTCAGTCGTTGGTGGACCAGCTGTGGAGCTGTTGAACTCGATGGCTGATTGAAGAGGAGGAGAGCAGAGAGTCGTCGGAGAGGAGGAAGACAGCTGAGAGTGGTTGAATGAAATTTTTGAAAATTTCATACCTAACGACTGATTTGGGAAATTTCAAGGGAGGGTAGTAAATGTTTAAAACGTCATTTAGAATGACGTTTTTAAAAACGTCATTCTAAATGACGTTTTAAGCCCTTTTTATTTTTTAACGTCTGTTAACTAGGTCTGTTAAATTCATGTTATAAAAAGTCATTATGAATGACGATTTTAAAAACGTCATTAGGAATAACGTTTTATGACAAAAAGTTTGAAATTCAAATCGTCATTTGGAATGACGTTTTAAGGTGAGAAGACGTCATTCCAAATGATATTTTTTTAAAAAGATTGGGTTTGAGAATTAAGTTTAAAAGTGACTGGGTTGGGAAAATAAGTTTTGAGGGGAAATGGGTTTGGGGAAAAACTCATGATATTCATGTAACAAGGAACAAGGTTAGAAAGGGCCAGAGGCATGCCCGACGTATCCTTTCCAATGTGTAAGTCAGTTGGTGTTCGTTGTTTGGATTGAGAGGATAGTGTGCATTGTTTGAGCTTAGTTGAACTTGCCTACCTTAGACCTAATGCTTTGGACTATTTATACCTTGAGAGGTGATGATATGATATTTGGTGAGTCATATCGAGCCGTGTATTTACTAGACCTAGAGGAGGTCAAAAGTCGCTAGGGGCCATACGTCGTAATCCTTACCTTGCTTGAGGTATTGAGCATTTAATGAGTTGCGCCAAATATTTATGAGACATGCACCAGAGATGGAACTAGCATGGGCCTAGGGGGCCATGGCCCTCTCCTCCATGCTCAGGAACCCCTATACACATATATCTACGCATCACTTTTCTAATGCATCGGCCCCTTGATAATTTATACCCCTATTTTTAGTCCTGTACACCTACAATGACTTCATAAATTATTCTCCATGTAATGAAATGACATGTTGATACAAGATACTAATAAAATAATACCTCTTTTTTTTTTTTAATTCTTACTCATATCCCAATGAAATAATCAAAGAATTTTAGAGGAACAATCTTGATAATATTAACGCAAGAGCTCTTAGTATTCGGCAGCGAGAAGTTAATAAAAAATACTAATTTTTTTTATTATACCTAATAAACGCACACCTTCTAACAAACAAAGAACCTAAACGTTGAAAAGTCTAAAAGAGCTTGAAAGAACTAAGGCGATTCTTTGTCTCCATATTGAAGTACAAAGTTAGTGATGCAAGCTAAAATGAATGAAGTTGTTCTATTGTCAATTAGTGTTCTAGTTCTTGCTTATCAATATAGTTTGAAATTTTAACTAATATTTTAGATGTGGGGAGAGCATAGTATAGATTGAATTGTGCAATACATTTTTGGACATAAAACTATGATATGCTTTTGATTTAGTGGTTGCTTGTAGTTTTTTTTTTTTTGATGTGTTGTTTATGATATATGCTTGATTAGTGTTAGTCTTTTTTTTTTTTTATTTTAAATATATTTTAGACGCTATAAATTAGGATCTAACAAGTATAATATAGTTCATATTATTAGTACAAGTTTTTGTGAGATTCCCCCCCCCCCCATTGATGAAATCATAGTTCCGTCCTTATGTGCACTGTTCATTAAATGAAGCCGTGCCCGACCAATCCACGCCAGCAAGGGTCATGCTTTTAATAAGCTTTTCTGGGATAGTGTGGGTCCTAATGAGGTGTGCCAACACAACTAATCATTCCCTGTTGTCAGTCGCATCTAAGGGCCCCTAATGTTAGATCATCATTTATTGCTTGGGCCCGAGACCGTTTGCTCTTCCCATGGTTCTACAAGTCCCCCGGGATGCTTACGAGCCGTCGCCTGCCCGAGACCATGCCTATTCTCGGTGTTAGGTTGGGTGTCTAGTGTCCACGTGTTACGCTGTGATAGGAGTGCCAACTTTTGTCCCATCAGTTTGGATTCGAGATAGGATTATAATAACTAGGCTAGTTTCATTTCTGTTTAATTAGTCTGGACTCTGACCTATGGAAGATTAGTTGATATTCAATTGAACTAGTCAAATGATGTAAAAAAGTGAAAAAACATTTAGTTGTATGCATTAAGATTCAAAGCCTGGCTTCACAAAATGTTGTGCGTTTTAGTCATTAGTTTATTCATGGAGAGAGAAGAGAAAAGGAGAAGTTGAGTATAATTTTAGTAAACAATATGAAGTTTATGGAAGGAGTAATTTTAGTACCGTGTTGCTAGTCAACAAGCCTAAAGGTTCTAAATACGTGGTTTGAGATAATAAAAAGAAAAATTGCATGTTTGATTCTTTCTTGGAGCTCCTAATTATTTCAAGTTGAGTTCATCCGATAGATAAATTTCTGATTGCTTATCACAAAATTCCTAAACACTCAAGCTTCAGCCTACACTGGCTCAACAAACAATCGAGATCATTTGAAATATATGTAGTGAGTAATAATCATCATAGTTTGGAGCTTACAATTTTTCCAACCTATAATGAGCAGCATAGTAATTGTCTTGACTTAGCTCATTAGCAACCATATATTCATTCTTCTTGTTGAATTAATGGCAAGGGGTTCTTGTTTTTGTGTTTTCATGGCCTATATATATGACTCAGTACTTATATCATTTTTCAGGTACGGAGACATTGCCTTCAGTGGAGATAAATCAGTGGAAATATTCATTCGGTGATGCTAATTTAAATAATCACGTTTTGATTGCTTTTGACAGGACTTGGAAGCATGCCAAAGAGATTTTACTTGCCAGTGTACCATTTCTATCAAAGTTTGTTGTTCATGTTTGTTTACATTATGACGTCGGGGTTGATGGTAACACAATATTTGATTCAGATTTGATTCTTAGGAAAGAACCATTTTATTGGGTGTATGAGTACAATGGAGACTGTGGCACGATGTCTTACAGGTTCTCGAGTCGAATGGGGATGTGATTGAGATGAGGATAGTTGAGGTTTTAAGAGCTATGGTGAGGTTTCAAGCTTGTTTTTTGAAGTCCATGAAGGCAAGGCCAAGGTTGTTTAAGAGGGGTAGGGTAGCTGAGAAGAAGAATGTGAAAAACGAATTGCCTTCTTAGGTGAATTCATGTCCAATATGATACCATTTGGTACATTTGTATTGGATTTTGGCAGCAACATTTTACTGGTTAGTAGCAATATATATTTGCTCTGATTTGTGTTGAGGAGGCTGCTCTTATGATATGATTGAGGAAACTACTTTAGTTGTTTTTTTTTCCTAACAAATAACAACTAAATCTAGGTTTGGATGTTGGAGTTGGACATCGAATCCTAAAGGCTCAATCCATCCATGGACATTTACGCAAGTTGACAAAGATAAAACAAGGACACATGTACATGTCCCGAAAGACAATCAAAAACCAATACTGGTGCTAGACAATCACAACCAACAAAGGCCAATCATATGGAATCCGAAATTCAAAATTCACAAACCAATTCTGGTGCCGTAATTCGGTCAAACTTCTTACAACTTACGAGTAATTGCTCTCAATCAAATATGTTTTTTTTGTCTTGCAACCTAAAATATGGATTAAACTCCAATCTATGGCAGCAATGAGGGGTGTCCTTACTGCCAAAACTTGTCATAATACAGACAAAGGGCCACACACATTATCATATTATTTAACTAGCTACTATTGTTTATTGCTGCTGCTGCTTCTTCTTCATCATCACCTTCTTCTTCTTCCTCCTCCCTCTTCCGTCCTCCTCATCATCACCTTCTTCTTCTTCCTCCTCCCCATGGTTCTGAATAACGGTAACGGCCACCGTAACGGTAACGGTAACGTTGTAACGGACGCGGGGTGAAACGGGCGTTACGTAACGGTAACGGAAACCGGATGCGTGAATTTTTTTTTCAACTCACAACCTCCCATAAAACATGAATATTTACATGGTTCAACTTAAAATCATGCAAATATGAGTGTTTAGTGTGCATTTTATTGTTTCATAAACATGATAATAAAATTTCATAAGTATTAATAATATTTCTTAAGTCACTATACATCGGTGACCTTTCCATTAGCAACAATTGAACAAATGAAATGCACAATTAAAAATCTAACAATTTATTAAATGAAACATATTGATATAACCAAAATGATTTTTGCAATTGTACAATACAATAAAAAAGAGAAAGCAATAGCATTACCTTTCAACAATCTCACCACAAAAAAGAATGACGCGGAAGATCCAAACATTGAGATTGAGATTGATCTTAGTTACTTCCAAATGCTCTTTCACTCGTGTAATACCACATTTAATGATTTTTTTACAAAACATACATATTGCATCATGTCTATTGGTAGCCATTGTCGCAAAGTTCCAACCGATATCATCACTGGGATTGCTTTGTGAACCTTCTACTGGGCCATGTCGAGGCATTTTCAATTCTATCACAAAAAAAGTATACGTCATATAGGAATAATAAATCAATATATTAAATGAATTAAAATATTAATTTATAGTTATTTATTCTACCACCTGTATGTTCTATCTACTCCAAATAAAATTAGTGAATGGCAAGACACACAGTGACACACAATCTTTATTTAAAAAATAATTAATGAATTATGGACCCACAAAACATTTATTAAAATGATTAGTGCCTATACTAAAATTAGTTAATTGTGATTAAGGGTGTCAACTCTGATCCATTGATACGAACGAGAGACAAATGATTATAAAATTGACACGATTATTAAATACGCATAATAAACATTTTTTTTTTTGTGGGTCTTGACTCTTGATACGAACACGACACGATTGACACCTTTAATTGTGATACTCACGTACACTCTATTAAAATAATTAATAAATTATATTAAAATTATTAATTTTTTTTTTTTGAACTGGTATTAAAATTATTTAATTAAACACATGTTTTATTTGACCAAAAATATATCCCAAACACACCATTATAAATTTATAATATATAAAGATCTAACGAGATAAGACAACAGTATATGAAATGATTTGGACAATAGTATGCATAATTATTACCTCCATTTCTTGAAGGAAAAAATACAAAAACAGAATGAAAGTTATATTGATTAGAAATTGTAAAGAACAAAGTTGTACCTTTCTCGTATGTGTTGTATTGTCTTGTTAAGATCACCCATCAAAACCCACTGATCATAGTTGATGTCCACACTTTCAAGCTTCGGTGTGCATAGCGGTCCGGAACAAAAAGTTTTCAATTTCGGGCAGCCACTTATGTCCACTTGAACTAATGAGGGAAATTGAAGTTCACACTTTCCAGAGCTGAAAACGGTTACGTTTTCTAGAGACCGAAGGCATAGTCTGCTTAATCGTGGGAACACAATCACTTCTTCTCCTTCTTGCTTAGTGACTATGTCATCAACAATTCTGATTTCGGGGTGACCTTGCCCTGTTTCTATAATTTGTTCCATCATCTTGCAATTTTGAAGGCGTAAGTTTTGTAGATTCAGAAGCAAGTTTACCATAATAGGTGACAACATATATCTCAAGCTCCAACAATTGAAAATTTCAAGTGTTTTCAAATTGTGGAAACCTTGAAGTCCTTTGGGAACCATCTTCCATATATGCATTAATTTAGAAAAATCATAGATCTCCAATGACTCTAACTGACCGAGTAAAACTTCTGCCTGTTCGCCCTTAATTTTTAGCCCCTCCAAGTCAAAGACTGCTTCAAGTGCATCACCACCACGTATTACACCACCACGTATTACAATGTCTTGGACGTTTCGAAACAGTTCTAGTTGAGCCGCTACAACAAAGTTCAACAATCCACAATTTGATACATATATGAATCGTAGTTGGTCAAAAGACCCAACTTGCATATGGCAGTCCACTATGTGTACCATGTTTTTTATGTAGCTCAACTCTAGTGTCTCAAGGCTAGGCAACGAAACCTGAAATATTCAATCGGTGTGTCATATGATTATTCATCAGGATCACACAAATCATATGAATGATGAAAAAATAGGGGTTACCTATTGACATAATATTGTCATCAAGTACTCAAACCTCAAATAAAGGCAAGCCCCATGTCACTAACATCGCATAGTCGTCAGAGTTCGCGATTGATGAGAATAATCTTAGTTGATAAACATTTTTAAATTTGAGTTTTTTCAAATACTCCAAATGATTTTTTAATTTGAAGTTGTGACACTAGTTTTTTTATATACTCATAAAACCGTATATTATGACAAAAAAATTTAATTTCTATGCAACAATAATATGATTTCATAATTTTTTTTAAAAATTACAAGATGAATCTCATGTCCAAATTTATCCAAACATTTTGGTAAAGTATTTGAAGCGTGTCCAAAAAGTACTAGTCAATTTAGGTATTTAATTTTATAAATTGATGTGATAAAAAAAATAAGATATAATAACCAAAAAAAATCCCCCCCCCCACCAATGTTGGCTTTGTCATTGCTCAAAGGATAGCCCTCAAGCCTGTTGTTCATTATTTTTGGCCCATATTTTTTATCATTTCAGTTTTCACATAGGTTATTTTACACTAGTCTTTTTAAAAATTGCAAATCTCACTTTCCAATTCTTTTGAAGTTTTTCTGCCAACCAATTTCCAATCTCTGTTGCGCTCAATGTCTGTTAGTTATTCATTTTTTCAATATAGTAGCTTTAAGATTCATAAACATCATGTTGACCAGAATGATTGTGAATTTTGGTGAAAATAACAACTATTAAGAAGTGTTAGTATGATATAACCAACCTAAGTGAGATATTCTTACCAACCTAAGTGAGATATTCTAACCAAGCTAGAAATGTAAACCATTATCAAAGATTAATGAGTAAGAAGTACCTCTATACCACGAGTTACAAAATTTAAAATTAATAACTGAATGCCAAAGGCATTTCTGAATACAAAATTCAACTTAATAAATATTTGTCACAACTAACTGAGGTTGGGAATTTCAAAAACTTAGTGACCTATATCATCTATCTCAGTATTTTAATCGATTTCATCCCCTAACTTTACTATCATTATTACTTTCTCGTTAGTAAAATCGATGATTTTTTCTGTATATTTGAGTCAAATAGTTGAAAAATATTCCAAGATAAGAAAAATATTATCAACAAAATTATGAATTTAAATGTTTATCAAAACTAAATTTTATAGCTAAAGTGATCAATACAATCAGCATACATCAAGTGTAGTGGACTACGTTTTACAAAAGACATATATAATATCTAGTCCAAGCATGGTAGCTCACCATATCATTTTATTCTTTTACAAACTAATTAATGTTTCCAATAATTATCATATGATATGCATTATGTACATTTATTTTTCCATTCCTATGTAACACTAGAAAAGGATTTTCTATTAATTGTTATGAAGTTTCTCTAGTGTTGGGGAGTTGATTATAGTGGACGAAGGTGCTGGAGATGATCATTTAAATCATTTTGGGGTTGTGGAGAGAAAAAATAAAGGAATGAAGGAAGAATTTACAAGTGGAGCAGAATGGTTGCAACGATGAAGGTTTGATTGGTAAAAATCAAAGTAAAAAGGTAATTGAAATTAGTGAAGATTGATGGCTTGTGGACTGTCAACCAATCCCTTTAGTGGATCAAGCAAGGTCCAAATCAAAATCCAAAAGTGTGTATTTGATTCTATGTTCGATGGATCCTGAATATCATCAATCGAGTGCGACTTTTATAGAAGATAAAAAAATTTGACTATGATACGTAATTTTTCATTGTTGAATTTAAATGGTATAACCTCTAAATAAAATATCAAACAGTCCTTACAAAATGTTTAACAACCCTACTTGTAATTAATTTAACAGAATTATATCTTAATTTTGTTGAATCTATATAGATATTGAGTTCGTATCTGATTATACTTAAATCTTTCACATCTAATACGACTTCGAATCATTAATCTATACTATTTATAAATATCAACATTTATGAAAAACTTTTGATTTCTTATTTTATCCTTAATTATTATAATAAAGTCAATTATACCCACATATACTTTCATCTAATTTTTATTTTTTACTCCTATTTGACTTTTAACTTATTTTAACTCATTTATTAGTAGTACAGTTACATACAACCTTCTATATTTATATAAAAAAGTAAAGTCTTATACATGTTAAATTATTATATACATGTAGTTACCAAATAAAATTTCATGGTCAAATATATGCTATATATTTTATTTTTTAGTATGTAATGATTACTAATCAATCTATTTAAAAAATATATTTTTTATAATATAATTAGATGTGCAAATGCCTAAAAAGGTCAAAGAGATATTTAAATAAATGACAGATTAGGTACTCAAAGACTTATAGAATAAATTAATAATTAAATTTAATAATAATTAAAATATAGATTAATTATTCAGCACTTAATTTATTATTTAATTTAATTACACATATAATTTATATTTTTTATAAGAAAATATTATTTAAATTTATTTACTGCAACGCACGTCACGCATCAATTACATGATTCCTAATTTTGTTTCTAGACACAACCAATATGTTCTTTTTCATTGTTTTATAATTCACCTATCTAGATATACTTTTTTTAACTAGTAATTCTCATCATGCATAAACCAATATTAGAGTGTGAGAATAAGATGCGCCTTGAACATATTTAACCTACTAGCCTACCACCATATCCGAAATAAACCAAAATAAAGAAACCCTATCATTGTTATGCAAAAGTAATTAACGCTATTATTCAAGAGCAAAAACATACCTGTCTGTGGAACAGACTTTCTGTGGCAACATTGTCTGAGTTGGGGTAGAAGCTTCGGAGCATTGGGAGATGCTTCAATTCAAAGAACTTCAGTTTTGGGAACTCAATTCTTTCTGTACTTTTTTGGCCTTCTCCCGCGTCCTTCGCAACAATATATTCCATCTGAGAACACCCGTTTATATATAGTTCTTGGAGTTGCAGGAAGCCTTTAACTACGGACCCTGGGAAAAGACTCTTCATGGCAGCTAGGTCCCTTAAAGTTAACTTTATTAGTTTTCCAAATCTTTTTGCCGGAAGAGCCCTATGAATAAGATATTCAAGCTCATCACAAGAATCAACCTCTAGTTCCTTCCAGTTTACAGATTCCTTTTCATCTAGTTCATCGAAAAGATTTCTTCCCAAGCCCTCCATATCTGTGAACGTGATAAGTTCAGATCTCTCCAGTAACGACCTAAATCCAATCCCAGAAAGCATGCCCATGTCAGAATTAGTAAAGACCAATTCGTTTTGGAAATTATATTGCTCCCGTGTTCCACGCATACCCCCAATCGAAATTTTAAATCTTCTCAGATTCTCAAAGCAAAAGTCTTTCCATTTTGGCATATCCTCAGCACTTAAGGAAATTTCTAACGTGTTCAGATCAGGCAATGAAATCAACTCCACGTGTTCAGCCCTTTCCAAAAAGTTTTCTCCCATATATAACTCTTCGAGTCTATTCAAGTTTGACAAAACACCTTGTGGAAGTCCAACACGGACTTCGTCATCACACCTCAAATCCAACAATTTTAGATTACCGAGCTGTCCGATCTCGCTTGGTAATGCACGAAGGGTTGACTGAAAAAAGCTGAGAATTTCCAAGCTCTTGAGGCTTCCAATCATTGATACGTCGGTGGTGTCCAAGTTGCAAAAATCAAAACACAATGTTCGAAGGTTCATCAAGGATTTGAGTGGTGGTGGTGGAAGTTGAAGGAACATGGATCTTAAACTAACAACTCTAAGTTCTGCCATCCCTTCAAAAAAATCTCCTGAATCAAATTTGGTACAAAATTCACCCTTTTCAAAAATATTGTACCTGTCTTGCAGCTGTAAAAGCTTGAGGTTTGGACAATCTAAGCCAGTTGGAAACTCATTAAATTCATCAAACTTCAACGAAATGGCTGAATAATGTCGGAATGTATCTTCTTGGGGCCATTTTTTCAAGCCAGCATCACATCTTACCAGATATGCATCCTTACCCTTAGATGCAATTGATATGCATACATCTCGTACAACATCATGTAACTTCACACTCTCCTCATCACCAACTAGGATCAAGTGACAGTTTTTGAGTTGATTGATTAATGAGTACACCGTTTCTCTTGCTTCTGACACGGTCTCAACATTTTTAAGTAAACGTAGCCCTACAGCATATCTCACCAAGCATTCGATAGGAATATCATAATCTTCTGGAAATAAACTGCAAAGCCGAAGCAATGATTTGGATTCATCCCTTTCCAACATATCATAGCTTAACTTTATAGCTGTTTCCACCTTTTCTGGAATTTCAGTATTTCTCCTTAGTTCTCGAAGCGTAACATTCCATGAATTCTTCTCTTTATGTTTCAGTGCGTTGGCAAGAGTTACAATTGCAAGAGGTAACCCTCGACATTCATATGCAACGTCTTTTGCCACAGGTTGTAACTCAGTATTATCATCTTCAACTCCTGCCATCTCCTTAAAAAGATTCCATGCTTCGTCTTCAGACAGTAATCCGACTGGGAAGTTCTTTTGACACATCATGACGCACACATGTTCATTTCGAGATGTCAATAAAACTTTACAGCAGTGCCGGCCGACTCCAAAAGGAATTCCGAGTTTCTCCAACTCTAGTTTTTTCCAAACGTCATCTAATATTACAAGAATCCTTTTGCCATTTGACAATCTGGTCCGAAGTTTATTGGCTCTAACGAGAAGGCTGGTTTCATTAATATCAAATTTCAAACCCAACATGCCAGCAAGTTCACTTTGAATCTTCGTGAAGTCCGGTTTTGCGGACACAACAGCCATGACAACCTCATCAAATAGCTTCTTAACTTGTACTCTTTTGGCAACTTCTTGCACCATTGTTGTCTTACCCACACCGGCCATACCGTGTATTCCAATCATCCTGATCTCATCCTTCTCCAAAGCATCCATTACTTCTTTTGTAGTCGCCATCCTAGATTCAAAGTCTTTGCAATCTTCTGTTATTACAATCTTCTGCATTGGTGGTGCACGGTAGGCGAATGAAGTGTACTCATTACCTTTATTTTGGAGTTCAATTAGCTTCTCAGACGTTTTCTTGGCATTCCTGCTCAACGAGTAACGGACAAGCAAATTTGGACACCACCCATTCAAACACCCCCTTTCAACTTCAGCTCTATGTTCAAGAACTTTGTTTGCATCATTCGCGGTCTCAATTGCTTTTTTCTGCCAGTCTTGAACATCTTCCCCAACAATTTCTAAGTTTCTTTCGGCTGCGTCTGTCCGTCGCTTTACCCCAGCTTCCACATTTTCTAGATCCTTGACATGTTCGGTCAGATTCTTAATGTTGTTTTTGTAGCAAAACAGATATCCAAACTGACGTCCGATTGGAACAACCAAGTAACCTACAAACAACTCTGTAAATTTTCCCAAGACAGAGGACCCCATTGTAGCAAGTGTCATTTCAGAGTTGAGTAAAGATTGCCAGGAAATGTAGAGTAGATCACCAGATTCTGAGGGAGGCGTATCAACTACAAAATGACAACAAAGTAAATAATAGGGTATGGAGAAGGTAAAAGTGAGAAAAAAACAGAATATGGATTGCACCAATTCTACTATGTTAGTTTAGATTTCTTATTAGAAGCCTTTACAACCGTTACTCTTTTCTAAATCAAAATTTAAATTTGGGTAAAAAAATTCCTAAAAATCTTATCCAATGTCAAACCCAAACACATACTAAATTAATGGAGACTCAAATTAAGGGAGACTTAAACCTTTACTAAAATCACCAATGGAATACACTGTATGAAATCAAATCTTTTACTTAAATATTGACTCAAATTTGAACCTACTTCCTACTTGGGGTCATTTATTCCAAAGGTTAAAAGAAATTTATGTAAATGAAACTTGGATCTTTGGATATACTATTTGATTAGATCCTCCAAAATACCTGATGTTTTTCATTAAATCAAAAGTTGATAGTCTGTTCTAGGATTAGATTCAAGTCTATTTAAGGAAAAAAAGAAAAACAGAAAGCATGATGGAAGCAAATGTTGTTCTTAACTCATCTCCATTTTCAATCATTTCTATGCACACAGAAAACAAATTGAAGCAAAAGTTGTTCAAAGTGAAAGGCAATTAAGTCAAATCAATTTAGACATACCTCTGTTTCTTGATCACAATGAACAAGAGTGAAGAAGCAAAAAAGATTACAGCAGTCAAAGGCAGAAAGCAGCAGATTTGCATTCAGCAGTCAAAGGCAGAAAGAAGCAGATTTGCAATGGAGGAGGAGGATAGCTGCGAAGTATGCCTTAACAAAGAAGAGAGAATGGTTACTCCACTAGTTAAGCCTGCCTTATTTCTTGCAGTCATGCGTCAACTCTAAAATATTGTGGCTGTCTCTAGCATGTAATTTTATTACTATCCCAGTTTCCTAGAAGTATTCAAAAAATGCCAAGTTAAAAAAAACAAATAGCAGCCCTGTTCACATGCTCCTGCTTCTTCATGTTTTGGGATGACTTAAAAAAGTGTATTTTTTTTATAACTTATCATAAGCACTTAAAAAAAAAAAAGGTCATATTTGGAACAACTTATTTAAACTTACTTCTACATCTAATTTTTTTTTTTTTTACATTCATTTGGCACCACCACTAGCCATCACAACCACCACACACTACCATCCTCGCCACCATCACCACTTCCATTCCACAGTCAACACCATTGTCTTCGTTACCACCGCTACCGCCACCATCATGTCATCTCATGACCAGATATGAAACCAAGATTTTATCACGAGGGGGCCAAACAATAGCAAAGTCAAGAATTTTATTTCATGAGATTATAAATTATTTTATCTCTGCAAACACTACCACAATCAAAAATATATATAGCATATCAAGCACAAATAATTATTTTGCAGACCATCCTGATACAACTATTCAAAAACAAAAACTTTGATTTAAGTGTTTCGAGGAAAGTCCAATAATTTTCATGGAATACTTTTCACTAAATAATATTTTTAAAATTTCAAAGGTCGCCAAAAAATCTAATCATAATTGATCTCTGTTAGATATTTACATGAGTAAGAATTCTACGCCGGATAGAAAAAGAAAAGTATGTTAATGTACTATAGATGAACTCTTTACCTATTGGCTTAAGATTTTAGGTGGATATAGATTCCAAATATTTATATTGGGCCTTGTATAAATCCACTTCCTCCAAACAAAATGGTATCAGAGTTGATGGCTAATGATCCTGGTTGAACTCTCCGAGTAGTGCATAGCGTACTGATATTGATGATAACTCTTAAAGAAAAACGACATGGTCTCTTGCAGATGGAGTCAAGATAATAAAATCTTTAAAAACAACCGATACATCAAGTTAGGTGAAATTTCTATTAGTTGTAGTTATTTAGCATAGTCTATGGTTATCGGACAAAAGTTCCATATAGCATTTCCCATAGTCTAATGGAGTAGTTGAGATGTCTCAACTTGCTGTTGTCGTGTAGGTTGTCAATCCTAATTTAACTAGTTTAAATAATGCTTTTGATTGATCAATTAAAAGAAGTAATTTTTTGGTGGATTATGATGGGACATTCTGTGGGTTCAGCAGATGGTAACACGTGTTCTCGGGGGATCACTGTGCTCCGACGACTGATGTCACGACACACGTCCTCGGCGTCGTGTGATCCCGGTACTAGAATGGTGACACGTGTCCTCGGCGTCCGGATACCACTGGGTGGTTTAGATTGATGACACGTAATCTCGGCACTCAATGAACCTCGGTGCTGCCTCATCTCACACGTGTCCTCGGCGCATATGTCTTCTCGGGATACAAGGCCCGGTACACGTCATCTCGGCTCCAAAAGCTCCCCGACGTCTTCGGCTTATGGAGACTAAGGCGAGGAAGGAGTCACTGGCTTGTCCTTTCCGTCAACTCAGTAAGGCAGGCAGGGTAAGCAGAGTTGGCAACCAAGGGGATAAGGACACGTAGTACTGTGAGCAGAGCAGTACATAGCTTTACACAAAGGTCCCAGTCATTGTCCGGGTATACGGGGGATCATTTAATAAACATTCAGTATGATGGGATGTCCTTGATGACTGGGATAGCCCGGAAAGGGGCGCATTAAGTGCTACGAAGATCAAGCATTCAATACATTTGCATAGGGATAAGAGCATTTATTGCTCGGGCGCCCGAGGGAAGGGGCATTGATTGGTCGGGACTCCGAGCAGTTAAGAGCCTTCAAATATCTCTGCAAAAGGGGAAAAACGCTTCCCCATGACTGACATCTCCTACTGTGCACTAGCCCGCAATGATTACTACCAACAAAGGTATAAATAGCCCTCTGAGAGGCAAATCGAAGGTACGCAATACATGCAAACCAGTGTGCTCCGAATACTCTCCCTCTCAAAAACGACTACTGACTTGTCCGTCGGAGGGGAAACGCCGGAGACACTCCGGCACCCTTCTAACTCTTCTCTTCTTGTCCAGGAGAAGCCGGAATCCAACGCCGTTTGTGAGGCTTGGTTCAACCGTTCCACAAGGAGGAACCACCGTCAATCCAACCAGTTCCTTTTGGCCTACGTCACGCCAATCCACTTCATCGCTAGGATTCGACGTCAATGGTCAAGACGAGTTCACCCTAGTCCTGCTTCTGCTCGAACATTTATATTGTGCAAAAATCTGTACGCACAATCTGGCGCCGTCTGTGGGAAAGATCATATTTCCCGAAGATCAGTGACCATGGTGAATACTCGTCAAAAGGGAAAGAGCACTCAGCAAAGGAACGTTGAGTTAACAGCCCCATCCATGTCAAGAACGAAGGATCGCGTGGAAAGCGTGAATAGGGAGTGTTCTGTTCACTCCAAAGGACCGACCCACCAGACCAACATGGGCGTTGGCTCTGGAAAGGCAGCCCCGTTGGCACGGCAACTTGCTGAAGTGATAGAGGACCAGTTCGGGGATCGCCTGAGGCAGTTGGAAGAGGACAACGTCAATGTCCTGAACCGGCTCAATGAGTTCACACTTTCCGGCGGAGGATCTCGAGACCAGGGGCGATCGCACGAGCCCCCTGTCAAGGGAATGAAGGCTCGAGACCTCAGAGATCGCCTCAGCGGTGGATCGAATAGCTCCAGGGCTTCTAAGCGCCCGAGGGCCAGGAGGGAGCTCCCGGAGGTCCCAGCCAAGAAGACAAAGTCATTGGCGTGGAACGACCTCCGTCGGAGACTCTCCGGGCGAGGGGGCGTGGAGGAATCCGAGGAGGGGTCTACACTCTCTGTAAGGAACAATAGGTCAGGACATCCCATCAGACGCCGGGATGAGCAAGAAGTAAGACCTCGGTGCCAAGAAGATCTCCGGGTACATTTGAACTCCACCCGAAGGGGCAACACCATGATAGAAGAAGACGCGGATGACGAGCTCATTCAGTCGCCCTTCACCGAGGCTATCGCGAATATGGAGGTATCAAAGAAGTTTGTCGTGCCAAGGTTTAAAGTTTATGACGGGCGATCAGACCCCGAAGCTCATTTAAGGCAGTACAAGCAAATGATGTCTCTTTACCATTCGGACCACCGATTGCTGTGTCGGGTATTTTCAATGAGTCTAGGCGACTCTGCTATGAAGTGGTTTGAGACCCTTCCACCCGGCAGTATAGGGTCTTGGAAGGAGTTAACCAAGCAATTCTTGGCTCGGTTCATTACAGGGAGTAAACGCCCGAAAGATGTCGGGTCGTTGTTAACTTTGAGACGAAAGGAAGGAGAGACTCTCCGCCAATATGCTACCCGCTATTGGGAGGAAGTCAACGAGGTAGAGGGGTGCTCCGAAGTCATGGCGGCTGCCTCCTTCAGACTTGGCCTCTCGAGGGACACCGACCTCTATAGATCCTTGACAAAGAGGACGCCTACTGGCATGGGGGAGTTGATGGTCCGGATAAATAAGTACTCCAGAGTGGAAGACGAAATGCTGGGGGGCAAAGGAAAACTCTTGGCCCCAAGGAGAAGAGAAGTTGAGAAAGGGGACCTCCCCCGAAAGGGATTGATGCCCTCATCTAGTGGCTCCTTCAAAGGGGTTCAAACCGTGTTCAAGGAGCCCATTTACAGGCTGCTCAACAAGATTAGGAGGGAGCCCTTCTTTAAGTGGCCGCCTAAGATGCTGGGTGACCCGTCCACCAGGAATCAGAAAGTAAGGTGCTCATACCACCAGGATGTGGGACACCTCACCGAGGACTGTAGGGTTTACAAGTCCTTCCTGGAAAAGTTGGTACGGGAGGGGCACCTGAGGGAGTACATTGAGGAAGCGGCACCAAAGGAGACCCGTGTCGCCGATGGTCAGGTAAACGTTCAGGACAATGTCATCGATGTCATCCACGTATGTCCCACGGATCGCCCAACGTCAAATACCCTCAGATCGGATCTTAAGAGAGTGACTTTCACAAGGAAGCTAGACGAGGAGAAGGGGGAACGACCCAGCAAGAGGGTCCGGGAAAGCAACAAGGACATCACATTCTCTAATGACGACCTGACTGGCGTCGTGCTGCCCCATGAGGACGCCTTGGTCCTCACCCTAAAGGTCGGCACCTTTGATGTCAAGAGAATCCTGGTGGACTCTGGGAGTTCCTCTGAAGTGATGTATTACGAAGTTCTAAAGCGCATGGGACTTGGCCCCCAGGATCTCGTCAAAGTGGGCACACCCCTTGTTGGATTTAATGGCTCTTACGCCCTGCCCTTGGGCAAGATTACGCTACCCGTCGTCACAGGGCCAGTTACAATAAACACAGAATTTGTGGTGATAGACTCTGATTCGCCTTACAACATAATCATGGGGCGCGCCTGGCTGCATGCACTAGGAGCGGTGCATTCCACCTACCACCAAATGTTAAAGTTCCCAACTCCAGAGGGGGTAAAAGAAATCCGTGGGGATCAGGCATCCGCCAAGACATGTTTCTACTCCGCTGTGAAGGCGGGAGTCGCCTCCAAGGAAAAGGAGAGGCCCCCAGAAGAACTGCTAAACAAATAGCAATTACAGTCCGGGCGGCTCGGGGTCGACGAGCCGCGGATCGATCCGGCAGACAGATCCATGGAGGATCTCCTGAAGATACCTTTGGTTGAAGGAGACGAGGAAAGATGCTTTTTGATTGGATCCACCATGTCCCATGTTGAGCAAAGGGAGATGACGGATTTTTTGAGAAAGAATGCAGATGTGTTTGCATGGGATTCCATGGAGATGAAGGGGATAAGCCCCGACGTTATCACTCACAAGCTCCATGTTGACCCCGCCCACAAACCGGTAAAGCAGAAGCCACGACGCATGGCTCCGCATCATGCCCAAGCAGTAAACGAGGAGGTGGAGAGGCTACTGAAAGCCGACACCATCCGGGAAGTTCAATTCCCGGAATGGCTGTCCAACACCGTTTGTGCTAAGAAGAAAGGTGGGAAGTGGCGCGTGTGCGTAGACTTCACGGATCTGAACAAAGCCTGTCCCAAGGACGACTTCCCCCTCCCAAAGGTGGATCAACTGGTGGACGCCACGGCAGGGCATCAGCGCATGGCTTTCCTGGACGCCAGGGCAGGATACCATCAGATCCCCCTCCATCTATCTGACCAGGAGAAGACCGCGTTCATTACTCCCATGGGAGTTTATTGCTACAAGGTCATGCCTTTCGGCCTTAAGAACGCTGGAGCCACTTACCAGAGACTTATGAACCGGATGTTCAAGAGGCAGATAGGGGACACGATGGAAGTCTACATCGACGACATGCTGGTGAAGAGTCGAAGGAAGGATGATCACATCAGGGACCTGGAGGATACCTTCTCCACCCTGCGGAAGTATGGTTTGAAGCTGAACGCGGCAAAATGCGTCTTTGGAGTTGGATCCGGGAAGTTCCTAGGGTACTTGGTGAGCCGGCGAGGAGTCGAAGCCAACCCAGAACAAATACAAGCCGTCCTAGACGTTCAAAGCCCCCGGACGGTTCGGGAAGTCCAAAGACTCACGGGGATGCTGGCAGCCCTAAACCGATTCATGTCTCGGTCGTCAGACAAATGCAAGCCCTTCTTCGATGCTATCAGAAGGTCCGGGAAGGGGACTTGGAACGATAAATGTGGAGAAGCACTCGAAGGGATCAAGGAGTACCTTAGGGTCCTCCCAACCCTGTCTGTCCCGATGCCAGGGGAAACACTATTCCTCTACCTGGCGGTGTCAGAATTCGCAGTTAGTGGAGTGTTGGTACACGAGCATGAACGCGAGCAAAGGCCAGTGTACTACGTAAGTAAGGCCTTGTTGGACGCTGAGACAAGGTACCTACCACTGGAGAAGCTGGCTTTAGCATTAATCACAGCTGCGAGGAAGCTGAGGCATTACTTCCAAGCCCATCCAATCATGGTCCGCACGGACCAACCTCTGAAGGCTATACTGAGGAAAGCCGACCTTTCAGGGAGGCTCGCCAAGTGGGCAGTAGAGATGGGGGAACATGATATCCGCTATGAACCTCGTACTGCCATAAAAGGGCAAGTGTTAGCGGATTTCATAGCAGAATTCTCCAAGGAAAGACTCCTTTCCCCTCGAGGGGAACTCCCCGGCACGGTCAGGCAACTTACATCTCCATCCCAGGAACCCTCCTGGAATCTCTTCGTGGACGGATCCTCCAACAACAGAGGTTCCGGCATAGGAGCATTGCTGGTCTCCCCGGAGGGAGTAGTCACGGAACAAGCTGTCCGGCTAGGTTTCAAGGCATCCAATAATGAAGCGGAGTACGAGGCTCTAATTTCGGGGCTCAAACTCGCCGACGCTGCAGGGGTGGCAAGGCTGATAGTCCATTGCGACTCCATGTTAGTGGTAAATCAGATCAGCGGAGAATTCGAAGCAAAGGACTTTAGAATGAAGGCCTATTATCGCAAAGCCGTGGCCTTGTTCCACAAATTTGAGAAAAGAGAAATCAAGCAGATACCTCGGGCCGAGAATGCCCATGCCGACGCCTTAGCTTGTCTGGCCTCGGCCCTGGACTCCACCACGACGCGAAGAATCACCGTGGAGTACCTTCCGGGTCCCGCCATAGATCCAGTTCCTTTGGTGACTGTCATTGAGCAGGGGGAAAAGCCTCCTAGCTGGATGGATCCATTGCTTGGGTTCCTCCTCTCCGAGATACTCCCTGAGTGTCCAAAGGAAGCCAGGAAGATAAAGATGAAGGCCCCAAGGTTCTGGGCTTCTCCGGATCAGAGGCTGTATCGAAAGTCACTTTCCGGGCCGTATTTACTCTGTGTCCGTGAAGACGAGGTTGAACCACTCCTATATGAGGTACATGAAGGCATATGTGGGGGGCACTCAGGAGGACGAACCATGGCCCACCGCATCATGTCACAGGGGTACTGGTGGCCGCGAATGCAGAGGGATGCACAGGCATACGTTCAAAAATGTGACCAATGTCAGAGGTTCGCCCCGGCTATTCGACAGCCAGCCGGGGACCTGCATCCATTGACTTGTCCCTGGCCGTTCGCCCAGTGGGGACTTGACTTGGTTGGGCCGCTCCCTAAGGCCCCAGGCAACAAAAGATTCCTGATAGTGGGAACTGACTACTTCACAAAATGGGTCGAGGCTGAGCCTCTGACTCATATCAGGGATGTGGACACCAAGAAGTTTGTGTGGAAAAACATAGTTACAAGATTCGGGATCCCCCGCGCCCTTGTGTCTGACAACGGAACGCAATTCAACAGTGGACCTTTCAAGTCCTTTTGTGAGCACCTCAAAATTCGAAACTATTATTCTACTCCCGCGTACCCTCAAGGAAACGGACAAGCCGAGTCCTCGAACAAAGCCATTGTCAATAGTATCAAGAAAAGGCTGGAAAAAGCCAAGGGAAAGTGGGTGGAGGAGCTCCTCAACGTCCTATGGACATACAGAACCACCCCTCGCAGGTCAACAGGGGAAACGCCATATGCCCTCGCATACGGGGTTGAAGAAGTCATCCCTCTTGAAGTGGGTCTTCCCACTATAAGGACATTGGCCTTTGACACAGGAGACAACGACCGCCAACTCGGCCTGGATGTAGACCTCGTGGAGGAGAAGAGGGAAATGGCAGCCTTGAAGCTGGCCAAATACCAGGAAGGGGTGTCCAGGCTCTATAATAGAAAGGTCAAGACTCGGGAATTCAAAGTAGGTGACCTTGTGCTCAGGAGGGTGGTGGCAAACACCCGAGACCCGGCGGATGGCAAGCTGGGGCCCAACTGGGAGGGTCCATACAAGATCACGTCAGCAGGAAGCTCCGGCTCGTATGAGTTGCAAGACATGGAAGGAAACAATGTAAAAAGACCATGGAATGTAATGAATTTGAAAAAGTATTTCTTTTGATGTTCAAGTCTTATAGTAATCATTTTCCTGGAAAATGCATGACCCCGAGGGTACGGAGTCCCGAACCCCTGTCTCCAAACAAACAAACAAGTAAAAGTTTCCCGAGGGGGACATGGCCCCGAGGGGAACGTTACCCCGAGTGACAGACGCGTCGGGGTGGTACCCGAGCAGGTGCCCAATGGAAGAAAATAAAACCCCGATGGGAAGAAACACCCGACACTTCTTGCTTAAATAAAGTACTTAGTGTGTGTATCCCTGGAGTTCACAAGAGGAGTACATTGGAAAAAGTATGTAGGAAAACAAAGTTCAAATTTCATTTCCAAAATAGGGCTTTGCGTCCCCCGAGCTACAGGATTGAAAATAAAAAGTTACATAAATGAGGGAAAAAAAGCCTAAACTACTGCGCTGGGGGCTCAGTCACTTCTCCACCGATGTTGCCCCCTATGTCTCCAAAGAGCTCATCGATGCTGGCAGATAGAGTGTCCGCAGCAGGGGCGTCGGCGGGGGGCACAGAGGCAGAAATAGGTGCCGGGGGATTAGCAGCAGTCTGCTCCACATTTGCACCGTCGGCAGAAACTTCCCCCGAGGCGGCTGCTATTTCCTCAGAAGGAACGTACTTGTGTTCCTGAAAAAGTGGAGAGTCCTCAGGCACCTCGGCGGCTCTCAGACCCGCATCCCAGCCCAGTTTGAAAAACTCTTTCTTCTGCTCCTCGAAGGCCACCAGGATGTCGTCGGCGCACTGGTCAACGATCTCCTGCTGGGTCTTGTTAGCAGCTTCCAATGCTGCCCGGACCTTGTCCAGCTCCTGGGTGAGTGCAGAACAAGTCTGCTCTGACTCCGCCACCTTGGCTTCCGCCGCCGAGAGTTGCTTGGTGGATTCCGTGATTTTCTTCTCGGCATCGGCTAGGGACGCATTGGTTTTCTTAAGCTTGGCCTTGGCACCCTCGGCCTCCTTCAGAAGTGCAGCTATTTGTGCAGACTGAGAAGACAAAGTTTTGTCCCTCGCTGCCACTTCCTCCTTTGCCGTTGCAAGAGCAGCCTGAGCCTCAGATTTTTGCTTCTCTGAGTCCTGGAGCACGTCCCGTTGGGAGTAGAAGCGGTCGGCAATAGCAGAGACTTGCTGAGCAGTCTGCAAAGAAGGTGGGAAGTCAGCACAGTTAATGAAACAAGGAAGTGAAAGGAGAAAATCGACTTAGACACTCACCACCAAGGAATTCTGGATGATGTTACGAAGAAGTTGATTCAGTGGCCTGCCTCGGTGCTCCTCCATGTCGCCAGGAAAGAGGAGGGTCTCACTCACAGCATAGGCCACGTAAGGAGAATGGATGATTGAATCAGACTCTCGGATCGGATTGCCTTCGCGATCCCGAACCCGAGGACGCCATTCCGCCGCCTGAGTCATTGGCACTGAAGGGGAAGGCGGAGTTGTGCCAGGAGTTGATGATGACGAAGTAGGAGCGGGAGTACCCCTACCCCGACCGGCCACATCATGTTTCTGCTTCACTCTCCTTTCCTCCTCGGCGTGGGGGTCTCTTTCTCGGCCCCGGCCGCGCCCCGAAGGTCCAGAAGGAGGAGGAAGGTTGGAACGAGAAGTCCCCCTCGGTGGTGGAGGAGGATCGACTGGTGGAGTCCCTCTTGGCGGTGGGGGGGGAGGTTCATTGGAACTAGTTCCTCGGCCCCGGCTGTCTTTGAGGGCGGCTCGTTTCTTAATCAAGTTCAAGTCCAAGCGATAACCAGACATCGCAACTTCAAGAGCGTCCTCTGTGTTCAAGCTCTCAAGAACTTCGAAGTTTGGCCAAGTCTCCCTCGCCGACGTGCTGGGCTCAGCACCGGTGGTAGCAGCAGGACCCCTTATCTCAACGACCTCGTCTTCCTCCTCAGCAGCTGTACCCTCGGCGACCCCCTCTACCTCGGCTTCAGTGGCCCTGTCGGGGTCGTTCTCCAAGTTCGCCTCAGTGGGCTCCTCTCCTGCCAAGGGATCGTAGTTGTGAGGTGTTTGGCTAAACTTCTTGTACCCCGGGGTGTAGTCAAGGAGGAGGTGGGCAGCACGACCCAGGCCCTTGTTCCCCAAGAAGTTCCAGACAAAGCTGATGTCACCGATGTTCACTTGGTTCCGAGGAAGGGCAGATGTCTCGGAGTCGGGGATCCCTGCAAACAAAACAATCATCAGCCGAAGAACATTGGAGGAAAAGCAGAAAAGTAGACAAGGGAAGGGCCGACGTACTCGTAGTCCTCCACTGCTTGGGGCACCACAAGTCAGCGGCGTATTCTGGACCAGGCCCTTTCTCCCATTGACCACCGAAGATGAGGAGGTCATCCTTGTACCCTTTGTCGGAATCTGGAAGGTGGGTGACAAGGTACATGGTGGTATCCCGAGCCTTGAGGTAGTACATTTGTTGGGGCATGACCCTCACCAAGGCATAACAGAAGAGAATGTCGTCCAAGCCGAGGTGAAGGTCATGACGCTCGTTCAAGGCAATGACACCCATGATGATCCTAAAGGTGTTAAGGCAACACTGCCCCGGGAAGAGTCGAAAACGATGTAGGAAACGGAGGAGAATAGGGTGGAGAGGAAACCTAACTCCGCCCTCCATTATGGCCTTCGTATAGAAGGGCATCTCAGCCTCGGTGCCGACATCTACCTTGTGCTTTTTTGGGTCAAACTTATCTATTGTGACCTCGGGGGGAATGGAGTAGTGGGTCCTAAAATTTACTATTTGCTGCTTGCCCTCTACGGTGTACTTGCGAGGCCGAGAGGAACCAGCCTCGTCTGCCTCGGGGACCTTCTTGGGACGACGTTTAGTCATGTCCTCGGGGACAAGATGGTCCTCGGGGGTGTTCTCTCTGCTTGGTACACTCACTGGACTCAACGGAAGGAAGACCGGTGGACGGAGTATGAACAGGCAGGGTCACTCTTGACACAGACGAAGGAGAAGAAGGCGACTGGTCGCCGGAAAAACGAAGAAAATAGAGGAAAGAAAACGAGTAATGTAAGGAGACTCACCGGAATGAGGAATGAAGAAGGAAGCGATGGCGGCAGAGGACTGTGGTCTTCAGAAAAAAGCGTCAAATGAGGCGGCGAAGTGAACAGGTTGCAGCGACTCTCCGGCAACTTTCCGGCGATGAATAGCTCTGCAGAGTTAGCTTTCGAGAACGAAGCACGGATGAGCTAAGTGTTGTTTATATAGTACCTGTCCCCATCATTGCGCACGAAGCACGATGAGAGGCGCATTTAATGCGCACGATCTCCGAAGAGGGGATTGCGGCTGCAGAAGTGATGGAGTTGGTGAGCCCTCTCACCTTCTCCACGACACGTGTCCTCTGTCGTACGAAGGCCAAGGGCTGGGGGGCAGTTGATGGGACATTCTGTGGGTTCAGCAGATGGTAACACGTGTTCTCGGGGGATCACTGTGCTCCGACGACTGATGTCACGACACACGTCCTCGGCGTCGTGTGATCCCGGTACTAGAATGGTGACACGTGTCCTCGGCGTCCGGATACCACTGGGTGGTTTAGATTGATGACACGTAATCTCGGCACTCAATGAACCTCGGTGCTGCCTCATCTCACACGTGTCCTCGGCGCATATGTCTTCTCGGGATACAAGGCCCGGTACACGTCATCTCGGCTCCAAAAGCTCCCCGACGTCTTCGGCTTATGGAGACTAAGGCGAGGAAGGAGTCACTGGCTTGTCCTTTCCGTCAACTCAGTAAGGCAGGCAGGGTAAGCAGAGTTGGCAACCAAGGGGATAAGGACACGTAGTACTGTGAGCAGAGCAGTACATAGCTTTACACAAAGGTCCCAGTCATTGTCCGGGTATACGGGGGATCATTTAATAAACATTCAGTATGATGGGATGTCCTTGATGACTGGGATAGCCCGGAAAGGGGCGCATTAAGTGCTACGAAGATCAAGCATTCAATACATTTGCATAGGGATAAGAGCATTTATTGCTCGGGCGCCCGAGGGAAGGGGCATTGATTGGTCGGGACTCCGAGCAGTTAAGAGCCTTCAAATATCTCTGCAAAAGGGGAAAAACGCTTCCCCATGACTGACATCTCCTACTGTGCACTAGCCCGCAATGATTACTACCAACAAAGGTATAAATAGCCCTCTGAGAGGCAAATCGAAGGTACGCAATACATGCAAACCAGTGTGCTCCGAATACTCTCCCTCTCAAAAACGACTACTGACTTGTCCGTCGGAGGGGAAACGCCGGAGACACTCCGGCACCCTTCTAACTCTTCTCTTCTTGTCCAGGAGAAGCCGGAATCCAACGCCGTTTGTGAGGCTTGGTTCAACCGTTCCACAAGGAGGAACCACCGTCAATCCAACCAGTTCCTTTTGGCCTACGTCACGCCAATCCACTTCATCGCTAGGATTCGACGTCAATGGTCAAGACGAGTTCACCCTAGTCCTGCTTCTGCTCGAACATTTATATTGTGCAAAAATCTGTACGCACAGATTACTTTGATGGAAAGTGGTTAAGGTTGGACAAGAAAATCGGTTCTCTCCCTACTTATAAATGTATACAATTCTCATCACCGTTATGTATCACAAAGATTGAAGGTCAGAAGAGAAAAATAAATTTTTGGGCTACACCATAAGAATTCTTTGATTGTCGATTAGGAAATTCACGGTTTTTAGTGCATGGGATGTGCCACAACAAAGTACCAACACATACGATACACAAAGTACAATCATTGTATGCATTTTTTTTGCCGACGATTTGGACTAGACCAATGAATGGAAGGACATAAAAGGTCTTTAAAAATAACCAATGCATCATGTTAGGTGAAATATCTATTAGTTGTAGTTATTTTATTCAGCGCGTCACTGTTGATGCACATTACTTAATATTCTTTTAATTTCAAAGGTAATCCAAAAATATGATCACAATTTATTTATGTTGGGTATGACATGGGTAGGAATCCCATGTCTGATAGAAAACGAAATGTATGGTAATGTACTATAGATGCACTCATTACCTATTGGCTTATTCTTTTAGATGAGCCTAGGTTATAAACATTCATATTGGGTCTTGTATCATTGAGTTTCCTTTTTCCTAACAAAGTGGTATGACTGATGATCCTGGTTGAGCTCTCCAAGTGGCTCATAGCATACTGATATTGATGACTCTTGAAGAAAAACAATATGGGCGCTTGAACTTGGAGTTAGCATAATAAGGTCTTTAAAAGACAACCAATACGTCATGTTAGGTGAAATGTCTATTAGTTGTAGTTATTATATTCGACGCATCATTATTGATGCACATTATTTAATGACGATAGTAGCTTATTTAATCTTTTAGGGTTGTTAGAATGCACAATATGTTTTAAGACTCATCAGACAGTCCGATTTTTGTTGAATCATGTATTAGTGAGTATAATTTTAACATGAATTATGCAACTTTGATTCATCATTGTAATTGAATTAAAAGAAGGGTTAGTAGCATTTTTAGTCTATAAAGTATGTATTTTTTTGTCAGTTTAGTCCTCATTATATCAATTTAGTCAATTTGGCCCTTAAAATATTCAATTCGTGTCACTTTAGTCCTTACATAGATTGACCGTCAAGTTTTTTTGACGGAAGTGACCACATGTCATTTTTTTAGATGGTATCATGTGTCCAACACATGATCATTATATCAAAAACTTAATATTTCATCTATGTAATGACCAAAAAGACATGAATTGGTACAACGAGAACTAAACTGACAAAAAATACATATTTTAGGAATTAAAAGTACTATTAACCCTTAAAAGAATGCACTGGACTTCAGAAAAAGGTAGATATGATTTGATTAGGAGTTTGGAATGAATTTGGGTGGTTTTGGTGTGTGTTTGAAACAAGACACTAGTTGTGTTATTGGAATAGTTAGGTGTACATGGTTATGGAAAAAAAGTTTCATATAGCATAGTCTAATGGAGTAGTTTGGATGTCTCAACTTGCTGTTGTCTTGTAGTTTGTAACATATTCTTTTATAAGACTTAATATGACTCACATGTTTTAGCATATATGATTTAATTGATTATTTTTATCAGATAATTAGTTGGAGTCAGGTAATAATAAGGTCATCAATCCTACTCTTATCGGTTTAAATAATACTTCTGATTGATCAATTAAAAGTAGTAGTTTGTTGGTGGGTTGCTTTGATCGAAAGTGGAATTACAGTTGGAGAAGAAAATTGGTTGTCAATCTACTTATAAATGTACACAATTCTCATCACTGTTTTGTATCGTAGATTCAAGGTTGTGAGAGAAAAATAAATTTTCGAACAATTCTTTGATTGCCAATTAAGAAATTCAAGGTTTGTAAGGCTCATTAGGAAATCAGATTTTTGTTGAATTTTGAACTAGGTAGCTATGATGGAAACATGAAACTATATAGCTTGGATGTATCAGTCTAATAGAGTTAAAAGCATGTTGGGGACTTGGTGAAGGGTGATATGATTGGTCAGGCGTTTGTAAGAAATTGGGTAGCGTTGGTGTGCTAGAAAGGAAAAGGGTACGGTATCAGCGGCGGTATGGTACCAAAAATTATAAGTTTTTAAATCTAAGTTATAATTTTTTTGATATGTAAGTTACAATTTTAAAGGGTATGATTGATTATAGAAGGTTGAAATTGATACCAAGAAATTCATGATCAATCATAAGTGTCTGTGATCGATCATAATTTTCTGTTCAACAGACGTAACATCTTATTTAAACATTGTAATTTTACCCATAAAAAATAGTATTCGGTTTTGAGACGGGTCCTCTCAATTAGTGTGCAGATCTAGCCGATCAGCTCGGCCGTCTGGTGGTTGGGAGTTATGCCAAGTCAGCAACGAGTGAGGATTGATTACAAATCATGCAAGAATTCATCACAATTGATAGGTAGCAGACCAAATGGTTCAGACTCAGACAACTGATAGAGCAATCCAACATCGAATAATCAAAAAATACGAGACCACCGAGTAGGGTGGTCTAATGGTGGTACCGACCTTACTCCTCACTTAAAGGTTAGAAATTCGAGTTCTGGAGTCTCCATTAGGGTTCGGTGGTTGGCCGTTATGCTAGCCTAATTAGGCCTGGTCCCGAGAAGTGTTCCAGACGCGGTCAGGGGTCTTATGATCCCATTAGTGAGGGCCTAACGGGGTGGTCGCTGGACAGTCTTCCTTGTCCCCACCCTTTTTTTTTTAACCAGTAAAAAAAAATCAAAAAATACAATTGGAGTATACCAATTGTACTCTCAAATCCTAATTTTTAATATGATATCATAAATTAGGTTCTTTTTATGTTGGATCATGTGTGTGTTACAATATGAAAATTGAGTAAAAATTTGAATCTCTCCGTTTAGTTTGAGTTTGAATAAAAGATTACATGTAATTTTTAATTATTTTTACTCAAAAATAAAATATGAATGAAAGTTTGGAAAATGATTAAAAATGTCCTTGTATAATTTTAATGGATTTGAATAATAGGTAGATATAGTCTTGAGAATCTTGTCAAAGAAATAACTGGATAAAAATTAACTCTCAAAGCATGATTTACACATGATACCCAACCAAATAACACAAATTAGACTAGATATGATTATTCATAGGTTAGGTTAGATATATGTTAACTCGATAAGATTTAGACCCGAAATAAATTTAATACAACACAACTCAATGACATTATTGCTAGTAGTTTGACTCCCCTGAATAATTTGAGAATTATATAATTATTTTCAACAGTGAATATTTGTCCACATTAATAAATTTTATCTTATTCAAAAAATAAGTTAAACCTTACAAATTTTAAATAAATTGAATTCAATAACTTGGACATATCTTCATTATTCAAATATAATTCAAGAATATTCCAATTAATTTAGTAAGTAGTAGATAATCCATCTCTTATTTCACAATGACAATGAATTATATTGTTAAATTAAAATTCAATTATTAATTTTCAATAATTCAATTTTCATAACTAATTGAAATTTTAATTTTTGAAAGTTAAATTATGATTTACAAACTCAAAAAATTAAAGTTATAACTAATTCAAATAATTAATAATCGATCATATGATCGATTATTAATTATATTAATATAATTTTAATTTTAAAAATAATAACTTTGTGGTATAAATTAGTGTTTTAAAACCCGACTGACCCGGCGGATTGACTCGATGAATCGGTGCCTAAACCGAGCCGGTCATATCATTTTGCATAGGAAAAATTATATTTCATACCTATGAGGTTTGTCACTTAATCACTTAGACCCCCTAATATTTGAAATATTACACACAAAGTTCTTGAGATTTGTACATGCGTAACATTTAGATCCCTACGGTTAATGTTTGGTAGTATATCTGTTAATAGATTATACCTATACCCTCTGAAATTTGTAGACGTATAACACTTAAACCCCTCAAATTTAAAATATTATATTTAAACAAAAAATATTACAATTAAAGATAAAATATCAAATATTTTAAATTTTAAAACCAAAATTCATGTTTTATTATATCATTTATTAAAATTAAATTAAAAATAAAAATTTAATTTTTTCTTCAAAAATCATAATTAATACTGTTGATGTCAAAATTTAGACGACTTACGCATCAGTTTGTTGGGCTCGATAACCTAAAAAAAAAGTTAGAGACAAGAGGGAAGCTCCAAAGGTCGACTCTCTGATGTCTAAGTCAATAAGTTACTGAAATATATGAACTACATATACAATTATACTGTCTATTGGAATAAACTAAAAAATCAAACAAGGGGTCAAATTATAATGGATACAATATATTCTATCTTGAATTGAGGTAATTTGATCATTTAATAGATTTTGTAAGTTTTTGTAACTAATAAAAGATTTAACCGTAATATTTTAAACTTGAGAGGGCATAAGTGTTACATCTACAAATTTTAAAGGGTCTAAGAATAATTTATTAACTGGTAGACTAATGGACAACAAGTATAAGTGTTACGAAAATACAAACTTTAGGAGGTCTGTATGTGATATTTCAAATATTATGGGGTCTATATGATTAAGTGATAAATGGCTGGGTCTAATTTTCCATTTTTTATAAAAGGCTAAGTTATGGGCATTTTGCCCTAAATCCATAAATTTCTAAGGGCACCGCTGACCCTTATTCAAATTTACACTCAAATTTAAATTTGAGTAAAAAAGTCTAAAAAATTTGTTCCAACCCTTGACTCAAATTTATACCAAATCAAGTGAAACTCATTTTTTTACTCAAATTAAGGGAGACTCAAATCTTTACTCAAATATTTAATGGTAAGATTTTACCATGTTTTAAATATCCAATGGTCATCCTTATTCCATTTTAAATTTAAGTTTTTTTTTTAGACAGAAACGGTAAAACCTAACAGTCAAACCAACTCAACCCCTTAAAAGGGAAGAGTTGGTTGACACTAATATTTTTAAATTTAAGTTTGCACTCATTTAAATTTGAGTATGAGTTTGAGTTTGTCCATTGGAGCCTTTTATATCAAATCAAGCTTTTTATTCACATGTTAATTTAAATTTGTGTAAAAATTTGAGTCCTGCTTAGTGAGCCCCTGCCTCTTCGCACCAGTCGACGATCTTCTCAGCCCAGTCGCTCTCTCTGAGTTTCAGTCTCTCAATCGCAGTTCTCTCTCTGTGCGGCTGCGAGCAAGTAAGGGACGAAGACTTCTTCAAAGCTCCATCCCATCGAAGAATCGACGACCAGCAGCAGGTAGTACATTACATACTCTCTCTCTCGTTCTCTCTGTCGCTCTCTCTCTACTCTGAGTGGTCTCTAACATATACACAGTACATGCCCTAATCGGCAAAAAAATTATATTTGATGTACATGCCCCAATTGATCAAAAAAATTATATTTTTGATTCTCTCTGTCGGTCTCTCTCTCTATTCTCTACTCTGAGTACTCTCTAACTGTCTGTCTCTCTCTTTATACATTGAATCTTTGATAATGTTATGAGCAAACATGCAATTATAAGTAGTTAAGTATATAGAATCAAGTCATTATAATTTTAAACATGTGATTACAATTTACAACCTGTGATTATAAATAGTTAAGAGCATATTGTTTGATCAATTGAGCAAATTAGGGCAAGTTTTTTTTTATTTTGCTTATGGTTGCGAGTTGAGCTTGAGCAGATTTGGCAAATTGAGCATATTTATGGTTGTCTTTCATGCATTGGTTTTTGATTATTTTCATTTGTTGATGTAAGAGCTTTATAAGCTTGAATCTATATTTTTAATATTGTTGGGATGTTATTGATGCTGTGACATTATGAGATGATGTTGCATTATGTATCTTAGGTCATACTTTAAAAGTTTAAAGTTGGTGTGTTGTGGGGTTTAATTGTGGGTTTTTGGTTTTGGATGCTCATATTAGAATGTCTTCCTCCGGAACACCAATTGAATCTCAATCTACACCAACTAGCTCTTGGAAGTTGGAATTTCTGTCTTGAACTTAAATAGATGTATTTTTCTCTACTTAACTTTAAAAGTTGAATTGGAAATTGAATGCATTGGAATTTGGAATTTTGGATACATGTTGGATAATTTTGTTTACTTAACTTTACATGTTTGATGCTATTTTATAATTATTGTTATTTTTTAGTCTATTTATTACAATTTGTAATTATTTTTTATTATTTTACCGGCCCAACAACTCAACGATTGAACCAGTGACCCATTGACCCTATCCATTTGTCTGGTTGATGTCTAGGCTGGGTTTTAAAACTATGGTATAAATTTTTCTTTTTTCCCCGCAGTGCTACCTCCATTTATTAAGAGCTCCGCTGACCTCTACAAGAAAACGGCACCGTAGCTTGCCCAATTTCATGGTGGAACTATCAGACCTCATAGCAAACCTCGACCCCTTCAACCTAGATGCCACAGCCACCACGGCCGCCAGTGAAAACCACCACACACTGCGGAAAATATGCACCAGAGGCTGTGACAGACCGATAAACGTGTGCCTGTGCGAGACCATCCCAACCGAGTCCATTTTAACATGCACCCAAGTGGTTATTCTACACCACCCTCACGAGAGACGCCACAAGCTCGCCACTGTACCTGTGCTCCAAAAATGTTTGTGGAACTGCGAAATCATAATTGGACGTAGATTACGTTATGGTGATTCAAGTATTCTGGATTCTTTGTATACTGATGCGATTGAAAAGCCTAATGAACCGCTTCGTGCGCTCTTTCTCTTTCCGGGTACGACGTCTTCTTTATCTTTCATATAGTTGAAAGATTAACACACACTTCATATAGTGCTCATAGAAAAAAGATGTGTTTTTTTTTTTTTTTGGTAGAAACTGGGATTTCGGAAAATGGGCCAGTAATCAGTTTTGTAATTGAATAATGGTGGACTATGTGGACGTTTTTGACAGAATTCAATGGAAATCCGGTCAAATGATTTAAAATTGAAACCTTTCACTAAGTTTCTATTAAGTCAAGCAGTTAAAACGCCCCAATTACGCACAAATGTGGAAGTGTTGGAATTCTTTCGGGAACTTTTTCAGAAAGAAATTGACTCAATTCATTCATTCTGGAATTCTTTGAAATCTTGTGAAAAATTTATGTAAGTTTGGATTCGAGTTAGGATTATAATAACTGGGCTAGTTTTCATTTCTGTTTCATTAGTTTGGACTATGGAAGATTAGTTGCCATTCAATTAAATTGGTCAAATGATGTAAAAAGTGAAGAAAAAAAAATCAGTTGTATGCATTAACATTCAAAGACTGGCTTCACAAAATTGAGTGTTTTGGTCACCGGTAGGAAAAAGGAGAAGTCCAGTAAAATAATATTAAACAATAAGAAGTTTATGGAAAGAGATATCGTAGTAATGTGCTGTTAATTTACATGCCTTTAGGCTCTCTATACGTGGTTTGACATAATAAAAAGAAAAACTGCATGTTTGATTCTTTCTTGCAGCTCTAAATTATTTCGAGTTGAGCTCATCCGATTGGTAAATTCATGATTGCTTGTCACAAAATTCCTTAACACTCAAGGGAGATCATTTGAAAGACAACTAGTGAGTAATAATCATCATAGTTTGGAGCTTTCCATTTTTCCAACTTATATTGAGCATCATGCTAATTGTCTTGAGACTTAGCTCATTTGCAGCCATACATTCGTTCGCCTGTGGAGAGCTCTTCAAAAGTTATTTGATGAAATATTAATTTGTTAGATGTTGTGCATATACTTCTTCATGTTGAATTGATGGTGAGGGGTTCTTGTTTTTGTGTTTTCATGGCCCTATATATATGACTCAATACTTTATCACTTTTTAGGTACGAGGACATTGCCTTCAGTGGAGATAAATAAGTGGAAATATTCATTTGGTGATGCTAATTTAAATAATCACGTTTTGATTGCTTTTGACGGGACTTGGAAGTATGCCAAAGAGATGGTACATGCAAGTGTACCATTTCTATCAAAGTTTGCTGTTCAGGTTTGTTTAAATTATGACGTCGGGGTTGATGGTGGCACAATATTTGATTCAGATTTGATTCTTAGGAAGGAACCATTTATTGGGTGTATGAGTACAATGGAGGCTGTGGCACGGTGTCTACGGGTTCTCGAGTCGAACGGGGATGTGATTGAGTTGAGGATGGTTGAGGTTTTAAAAGCTATGGTGAGGTTTCAAGCTTGTTTTTTGAAGCCCATGAAGGCAAGGCCAAGGTTGTTTAAGAAGGGTAGGGTGGATGAGAAGAAGAATGTGAAAAGAGAATTCCCTGGTTAGGTGAATTCCTATTCGATATGATATCATTTGGTGCATTTGTATTGGATTTTGGTTTTGTTGGTCAATCGCAATATATATCTGCTCTAATTTGGGTTGAGGACACTGTTCTGTGTTTCTAAATAGATTTATGTTCCAAAACGTGCATAATTTGCCACGCTTTTCAACTTGACCCTGGTGGTCATTTATCAAACAAAGGGGAGAAGTGGATGTCTATGGCTGGTTGTTTAATGCCACCACACTATTATTTGAAAATTTCCTTTGATTTTTTTACTTAATAAGGATTTCAATGCTGCTTCTGTCATTGAATGAAATTCCTCATTGATTTTGATACTCCAAATGACAAAGTTAACGTAGTTTGTGGGGTGGAAGAATCGACATTTGTCCAAAGGAGGAAGGGTTCCCCTCAGCAGTAGCACCTTTGTCAAGCCTTCCGGCCTGTACTTTTCTTTATTCACCAAGCCAACTTCGATGACGAGATGGAGTTATAGAAAAGGGATTCTTCTGGGAAAGAGGTGAAGAGGAAAAGAGAGTTTTATTGATTGGTATGTAGCTGTTTGGATTCTTGAAATGTATCACGAGCTGCGTCAGAGAAATTTTCCAAATACATTGGATTTTTGCTAGGTAATTGGACTAGAATCAAGTTTATGCATGGTGTTTGGTGAGGGTATAAGGCTCTAAAAGGAGACATTCCTGGAGTTATATGCAATTGCTGTTGAGATGAGGCACTGTGGAGGCAGCAGCAGTGTGTGATATGGAATTTTGCAAGATTTTACAGAATTGTTGGCAAGGTTGGATTGAAATGTTTCTTGAGGTGGTGTGGAGGATGCTTGGTAGTGCCTAAAGCGGGAGATCTACATTCGTGTCAGCAAAGGAGAGGCTTGCTCTTTCAAGTGCCTGTCTTATTTAGATCAGAAAAGTATTTTGATAAGGGACAACTTGAGGAGAAGGATATAGGTGAATTGGTTCTTTATGTGCATAGAGGAGGCAGCACAAAAAACATCATTTGCTGCTTCAGAGGTTGGCAAGAGGGTTAAATATTCTTTCAACATACAAAGTCCATTCCATTCCTTCTGGTTTATACAGTTGGGTGGACTTCTTGGGGACGTGCATTCACATGGAAACAATCGAGTTTGTTTATGTTCAGATAATGCGTGGTTCATATCTATCTTTAGTCAACTGTCAAGTTTTTGCTCACATCTTCTCAATTCTTGCACTTGCTGTAACATAGCTGTAAATGTGTTATTCCTTAATTTCCTTTGTATTCTGAATGATGTAATAAGGATAATTGCTATTTCATTAGGATGCTTAGTTGCTTTTGTAATTTTATAGTTTGCTAATTGCTATCATTATTGTGATTCTCTTGGTTTTTTATTTCCTTATTTTCAAGGTCTAATCAGTTAAAAGCTAGGTTGTCCCAAAATTGTGAAATGTATTTAATGTTGAGACCTGCTGAAAATCCAATGATCACATCATTAAGTCTCTAAATTAAGTTATCAAATTAAGTCTCAATAACATTGCCCTTTTTTAAAATGACTAATTTCACTTCACACCTTAAAAGATACTTTAATTCTCAATTTGTACCATCAAATATTAAAATTTTGAATTTATACCTTTAATGTTATGAGTTGATAATAGTGTGGGACTCGTCCAAACTACCGTTTAATTTTTTGTCATAAATTAAAGTACGTGAGTTACAAGTGTTTCGGGTATGGACTTGTGTATAAATTCACATACTGTTGACATCTCATATGAGTTGCATACAATAGTGTCAGCTTTATCTGAATAATGAAATCTACTTTCGATATAAAAACAATGTTAAATTGGTCGCAAACGAATATATGCAACGATAAGACATACTTCTTCCTCATGTCCGAAGTACTTGTATGTCACAAGTTTCAATTTATGACGAAAAATTGAACGGCAGTCTGGGTCAATTTGCATAATTTATGTTTTTGGATGAAGCTTCTGAGTATCATTACCCAATTTTGGTCTTCTTTTTCAAAAATCCTTAAATGAAGTTGTTTCTCATTTTATCTTTTGATGTGTGTTATAGAGGTGGGATATGAAAGGTTGAAAGGTGTGGTGTGCAATTACTCTAAATCATTGTCCCAACTTTTTTTTCGATGTTTATCATTGCCAATTTTCATTTGCAGGCATCTGTCGGAACTATTTGCTGGATACAACAGTGCAGAAGGGTTCTTATTCCTCCAGGACAATACTATTCTTAATTACTGGAACTTGCAGCAAAGGAGACAAGCTTAAGCTCTGGATCACGTACAAAGTAAACGAACAGCAAAACTCTTGTCTCCTCTATCACCCATTTTTGTCTGTTGTTTGCAAAAGAAAATTTGAGGGCTTGAAGAATGTTATGCTCAGTTTGGTATGATGGAAAAATGGAAAGATGAAAAGTTGGAAGGATTGAAAGTTGGAGGGATAAATAAAACATTATGTTTGGTAAGGAAAAAAAATAGGATAGATGGAAAAGTGGATAAATTAACTTTTCTTCCAACTCACAAAAATCAATCCTTCTAAAATCGGAAGGAAAGTGAATAGAAAGTTAATTATTTGCGTTGAGATGTATCTTATTTGTCTATATATCTTTTAATATATACATGTATTATGTATACATTAATTTCATATAAAAATACAATGATAAAATATGAATTTATACATATATTTTTAAAAAAAATTAAAAATTAAAAATTAAAAAATTAAAAAATTAAAAATTAAAAAATTAAAAAATTAAAAAATTAAAAATTAAAAAATTAAAAAATTAAAAAATTAAAAAATTAAAAAATTAAAAAATTAAAAAATTAAAAAATTAAAAAATTAAAAAATTAAAAAATTAAAAAATTAAAAATAAAAATTTTAAATTAAAAAAAAATTTGTCAACACAAAAAAAAATTAAAAAAAAAATTAGTCATTTTTATTTTCTATCCATCTAACCAAACACAAAGAAAATAAAGTGTATCATTCCTACTGTCCATCCTTGAATGATAGAAGTGTATCCCTCCTACATTTCATTATTCCTACTTTCCATTCTTTCTACCAAAAGGAACATTAATCTTGGTAATGCATGGGGCCAATTAATGCTGAATGGACGATTTAAACAATAAATTAATGTTATTGTCTGAATGAATGACCAAGAATAATGAGCCAATATGTTTACCATCAACAACCAATAATCTTCTCTCTGTCTCTCTCTGAAAAACTCTATGCTTGTAGGTCTCCAAGTCTTGGACTGCTGTCCCAATTGATGGCAACTCAGATTGGTTTAAACAGCAAGCAGAATTGGTAAAGAAAGTTGTTAGTACAATGTCAATTCACTTGCAAGTCAATTACAAAGAATCCATAAAATATGACCAGAGCCTTACAATATGTAATTCTGAGGTATTCTACATTCCTTAGAAATTTGTAGCAGACTTCAGCGATCTTGTAAATCTAGTGGGCGATCTGGATATCCATCACAAGGTTGCAATACCATTGTTCTTCATGGCAATGGACTCGCATCAGAATTTTGACTCGGTGTTCAATGCAATGATTTATGAGCAAAAACTGCCTACTAATTCTTCAACATTTTATTCTGCCGAAGTGTCAGCAATTCACCCTTGGAATGTGGCCAGTGAGCAGGAGTTCATAAAGCTGATTAGAATAATGGCGGCGGGAGATCCACTACTGATGGAGTTAGTGTGAAGGTAAAAACAGTTTTTCGACACAAAACATCTTGCAAGGGAAGAGAAAAACATGTACAACATATGTCGAGTGTCAACACCAAATTCTACATTTGTTTTTTGTATATTTAATGGAATGGTGGTTGTTAACTTAATCAAAAGACCCTCAGTTTCTGTTATTTGTCTATCTATTTTACAACTTAGCATTGCAGTATATCCGCCAAATGACACAATATCGCTGCCAAGGTTTTCGATTTCACCAAAGGAAAACTAAATGCACCTTAGTCGCACAAAACCATTTCAAGACCCTCAGTTTCTATTATCTGTCTATCTATTTTACAGCTTGAATGTGCAAAACCATATTTAGAACATTTTACATGTCTTCTTAGTTACGTCATTTGACAACTTCAACACCCATCATCATATGAACTTGGAGCAAACTAACCTGTATGGCTGATGTGTAGGCAAGAACTGGTCCGCCTGGCTTGTAAAGAGACACAAGCTGACCAGCTAAATTAATTACCACAGTAATAAGAGTTTCCATGATGGACTCCTCTTCTGCTGTAGGGTCTGCCAGGACATAATTCATGTGAAGTGTGCATGCTAAGGAGAACGGAATGCTGCTCAACTTGAGCTTCCTCTTCTCTTTGTTGACCAGCTGCTTTTCCAATTTTCCTCCCTCATTTTCCTCAGATATAACTACTATTCTTCCATCATCATTCAGAGCAACTACAGGAATTTGTACTGCAAAACCAAAAATTTTACTAATGTGTTGAGAGTAACATACTAGACAAGGCTTTGAACTGTAAAGAAGCTCAGTTCGAGTTCGATTATTGTAGGCACAACCCATGAACTTTCGGGCCATGTGTGACCCAGGAACTCTGGGTGCAAGAGATGTCTACATTGACAAGCATTAGCTCACTTCTATGATTTTAGACAAATCCACTAAGAAAATTTAGGCAATAGAAACATTTTTATAAGAATAACAAAATACTTCCTAAACGAAAGATATTTTTGAAGTATATTCACAACTCACATGAGAAAAAATATGCATATAAGAAAATAAAACATGAGTTATAATAAAATTTATTTCCTAAAACGATACTCCCAAGTTGTGATAAAGCCTATAGTAAGTTTGACAACTTATTACTGTAGGCAGTCAATTGAAAACAAATAGTAGAGCCTTGTCGAACTTACAATTGGAGAAGGCAGCAACTGCGGAAAGTAATGCAGTGTCAAAAAGAGCACCATCAGCATCCAAACAATATTTGCCCTGCAAGAGAAGGAGATATGGATCTTTGTTATCAATAGAGAACAAGTTAGTCGTGTTTTTTACAGTTTACCCAAGGCTCATGCTAAGAACACTCTATGACTAGTAACCAAAAGATTGAAAGCCATACATGCATGGATCACACAATTCATATTCAAAAGGCTCAGATCCAACATCATTTATTAAAGACATGCCTCCCAAATTTATCTTAATGAAAGAAAAAGGCAGAATTTGGAAAACATTCCCAGGTAAGCCATCCAAGCAGCTTTCCCACTGACCAGTGATAATTACTTCATGTTGATCATGCTAGAACTACAACCGAATAATCAGTCATTTAAAGACAACCATAAACCAGACCCAGAAAATACAAGGGTAAGCATATTAGGGAAGAAATACTTTGTAGAGCCAGGAAAGCATGCATAGTGTTGTATTAAAATTGTCAAAAAACATCACAAATTGGCGAATCACTACGATAGTCTCAACAAAAAAAAAAAAAACCAATCCACACCACTGTCATAATAATGTTGAGAAATATGATAACACGTCCAGTAACTGATCAACAGTTTCTGTTGAATGGAAAGTTTGGTACTAGTTATGTCCAACGAAAATTGCCATTATACTTGATGAAAAAAATGAACTAGAATATTAAGCTTCGGTATTTTACAGGTATTGGTACATTGCAGGACTATGTTTATCTTTTCTTTAGTTTTTCCTTAAAGAGATTGCACGACTAAGTTAGTGATATGAAAACGTAACAATAGGCACAATACCGAATGGTAGCCATGATAGGAAATAAACAAAACATAAACCACCTCTGGTGTAGATATACAGGATACAAATGGATTTTGAAGGCATATGATTAATGCTAAAGACAAAAGTTCTTCATGGATGCAGCAAAAAGAAGACTAAGCAATACCAAACTAATATGTGGAAAATAACTACTTAGCACCCATCACAGTTCAGACAAAATTTCAGAAAACAGTAATAAAATTTAACTGAATAGCGCAACGACATGCCCTAAGATGGTGTCGGACAACTGCTTTGACACAACTGGTGCTACCTCGGCTGGCCTGCCAGGCCTAACAATTGGGGAACAAATTGGAGGCATGTGGAAATCAATAGCTGGAAAGAGAAATTTACATATTTACACCATCTGGGGATGAATGTCAGGGAAGAACAGTAGAAGAAAATATGCCAGTGATGATGCTAAACCTATGCAGCCCTCATCTAGCGAGTCCACCGTAGGTGTCATGACCTCCATTTTAATAGCAGCCAGCATGGTCTGTGCAAGGACACAAATGTGAGACTTTCAATTAGTTTTAATTGCAAAGAGCCATTACCCACCACAGATACCATGAAATGACATAAATAAATCGTCCCAACACAACAAAACCTCATCCCACATGCCATCGGAGAGAGAGAGAAGTTGACGTGCAAAACACTTACGGTGCAACCAATCTTTGCTAGTGCTGATCCATCAGTAGGTGCAACAGCTCCTGTATTGAAGGAGTTAATTAGAACAGGAAGATGAATTTAGGCATTTCCCAAATCAGAGGATGAAATTACAAGTTCTCAGAAAGCAAACAAATATTACTAACTAACCAAGGGCCACTGTTGTATCTCTAGGTTTTCCCAGTAGCCTTCCATCAGGTCGTATTGATTCAAGCAGATGGCGCTCATGAAAGTGTAGAGGGAAAAGGCGTCTAAAAGCATCCACCTCCATCTCTGATGACAAATCTCCAGACCCATTTGCAGAACCCATTCTCTTTGATCTGCTTTGTCACGAAAGTCTCTGGCTTTTGAAAACAGAAAAGATTGACTAATCAAAACAATTTCGATAGTTTATCACTGAAATTGCACAACAATAACCAGTGTGATGAGAGACTTCATCAAGATAAACCATATAAACACTAAAAGTGATACGAACCCATTTATTTTATTTATTTATTTTTTTTTTGTCAGAACATTTATTTGCTTTTAAAAATTACTAGGCAAAATGCCAAAAAATTGGAAGGGCAATATTAGGCAAACACACATGATTGAAGGTAAGATTTTCAACCGTGTTGGGTGAAGCGGGTTCATGTCAGGTTTTAATGGGTTTCTATCAAACAATATTTTACAAATACTTAACTCATTTATTAATTTATATTTAACAAATCATGTCATATCCAGTTCATATCGTGTACAACCGATATACAAACGAGTCATGTCATTTATTTCTTTTGATTGGTTTCACCTAACCTAATTTATTTATTAATCGTGTCGTATCAAGATCACTCATTTACGAAATGAGTGGCTTAAGGAAGATCAAACCTTTTATTCATGTCATATTAACAGGTCGTGTCATATTTTGACACTCCCAATATAATGTGGTGAAAATGAAGATGTTAAGATAGTAGTGTGGTAAAAATAGAAAAGATAGAATTAGGAATGATCATTTCTGTAAAAAAAATAGAGGGAATGTAACAACATATGGAAGATAAATTAAGGAATAGTTGACTTAGGTGGTTTGGACATAATTATAGAATCTGGATCTTGACCCTGATTCTGACGTTCGTGAGCGTAACCTAGACCTTCATGATCAATAGTGAGATCCAGTTTACCAATAAGCAAGCACAGGTACACCAGTTGATCCAATGGCATAGGTAGCCAGTGATTTACCCCTAACCATCAGCAAGGGTTACGGAAGAGGCCAAACCAACCCAAGTATATCACAAATAGATAGGGTTGGAGCAACAGATCCTATAGAAACAACTACAAAGCCCAAGGCAGATCCAAACGCTCTCCTAGGCGATGATCTCATTCGTCTAGGAAATGAGAGGTCTAGCTAGGAGTACCTGTTGCAATGAGCTGAATTCTGAGTCTCCCTCTCCAAGTATTAGTCCACTTCTCTCTAAAGAATGAACAGATCGAAGACCTAATCTCGAAACTCACCAGTAGAATCTCCCTGCCAACCAAAAGGATCTCGAAATTCACCAGTAGAATCTCCCTACAAACCAAAAGGTGGAGTCTTTGTACAGCTATCCGTGGTGCATTGCCTACTGACTAAGAAGGGGGGCGGGGGAGGCAGTCTTCGAACTAGACCTATCCACCACTCCTTTCCCACCCACGTCTGCTGGCACTACCTAATTCAGATTTGAAGACCGAAGCATCCCTCGCAAGAGTAGAGGAATGCCAAAATAAACTTTAAATGAAATAATAAATAAAGCTATGATAAATTATTGTTTAACATAAAGCATGGCGCTTAATAGAGCACAATGACAAAACAAGAATCACCCTCAAAATATTGAGATAAGGCTTTGTTGAGTTCAGATGATGAAGACGAACGAATATTATACCAAAATCAAGTTATCTAACAATAAGAGAAAATGAGAAAGCCATTCGTAGCACTAGGGTTGCTAGGCAATTTTGGTAACCTTTCTTGAATAATTAGTTCAACTAAATCCACCTAAAACACCGAAGCAAGCAAAACAACCTAGAGAAATGTCAGCTTATCATGCCCAGTAATAAAAAACCATTTCCACCTCATGGCCTCTCTTGTAATCCTTTATTTCCACATTTATTACATAGTATCATACTATCATTTGCTATAAAAAAAAAATTATCCAATGTTGTTTTTAGAACATGAAAAATAGTCCAAAACATTTGCAAATATATTGCTAATCAATATCCAAATTTTTGGTTTTGTTATTAGTTCAATTTTTTTTGTTTTGTTATCATTAAAATTTGCTGCCTCTACTATAAATTTCTAGCTCTGTCCCTATTTTACTAGACTAAACCTCAAACGAACTTTATACAAATTTAAGTGATCAAGAACATCAAAAGATCTTCACTTCCCAAAACAAAATACCACAATCATGAAAATCTATCATGCTAAAATCAAGCATTTGTATAATTATTACTTTGTTTCTACCATACATTCCAAAGAAGCTCTTATCCTTCAAACCCCTTTTAAGCATCAGCCAATACATCAATAAGTTGATCTCTTAAATGGGTTATCGCGAGTATTATAGCCCATATCATAAGATATTAACTTTCGAATTAGATAATAATTACATATTCATTGGCATGTCTTGCGCAACATTTGTGTCCTATAATGGAGAAATAAATACCAACAATCTAACTTATTTCTATCTACAAACAAGGACATACATTTATCCTGAACTGAAAAGGAAGAAATTAATTAGCAGAACGAAGATATAGTGACAATCGGTTGGCAAGTGGTAACATGTTTTATGTTAAGTTCATTAATCATATTGAGAAGTATATACCCACACAATCTTATTGAACAAGTAATGTTGAGTCAGTATATGGACTAGACATAAAACAAGAATGGGAAACTGCTTGCACAAGATGGATAAAACCATCTCATTAAACTAGTCAATGACAACATCAAATTATTAAGAGTGTAATAGATGAAAATTCCCTCATTGGATAACTATCTGTTGCATCAAAAGGATGCCTAGCACCTCGGTCTATGGGGATGCCTTGCAAGTTTTTGTTTTTGTGATAAAACCATGATCCTGGACACAACTTTCAACAAATTAAAATAATCTATATTTTCTATAAGGTAAGAAGTTCAATACACAAACGTGCATCACACAATTAAGATTTACACGAATTTGTATCATTCTCACATAAAAAGATATTTATATCATTGGGAATTCAATTGTACAGAAACCAATACATTGGGATTCAGATTCAGTAAAAATCTAACTATAGTGCTTCATGAGAATAATCACTAGGCTCTTTTTGGGTGGCAATATTTAAAATTGTTAAAGATTATCTCGTTTATCACTATGTGATGACCTGTATTGCAATACCAACTGCATTTCTCCCTCAACTGTTCAAGCATTAGGGCAACCACAAGTTCCACAATACTAAGATTTAACTATTTCGTATCAATGACTGGCTTCAAGTCAATTTTAGATGATAGAATGGATAATCACTTATTAACAAGTATATCAATCTCGAATATTTTCTCCTTTTCTTTGAAATCTTCCAATCCAATTGCATTTCCTCAGAAGAACATAACCCAGATAAAAAACCCAATATTTATTATTTTCTTTCTAGATATGTGTGTGTGTGAGAGAGAGAGACAGAGGGGAACTTACTTGACGGCAAATTGGGAAAGCAAGCTAGAGCGAGAAATAGAAGCAGCCACGTCTCGGCTTCAACAGAGCGCTATAGTCGGAGAGGCAGGGCTTAGTTTTCTTTTTCTTTTCTTTTTTTTTTCAACGGTTTAATTCTTCCTCCAGTGCTACCACAAAAGGATCGGACATAGGGACTAAGTTAAGGAAGGTGACATAGGGACTAAGTTAATTGTAAAACTATTGAGTTAATTAGTCTGACCGATTATATAATTAAAAAAATTATAAATATAATAATTTAGGTAAAAAAATATGAAACGTGCCCAATGCAAACAATTTATTATAAATTTAATAAAATTAAGTAGAGAATAGATAATTTAATATCATTTCTAATGTCTTTTTTTTTTTGGGAGGGAGACTTGAACTCTTGACCTTAGGAAGACAAAGTTTCCACAAGGTAAAGAGTACCATTAGACTAAATGCTCATTGGTTCATTTCCAATGTCTTGCTTTTAACTTTCTTGACATAAAAAAAAAATAAAAACTTAATAAAATTTACAACAAAAATGACAACAGTACCAAAAGCTGAGGGGTGAGGCTATCCCCACCCCAAAAATTTTCATTTTCACCCAATTTAATTTTTCATTGTCAAATTATTAAGTTCACCTCTTCTATACCCACTCCATTAGTAACTAAACCCACCCCATTACCAAAATACTAAGTTGGCCACAGTACCTATGCTCCAAAAATATTTGCGGAGCTGCAAAATCATAATTGGATGTAGGTTACACTATGGTGATTCGAGTCTTCTGAATTCTTTGTATAATGATGCGATTGAAAAGCCTAATTAACCGATTCGTGCGCTCTTTCTCTTTCCGGGTACGAAGTCTTCTTTATCTTTCATATAGTTGACATAGATTGACACACACTTCATACAGTACTCATACAGAAAAAAGATGGGGGGGTTTTCCTTTTTTGTAGAAACTGGGATTTTGGAAAATGGGTCAGTGATCAATTTTCTATTGAATAAGGTTGGACTATGTGGAAGTTTTTAACCGAATTCAATGGAAATCAGGCCAAATGATTCAAAATTGAAACATTTCCCAAAGTTTCTGCTTAAGTCAATTAGTTAAAACAACCCACTTACGCACAAATGTGGAAGTGCTGGAATTCTTTTTCAGAAATAAATGGGCCCAATTCATTTAGTTCTCGAATTCTTTGAAGTCGTGTGAAAAATTTATGTAAGTTTGTGCTCGGGCTGAACCTGAATCCTACACAATAGTTTAGATAGTGACATCTAGTAGATGGATGAGATTCCTGCAACAAGGAACAAGGTTAGAAGGGGCCGAAGGCATGCCCGACGTATCCTCTCCAATGTCGAAGTCAGTTGGAGTTCGTTGTTTGGGTTGAGAGGATAGTGTGCATTGTTTGAGCTTAGTTGAACTTGCCTACCTTAGACCTAATCCTTTGGACTATTTATACCTTGAGAGGTGATGACATGATATTTGATGAGTCATATCAAGCCGTGTATTTACTAGACCTAGAGGAGGTCGAAGGTCGCTAGGGGCCATACGCCGTAATCCTTACCTTGCTCGAGGTATTGAGCATTTAATGAGTTGCGCCAAATATTTATGAGACATGCACCCAAAGATGGAACTAGCATGGGCCTAGGGGGCCATGGCCCCCTCCTCCATGCTCAGGAACCCTTATACACATATATCTACGCATCACTTTTCTAATGCATCGGCCCCTTGATAATTTAAATTATTCTCCATGTAATGAAATGACATGTTGATACAAGATACTAATAAAATAATACCTCTTTTTTTTTTTTTTAATTCTTACTCATATCCCAATGAAATAATCAAAGAATTTTAGAGGAACAATCTTGATAATATTAACGAAAGAGCTCTTAGTATTCGGCAACGAGAAGTTAATAAAAAATACTAATTTTTTTTATTATACCTAATAAACACACACCTTCTATCAAACAAAGAACCTAAACATTGAAAAGTCTAAAAGAGCTTGAAAAGACTAAGGCGATTCTTTGTCTCCAAATTGAAGTACAAAGTTAGTGATGCAAGGTAAAATGAATGAAGTTGTTCTATTTTCAATTAGTGTTCTAATTCTTGCTTATCAATAAAGTTTGAAATTTTAACTAATATTTTGAATGTGGGGAGAGCATAGTATAGATTGAATTGTGCAATACATTTTTGGAAATAAACGATGATATGCTTTTGATTTAGTGGTTGCTTGTAGTTTTTTTTTTTTATGTGTTGTTTATGATATATGCTTGATTAGTGGTAGTCTTTGTTTTTTTATTTTAAATATATTTTAGAAGCTATAAATTAGGATCTAACAAGTATAATATAGTTCATATTATTAGTACAATTTTTTGTGAGATCCCCCCCCCCAAGTGATGAAATCATAGTTCCGTCCTTATGTGCACTGTTCATTAAATGAAGTTGTGCCCGACCAATCCACGCCAGCAAGGGTCATGCTTTTTAATAGGCTTTTCTAGGATAGTGTGGGTCCTAATGAGGTGTGCCAACACAACTAATCATTCCCTGTTGTCAGTCACATCTAAGGGCCCCTAATGTTAGATCATCATTTATTGCTCGGGCTCGAGACCATTTGCTCTTCCCATGGTTCTGCAAGTCCCCAGGGGATGCTTACGAGCTCGGTGTCGCCTGCCCGAGACCATGCCTATTCTCGGTGTTAGGTTGGGTGTCTAGTGTCCACGTGTTATGTTGTGATAGGAGCGCCAACTTTTGTCCCATCAATTTGGATTCGAGATAGGATTATAATAACTAGGCTAGTTTCATTTATGTTTAATTAGTCTGGACTCTGAAAAAAAAAATTAGTCTGGACTCTGGATTATTAAAGATTAGCTGATATTTCAATTGAACTAGTCAAATGATGTAAAAAAAGTGAAAAAACATTCAGTTGTATGCATTAAGATTCAAAGTCTAGCTTCACAAAATGTTGTGCGTTTTAGTCATTAGTTTATTCATGGAGAGAGAAGAGAAAAGGAGAAGTTGAGTATAATTTTAGTAAACAATATGAAGTTTATGGAAGGAGTAATTTTAGTACCATGTCGCTAGTCAACAAGCCTACAGGTTCTAAATACGTGGTTTGAGATAATAAAAAGAAAAACTGCATGATTGATTCTATCTTGGAGCTCCCAATTATTTCAAGTTGAGCTCATCCGATAGATAAATTTTTGATTGCTTATCACAAAATTCCTAAACACTCAAGCTTCAGCCTACACTGGCTCAACATATGTAGTGAGTAATAATCATCATGGTTTGGAGCTTGCAATTTTTCCAACCTATATTGAGCAGCATAGTAATTGTCTTGACTTAGCTCATTTGCAATCATATATTCGTTCTTCATGTTGAAATTAATGGCAAGGGGTTCTTGTTTTTGTGTTTTCATGGCCTAAATATATGACTCAGTACTTTATCATTTTTCAGGTACGGATACATTGCCTTCAATGGAAATATTCATTCGGGGATGCTAATTTAACTAATCACGTTTTGATTGCTTTTGATGGGACTTGGAAGCATGCCAAAGAGATTTTACATGCAAGTGTACCATTTCTATCAAAGTTTGTTGTTCATGTTTGTTTAAATTATGACGTCGGGGTTGATGGTAACACAATATTTGATTCAGATTTGATTCTTAGGAAGGAACCATTTATTGGGTGTATGAGTAAAATGGAGGCTGTGGCACGATGTCTTACAGGTCCTCAAGTCGAATGGGGATGTGATGGAGATGAGGATAGTTGAGGTTTTAAGAGCTATGGTGAGGTTTCAAGCTTGTTTTTTGAAGCTCATGAAGGCAAGGCCAAGGTTGTTTAAGAGGGGTAGGGTAGATGAGAAGAAGAATGTGAAAAACAAATTGCCTGCTTAGGTGAATTCATGTCCAATATGATATCATTTCGTACATTTGTATTGGATTTTGGCAGCAACATTTTGCTGGTCAGCAGCAATATATATTTGCTCTGATTTGTGTTGAGGAGACTGCTCTTATGATATGATTTGAGGAAACTACTTTAGTTGTTTTTTTTTCCTAACAAAATAGCAACTAAATCTAGGTTTGGATGTTGGAGCTGGACATCGAATCCTAAAGGCTCAATCCATCCATGGACATTTACACAAGTTGACAAAGATAAAACAAGGACACATGTACATGTCCCGAAAAACAATCAAAAACCAATACTGGTGCTAGACAATCACAACCAGCAGAGGCCAATCATATGGAATCCGAAATTCAAAATTCACAAACCAATTCTAGTGGCGTAATTCGGTCAAACTTCTTACAACTTACAAGTAATTGCTCTCAATCAAATATGTTTTTTTTGTCTTGCAACCAAAAATATGGATTAAACTCCAATCTATGGCAGCGATGAGGGGTGTTGTTACTGCCAAAACTTGTCATAATACAAACAAAGGGCCACACACATTATCATATTATTTAACTAGCTACTGTTGTTTATTGATGCTGCTTCTTCTTCTTCATCATCACCTTCTTCTTCTTCCTCTTCCTCCTCCTCCTCCTCCTCCTCATCATCATCATCATCATCATCATCATCATCATCATCATCATCATCTTCTTCATCTTTTTGTGAAACCATTGTTGTTGCTTCCCTGGTAAGGATTATTTTGTTACAAAAAAATGAGAAGGAATGTTCTGATTTTAGGAAAAGATTTACAGTGAAAATAGTTCACGATATAAAATAATCCGGACAATAGTATGCATAATTATTACCTCCATTTCTTGAAGGAAAAAATTACAAAAACAAAATGAAAGTTGCATTGATTAGAAATTGTAAAGAATAAAGTCGTACCTTTCTCGTATGTGTTGTATTGTCTTGTTAAGATCACCCATCCAAACCCCCTCAACATCATCTTCATAGTTGGTCATCACTCTTTCAAGCTTCGGTGCACATAGCAGTCCAGAACAAAAAGTTTTCAATTTCGGGCAGCTTATGAAGTACACTTGATCTAATGAGGGAAAAAGAAGTCCACACTTTCCAGAGATGAAAACAGTTAGGTTTTCTAGATTCAAAAGGAGGAGTATGCTTAATCGTGGGAACACAATCACTTCTTCTCCTTCTTGCTTAGTGATTATGTCATCAACAATTTTGATTTCGGAGTGACCTTGCCCTGTTTCAATAATTTCTTCCATCATCTTGCATTCTTCAAGGCGTAACTCTTGTAGATTCACAAGCAAGTTTGCCATAGTAGGTGACAACAGATATCTCAAGCTCCCACAATTGAAAATTTTAAGTGTTTTCAAATTGTGGAAACCTTGAAGTCCTTTGGGAACCATCTTCCATATATGCATTAATTTAGGTAAATCTTGTATCTCCAGTGACTCTAACTGATCGAGTATAACTTCTGCATGTTCACCCTTAAATTTTAGCCCCTCCAAGTCAAAGATTGCTTCAAGTGCATCACCACCATATATTTGAAATGTTTGGAAGCTTCGAAACAGTTCTAGTTCAGCCGCTACAGCAAAGTTCAACAATCCACAACGTGAAACATATATGAATCGTAGTTGGTCAAAAGACCCAACTTGCATATGGCAGTCCACTATGTGTACCATGTTTTTTATGTAGTTCAACTTTAGTATCTCAAGGCTAGGCAACGAAACCTGAAATATTCAATCGGTGTGTCATATGATTATTCATCAGGATCACACAAATCATATGAATGATGAAAAAATAGGAGTTACCTAGTGACATAATATTGTCATCGATTACTCAAACCTCAAATAAAGGCAATCCCAATTTCACTAACATCGCATAGTCGTCGGAGGTCACGACTGATGAGAATAATCTTAGTTGATAAACGTTTTTAAATTTGGGTTTTTTCAAATACTCCAAATGATTTTGTAATTTGACGTTGTGACACTAGTTTTTTTATATACTCATAAAACCATATATTATGACAAAAAAATTTAATTTCTATGCAACAATAATATGATTCCATAAATTTTTTTTTTAAATTACAAGATGAATCTCATGTCCAAATTTATCCAAACATTTTGGTAAAGTATTTGAAGCGTGTCCAAAAGGTACTAGTCAATTTAGGTATTGAATTTTATAAATTGATGTGATAAAACAAAAAATAATAGGGTGGACATATATCTAGATCTATGCTAAAAAAATTCGTAATGTATATAAGATATGTTGACCAAAAAAAATCTCCCCCCCCCCGGCCGTTCCCATCTAATGATGGCTCCATCATTGCTCAGAGGATAGCCCTCAAGCCTGTTGTTCTTTATTTTTGGCCCAAATTCTTTATCATTTCAGTTTTCACATATGTTATTTTACATTAGTCTTTTTAAAAATTGCAAATCTCACTTTCCAATACTTCTGAAGTTTTTCTATCAGCCAATTTCCACTCTCTGTTGCGCTCAATTTTTGTTAGTTATTCATTTTTTCAGTTTAGCAGCTTTAAGATTCATAAACACGATGTTGACCACAATGATTGTGAATTTTGGTGAAAATAATAACTATTAAGAATTACCAACCTATGTCAGATGTTCTAATCATTCTAAGTCAGATATTCTAACCAACCTAGAATAGAAATATAAACTAATATCAACGATTAATAAGTCATAAGTACCTCTATACTATGAGTTACATAATTCAAAATTAATAACTGAATGCCACAGGCATTTCTGAATACAAAATTCAACTCAATTAATATTTGTCACAACTAATTAGGGTTGGGAATTTCAAACACTTTTATGCCTAGTTTAGTGGTGACCTATATCATCTGTCTTAGTATTTTAATTGATTCCTCCCCCTAACTTTACCATCATTATTACTTTCTTGTTAACAAAATCGAATTTTTTTCTCCGTATTTGACTCGAATAGTTGAAAAATATTACAAGATAAGAAAAATATTATTAATAAAATTATGAATTTAAATGTTTATCAAACTAAATTTTATGGATAAAGTGATCAAAACAATCAGCACACATCAAGTGTAGTGGACTACGTTTTACAAAAGACATATATAATATCTAGTCCAAGCATGGTAGCTCACAATATCTTTTTATTATTTTACAAACAAATTAATGTTTCCAATAAAGGAATGAAGGAAGAATTTACGAGTGAAGCAGATTGCTTGCAACGATGAATGCTTGATTGGTAAAAATCAAAGTAAAAAGGTAATCGAAATTAGTGAAGATTGATGGCTTGTGGACTGTCAACCAATCCCTTTAGTGGATCAAGCAAGGTCCAAATCAAAATCCAAAAGTGTGTATTTGATTCTATGTTCGATGGATCCTGAATATCAACAATCGAGTGAAACTTTCGTAGAAGATAAAAAAATTTGACTATGATACGGAATTTTTCATTGTTGAATTTAAATGGTATAATCTCCAAATAAAATATCAAACAGTCCTTACAAAATGTTTAACAACCCTACTTGTAATTAATTTAATAGAATTATATCTTAATTTTGTTGAATCTATGTAGATATTGAGTTCGTATCTGATTATACTTAAATCTTTCACATCTAATACGACTTCAAATCATTAATCTATACTATTTATAAAAATCAGCATTTATGAAAAAAAAATAATTTCTTATTTTATCCCTAATTATTACAATAAAGTCAATTATACCCACCTATATACTTTCATCTAATTTTTATTTTTTACTCATATTTGATTTTTAACTTATTTTGAACTCTTTTATAAATACTTCTAAATTCTTTTTAACTCATTTATTAGTAGTACAGTTACATACAACATTATATATTTATATAAAAAAATAAGGTCCTATACATGTTAAATTATTAGATACATGTAGTTACCAAATTAAATTTCGTGGTCAAATATATGCTATATATTTTATTTTTTAGTATGTAATGATATAATAATATTATAAGTTATCTAATCAATCTATTTAAAAAATATATTTTTTATAATATAATTAGATGTGTAAATGCCTAAAAAAGTCGAAGAGATACTTAAATAAATGACATATTAAGTACTCAAAGACTTATAGAATAAATTAATAATTAAATTTAACAATAATTAAAATACAGATTAATTATTCAACATAAGAAAATATTATTTAAATTTATTTACGTGCAACGCACGTCGTGCATTGCTAGCATTAATCAAGTGTCATAATTTAATTCAACTAAATTTTGAATCTGACTTAAAATTATATCGTAATTCTATCCCTTACTGTTAAATTTCTCAAATCTGCAGATTGTTGACAGTTTTGGTCATACGTCAATTACATGGTTTCTAATTGTGTGTCTAGACACAACCAATATGTTCTTTTCAATTGTTTTATAATTCACCTATCTAAATATATTTTTTTTAACTAGTAATTCTCATCATGCATAAACCAATATTAGAGTGTGGGAATAACATGCGCTTTGAACATATTTAGCCTACTAGCCTACCATCATATCCGAAATAAATCAAAATAAAAAAACCCCGTCATTGTTATGGAAAAGTAATTAACGCCATTCAAGAGTAAAAGCATACCTGTCTGTGGAACAGACTTTCTATGGCAACATTGTCTGAGTTGGGGTAGAAGCTTCGAAGCTTTGGGAGATCTAACAAGGTCAAGAACTTCAGATTTGGGAACTCGATTCTTTCTGTATTTTTTTTGCCTTCTCCCTCATCCTTCGCAACAATATATTCCATCTGAGAACACTTCCATATCACTAGTTCTTGGAGTTGCACGAAGCCTTTAACTACGGACCCTGTGAAAAGACTCTTCATGGCAGGTAGGTACACTAAAATTAACTTTTTTAGTTGTCCAAATCTTTTTCCCGGAAGAGCCCTATGAATAAGATATTCAAGCTCATCACAACATCTAACGTCTAGTTCCTTCCAATTTGCAGATTCCTTTTCATCTAGTTCATCGAAAAGATTTCTTCCCAAACCCTTCATATCATCAAACCAGATAATTTCAGATCTCTCCAATAACGCCCTAAATCCAATCCCAAAATGCATGCCCATGTCAGAAGATCGAAGGACCAATTTGTTTTGGAAATGATATTCATTCGGTGTTATATGAAAATCACCCCCAATCCAAATATCAAATCTTCTCAGATTCTCAAAGCAAAAGTCTTTCAATTTTGGCATATCCTTAGCACTCAAGAAAATTTGTAACGTGTTCAGATCAGGCAATGAATTCAACTCCACGTGTTCAACCCTTCCCGAAAAGTTATTGTCCATATATAACTCTTCGAGTCTATTCAAGTTTGACAAAACACCAGGTGGAAGTCCATCAGGGACTTCGTCCTCACACCTCAAATCCAACAATTTTAGATTACCGAGCTGTCCGATCTCGCTTGGTAATGCACGAAGAGTTGACTGAAAAAAGCTGAGAATTTCCAAGCTCTTTAGGCTTCCAATCATTGATACGTCGGTGGTGTCCAACTTGCAAAAATCTAAACACAATGTTCGAAGGTTCATCGTGGATTTGACTGTTGGTGGTGGAAGTTGAAGGAACATGGATCTTAAACTAACAACTCTAAGTTCTGTCATCCCTTCAAAAAAAACTCCTGAATCAAATTTGGTACAAAGTTCATTCTGTCCCGCAATTCGTCTTTGGTGACTGCATTCCAGCTGTAAAAGCTTCAGGTTTGGACAATCTAAGCCAGTTGGAAACTCATTAAATTCATCGAACATCAACGAAATGGCTGAATAATGTCGGAATGTATCTTCTTGGGGCCACCTTTTCAAGCCAGCACCACATCTTACCATATATGCATCCTTACCCTTAGATGCAATTGATATGCATACATCTCTTACAACATCATGTAACTTCAAACTCTCCTCATCACCAACTAAAATCAAGTGACAGCTTTTGAGTTGATCGATTAACGAGTACACCGTTTCTCTTGCTTCTGACACTGTCTCAACATTTTTAAGCAAACGTAGCCCTGCAGCATATCTCACCAAGCATTCAATAGGAATTTTGTAATCTTCTGGAAATAAACTGCAAAGCCGAAGCAATGATTTGGATTCATCCCTTTCCAACATATCATAGCTTAATTTTATAGCTGTTTCCACCTTTTCTGGAATTTCAGTACTTCTCCTTAGTTCTCGAAGCGTAACATTCCATGAATTCTTCTCTTTATGTTTCAGTGCCTTGGCAAGAGTTACGATTGCAAGAGGTAACCCTCGACATTCATCTGCAACCTCTTTTGCCACTGGTTGTAACTCAGTATTATCATCTTCAACTCCTGCCTTCTCCTTAAAAAGATTCCATGCTTCGACTTCAGACAGTAATCCGACTGCAAAGTTCTTGTGACATCCCATCTCGACGCACACATGTTCATTTCGAGATGTCAATAAAACTTTACAGCAGTGCTGGCCGACTCCAAAAGGAATTCCGAGTTCCTCCAATTTAAGTTCTTTCCAAACGTCATCTAATATTACAAGAATCCTCCTTTTGTCTTTTGACAATCTGTCCCGAAGTTTATTTGCTCTGACGAGAAGGCTAGTTTCATTACTCTCAAATTTCAAACCCAACATGCCTGCAAGTTCACTTTGAATCTTCAAGAAGTCCGGATTTTCGGACACAACAGCCATGGCAACCTCATCAAATAACTTCTTAACTTCTACTCTTTTGGCAACTTCTTGCACCATTGTTGTCTTACCCACACCGGCCATACCGTGTATTCCAATCATCCTGATCTCATCATTCTCCAAAGCATCCATAACTTCTTTTGTAGTCGCCATCCTAGATTCAAAGTCTTTGCAATTTTCAGTTATTACAATCTTCTGGATTGGTGGTGCAGGGTATGCGAATGAAGTGTACTCATTACCTTTATTTTGGAGTTCAACTAGCTTCTCAGACGTCTTCTTGGCATTCCTGCTCAGCGAGTAACGGACAAGCAAATTTGGACACCACCCATTCAAACACCCCCTTTCAACTTCAGCTCTACGTTCGAGAACTTTGTTTGCATCATCCGCGGTCTCAGTTGCTTTTTTCTGCCAGTCTCGAACATGTTTTCCAACAATTTGTGAGTTTCTTTCGTCTGCATCTGCCCGTCCCTTCACCCCATCTTCCACATTTTCTAGATTCTTGACATGTTCGGTCAGATTCTTAATGTTCTTTTTGTAGCAAAACAGATATCCAAACTCACGTCCGATTGGAACAACCAAGTAATCTACAAACAACTTCGTAAAATTTTCCAAGACAGAGGACATAATTGTATCAAGTGCCATTTCAGACTTCCTTTTCTTTCTTTCTTTTTTTCTAATTTTTTTTTTTGTCTTTCTTAGTTTTTTTTTCTCCCCCTCTCTATTTTTTGGTTTCTATTGTTTTCTCTCTTTTTTTTTTTTCTTTTTCTTTTTTTGGCCTTTTTGTCTGAATGAAAGCGGAACAAAGAAGAACAAACAGCCGAAAAAAAGAAAACTTTGTAGTCAAACTAAAAAACTGGCAAAGTTAAAACAAAAGTCTTTTTGAATGAAAGAAAGGCTAGGCTTTCTGAAAACACTGATGTCACTTGGAGTATTCAAAGGAGTTCAGTACAGGTACAACACAGATATACGTTGCTTACAGAGTTGAGTAAAGATTGTCAGCAGATGTAGAGTAGATCACCAGATTCTGAGGGAGGCGTATCAACTGCAAAATGACAACAGAGTATATAATAGGGTATGAAGAAGGTAAAAGTGAGAAAAAAAGCAGAATATGGATTGCACCAATCCTGCTGTATTTCAACCGTTACTCTTTTCTAAATCTAAATTTAAATTTGGGTAAAAAATCCCTAAAAATCTTATCCAATGTCAAACGCAAACACAAACTAAATTAATGGAAACTTAAATGTTTACTCAAATTAAAGAAACTTAAACATTTACTAAAATCTCCAATGGTTAGATTTTATTCTCGGAGATGCTCTAAGGTATTGTGCGGCTACCCTGCTTGATCCAACTATTACTGAGCTGCTTGAACCTACTTCCTACTTGGTGTCCATTATTCCAAAGGTGAAAAGAAGTTTATGTACACAGACATTGTGATACCTAAATGAAACTTGGATCTTTGGATATACTATTTGATTAGATCCTCCAAAATACCTAATGCTTTTCATTAAATCAAAAGTTAATAGTCTGTTCTAGGATTAGATTCAAGTCTATCTAAGGAAAAAAAAACAGACAGCATGATGGAAGCAAATGTTGTTCTTAACTCATCTCCATTTTTAATCATTTCTATGCACACAGAAAATAAATTGAAGTAAAAGCTGTTCAAAGTGAAAGATAATTAAGCCAAATCAATTTAGACATACCTCTGTTTTTTTATCACAATGAACAAGAGTGAAGAAGCAAAACAGATTTCAGCAGTCCAAGGCAGAAAGCAGCAGAATTGCATTCAGCAGTCAAAGGCAGAAAGAAGCAGATTTGCAATGGAGGAGGATAGCTGAGAAGTATGCCTTAACAATGAAGAGGGGATGGTTACTCCACTAGTTAAGCCTGCCTTATTTCTCGCATTCACCTCTGGCATGTGATTGAATTATTATATATTATCCCTGTTTCCTAGAATCTGAGCCTATTCACATGCTCCTGCTTCTTTGTGCTTTGGGATGACTTAAAAACAAGGCCAAGGTTGTTTCAGAAGGGTACGGTGGATGAGAAGAAGAATGTGAAAAGCGAATTGCCTAGTTAGGTGAATTCCTGTTTGATATGATATCATTTGGTGCATTTGTATTGGATTTTGTCAGCAACGTTTTGCTCGTCAATAGCAATATATATCTGCTCTAATTTGTGTTGAGGAGACTGTTCTGTGTTTGTATGTAGATTTATGTTCCAAAACGTGCATAATTTGTCACGCTTTCAACTTGAACCTGGTGGGCATTTATCAAACAAAAGGGAGAAGTGGACGTCCAACGCTGGTTATGTAATGCCGCCACGCAATTATTTGAAATTTTCCTCTGATTTTTTAACTTAGTAAGCTGATTTGAGCTTAGGTGGTGTTATTGTGACTTGGGTGTGTCTTAATTTTGGCTAATCAGTATTTTGTTAATGCAATGTGAGGAATGATCTGTAGTTTAATGCTGAGTGATCACTTGTTTGATAGTTGCCTTATCTCTGTTTTTATGTTAATGTTTTGTTTTGGTTCATTTTTCAAGCTTATATGTTAGACGCCAATGGTTGGATTTGTAAAGGGCACTAGAGAGGGAAGTAGTTATAGTGAGCTAAGCTTTGAACAAATCAACTTAATTCAGAGAGTGTTGTTGAGGTTTATAAGGATAAAATATACTTATGTAATGACAAGTTGTAATGGCTAATTACTTTATAGGTTTAAGTTCTTTGAGTGTTTGGAACTATTTCTGAATTTGTACTCTGTGGCCTGCAATTCTTTAGAATTTGAAGCAATCTTAATAACATGTTGCCGCAATACCACCATGCAGCAAGCACTTCTGAGCTTCCAGCCATTGGTGGGAAAGCTGACTTAAAAACCTGCAAAGTAATTCGCAAGCAATAAAAAAAGGAAAACAAAATATCAGAGCAAGATTTTTGCTGAGTTTTGGCCTAACAATAATCAGAGGCTGCCCCTTTTGATTACACTAGTGCTTATGATAAGATTGATTTAGTTCTCCACCAATATATAAAATGGCAATATCCCTTCACTTGAATGCAGGGTGACATGGCTAACACGTGACTCAAAGTGAAAGGAACGTATGAGCAGTACGCAGTTAACAGAAAGCTAAATGTCTATAACGAACTGTGATTTTGAAAAGATAAAACTAATTTTTTGAGTAGCTCTCTAAGTATTCTCATGCATCATAGAGGAAATATAATCCGTGTCAAACTATCACAAAGAATTATATCCCGAATAACAGTCATGTGTCTACCATGGATGATGGATTTGCAAATTAGTAAGGAAGATCAGATGTTTAGTGCAGTGTCCTCTTGGCATCAGAAGAAAAAAAAACAGTTTGGTGTATGTTTATGTGGATAGTTAATTAGTGTGTCCCTTATTCAACACTGTCTCAACTTATTTAGATTTCTTGGACTAATTTTTCTAATGCCTACCATCTTTGTTTGTAGTTTGCTAATTGATCATCCAGTAGTTTGTCAAAATAACATAACAACTCTTAAATTTTTTTAAAAATTTCCTATGGGGACAAATTTCTAATAAATTCTAAAATATTTGAAGTTATACCTACTCCCCAAATTATTTAAAAATTCTAGTGGGGGAGATCCGCCACTGGGTGCAGGTTCTGGACGTTTGGAGAAGGTGAGGAATGCAGGTTTTGGGTAATTACAGAAATGTCTTCTTAATTTTAAATGTTATATATATATATATATATATATATATATATATATATATATATAGCTGAAGTTTAAATCAAAGAGGATGTGGAAAAAATATATATAGTGTATAGTTGAAGTTACTAGTTTAAGAAATTTTGGGGACGAAATTTTTTTAAGGAGGATAGATGGAGAGAACACGAATTTTTACAAGTATATAATTTGAATAAAGCTTGTAAATGATAATAAAAGGAATAAAGAATGTATAAAAGTAAGTTAATATGTGTGTGTGGGTCATTATTGTACATGACAATGGATGGATAAATGACTATTTAATTAACAGCCAGCATTGCAACTTTTTGGTTGAACTCAAATCAGTTTGTTTTATTGCAACTTTCCAAGTCTAACCCATTGAATTTCAACGGAGCTTTCATCACTATTTAATTGCTTCTATGAATTGTCGAGGGTGTAGTTCAGAATAAACAAAACACCCAGAATTTGCTAAGCGATATCAAGTTTTGATTTTTCCTCAATGACAGACCCATCTTATTGCCTAGTCCGTCAATTGCTTATCTATATTTGTTTGAGATACCTTCCAATATCATATTATTTTGTGATCTCTTTTATTCGATTTGGAAATAATCAAGAGTTGTTCAAGATATCTCTATGCTTGTGGAGAAGTCATAGTTGAATCCTGGACAATAAGACGTCATAACTTACTGCATCAGATTTCATAGTCAGAGAGACCAAAAGTCTATTTCTAAGAACAGTGATTACACGTCTCTATTGATAAATTTTTTTTGACCTTTTTATTTTCTATATTGTAGACTTGAAATTTTCACAGAACGAGTCTCACATCAATTGGTATGAGGGGGTGTGGGTCACTCCACCTACAAGGTACGTCTTTTGGGCTGAAAACTCATGTCCAACAATTGGTATCAGAGTCATGGCCTAAGCCACTGTGTGAACTCAACTCTTTGTGCCAGATGAGATAACAGTTATAATTGTTTATTATACACCTCGTTCGAGATGGATGATTATTCATAAGTTTGGTATATGTTTAACAAATGTTAAGATTTAGACCCCATATAAATTTAATATAACATGACTTAATGCTTCCCTGAATAATTTGAAAATTCTATAATTATTTTGAATAGTGAATATTTGCCCACATTAATAAATTTTATCTTATTCAAAAAATATATTAAATCTTTCAAATTTTAAACAAATTGAATTCAATAACTTGGACATATCTTCATTATTCAAAGATAATTTAAGAATATTCCAATTAATTTAGTAAATAGTGGATAACACAACTCTTATTTCACAACGACAATACATTATATCAATAAATTATAACTCAATCATTACTTTTCAATAATTCAATTTTCCTAAACTCAAATTTCTACGAACCAATGAAAATAGAAAGTGTCTTCCATATGTTTTCTTATTGATTCATTTTTATTATTTCAATTCAACAAAATGGAATTTTATTCCATCAACATAACCATATTGTCAAGAGATAAAACAAAAGATAACAAAATCCTTCCATTTATTAAAAATAAATATTGGAAGCTGCTTTAAAAAGCATGATTATTTTGTTTTTTTTTTTAATACCAGATCATCAAGGAGTATTAAGAGATCATCCATTTTATGGGAAGACTATGATATCAAAATTTATAATTTTTTTAAGTTAAGTTATAATTTTTTGAATTGTGAGTTATAATTGTAAATAATATAATTAATTATAAAATATTACAATCAATCACAAAAATTTTAATTTTTAAAAGTTAAATTATGATTTACAAACTCAAAAAATTAAAATTATAACTAATTAAATAATTAATAATCGATCATGAAATATTATGATCGATTTTAAATTATATTAATATAACCTTAATTTTAATATAAATTTTTTTTTGGTAAAATTACATCCAAAACCCTGAGATTTATCACTTAATTATCTAGATCCACTGTCATTTAAAATATTACGCACAAATCCCCTTAGTATATTCTTTAGTAAATTACATCTACACCCCTAAAATTAAATCCTGCAATACTTAGAGGTCGAAGTATTACACGTTTTCTAAATTTTAAGGGAGTTAGGGTGTAATGTACTATTAACGATAGGGTATAAATGTTACATATGTATAAATTTAGGGGATTTATATATAATATTTCAGGAAGTTTGATTGTAATTTTTTCTTTTTCTTTTTCTTTTTCCTTTTCCCCGTGGTGTTACCCCTATTTTAGGGATGGCAGTGGACCGGGGAAAAACGGGTATTCGTCCAAACCCGTCTCGTCTGGACCGGGGATGGACTATACATATTAGACGGTGGACGTATACGGAGATACCCGTATAAACCCGTGCGGAAATGAAGGCGGGAATGGACTTACCCTTATCCCTGCCCCGGCCCCGTCCCCGTCCCCGTTATACCCATTTCAAATGTGTTATTAGTAAAAGTCGGGCGAGGTCAAGAAACCGTAGCAAACAATGGATAGCAGACCACAGGCAGAATAAATTTGGTTTTTTTACCCCTTATTACAGAATCTTTATGTTGAGTACTTTGTTTACTAGTCATGATGGATGCTTTGTTTTACATCATATTTAAAACTTTTGTAACCAATTTTTGGAAAACAAGAGCTTATTGGATCGTGTTGAATCTCACTGGGTAAACTATATGTTAAAATGTCATTGTCCTTATCATGAAATGTACTCATCCAGTCCAACATTTATCACGCTATTTGTTGAGCGTAAAATATTGGATTATTTAAAATGTTAGATTTATTAAGAATTTTGGATTATGTTAGCTAGAACTTGGGCTTGAGCTTAAGCTTAGGAGGGTACGGGGGAAGCGAGGACGGGGGCGGAGATTAGAAATTTACCCGCGGACGGGGATGGGAATGAAAATTATACCCGTTAACAGGGATGGACGAAATTTTTTTAAGCGGGTACGGGGATGAAGACTATAGCCCCGCCCCCGCTTCGGGCCACTGACATCCCTACCCTATTTATTAAGAGCTCCGCTGATCTCTACAAGGAAACGACACCGTAGCTTTCCCAAATTCATGGCGGAACCATCAGATCTCATAGCAAACCTCGACCTCTTCGACTTAGACGCCACAGCCACCACGACCGCCAGTGACAACCACCACACACGGCGGAAAATATGCACCAGAGGCTGTGACAGACCGATAAACGTGTGCCTGTGCGAGACCATCCCGACCGAGCCCATTTCAACATGCACCCAAGTGGTTATTCTACACCACCCTCACGAGAGACGGCACAAGCTCGCCACTGTACCTGTGCTCCAAAAATGTTTGTGGAACTGCGAAATCATAATTGGACGTAGGTTACGTTATGGTGATTCGACTATTCTGGATTCTCTGTATACTGATGCGATTGAAAAGCCTAATGAACCGCTTCGTGCGCTCTTTCTCTTTCCGGGTACGACGTCTTCTTTATCTTTCATACAGTTGAAAGATTGACAAACACTTCTTACAGTACACACAGAAAAAAGATGGGTTTTTTTTTTTTTTTGTGTGTAGAAACTGGGATTTCGGAAAATGGGTCAGTGATCAGTTTTGTAATTGAATAATGGTGGACTATGTGGGTGTTTTTGACCGAATTCAATGGAAATCCGGACAAATGATTTAAAATTGAAACCTTTCACTAAGCTTCTGTTAAGTCAAGCAGTTAAAACACCCCACTTACGCACAAATGTGGAAGTGCTGGAATTCTTTCGAGAACTTTTTCAGAAAGAAATTGACCCAATTCGTTCATTCTCGAATTCTTTGAAGTCCTGTGAAAAATTTATGTAAGTTTGGATTGGAGTTAGGATTATAATAACTGGGCTAGTTTCATTTCTGTTTAATTAGTTTGGACTATGAAAGATTAGCTGCTATTCAATTAAACTGGTCAAATGATGTAAAAAAGTGAAAAATTAAAAATTAAAAAATTCAGTTGTATGCATCAAGATTCAAAAAATTGAGACTTTTGGTCACCGGTAGGAAAAAGGAGAAGTCCAGTATAATTTTGTTAAACAATAAGAAGTTTATGGAAGGACATATTGTAGTAATGTGCTGCTAGTCAACATGCCTTTAGGTTCTCTATACGTGGTTTGAGATAATAAAAAGAAAAACTGCATGTTTGATTCTTTCTTGGAGCTCCTAATTATTTCGAGTTGAGCTCATCCGTTTGATAAATTCCTGATTGCTTGTCACAAAATTCCTTAGCACTCAAGCTTCAGCCTAGACTGGTTCAAAAAACAATCGAGATCATTTGAAAGACAACTAGTGAGAAATAATCATCATAGTTTGGAGCTTGCTATTTTTCCAACCTATATTGAGCAGCATGCTAATTGTCTTAACTTAGCTCATTTGCAGCCATATATTTGTTCTCCTGTGGAGAGCTCTTCAAAAGTTATTTGATGAAATATTAATTTGTCAGATGTTGTGCATATACTTCTTCATGTTGAATTGATGACAAGGGGTTCCTGTTTTTGTGTTTTCATGGCCCTATATATATGACTCAGTACTTTATCACTTTTCAGGTACAGGGACATTGCCTTCAGTGGAGATAAATCAGTGGAAATATTCACTTCGTGATGCTAATTTAAATAATCACGTTTTGATTGCTTTTGACGGGACTTGGAAGCATGCCAAAGAGATGGTACATGCAAGTGTACCATTTCTATCGAGGTTTGCTGTTCAGGTTTGTTTAAATTATGACGTCGGGGTTGATGGTGGCACAATATTTGATTCAGATTTGATTCTTAGGAAGGAACCATTTATTGGGTGTATGAGTACAATGGAGGCTGTGGCACGGTGTCTACGGGTTCTCGAGTCGAACGGGGATGTGATTGAGTTGAGGATGGTTGAGGTTTTAAGAGCTATGGTGAGGTTTCAAGCTTGTTTTTTGAAACCCATGAAGGCAAGGCCAAGGTTGTTTAAGAAGGGTAGGGTGGATGAGAAGAAGAATGTGAAAAGCGAATTGCCTGGTTAGGTGAATTCCTATTCGATATGATATCATTTGGTGCATTTGTATTGGATTTTGGTTTTGCTGGTCAATAGCAGTATATATCTGCTCTGATTTGTGTTGAGGAGACTGTTCTGTGTTTCTATGTAGATTTATGTTCCAAAACGTGCATAATTTGCCACGCTTTTCAACTTGACCCTGGTGGTCATTTATCAAACAAAGGGGAGAAGTGGATGTCTATCACACTATTATTTGAAATTTTCCTTTGATTTTTTTAACTTAATAAGGCATACATGCCTTGATCTTGGAGTACATCATCTCACAAAGAATAGAATATGGTTGCCAATTTAAACTTTCAAGCTTACTAACCAAAAAGAAAAACTTTGAATCTTGAAGGGCATATGGGAGGTAGTACCTTGAGACTATTTTTACTTTTAAGTGATTTCAAGGATTTCAATGCTTCTTCTGTCATTGAATCGAATTCCTCGTTGACTTGATACTCCAAATGACAAAGTTAACGTAGTATGTGGGGTGGAAGAATCGACATTTGTCCAAAGGAGGAAGGGTTCCCCTCAGCAGTAGCACCTTTGTCAAGCCTTCCGGCCTGTATTTTTCTTTATTCACCAAGCCAACTTCGATGACGAGATGGAGTTATAGAAATGGGATTCTTCTGGGAAAGAGGTGGGGAGGAAAAGAGAGTTTTATTGATTGGTCTGTAGCTGTTTGATGGTGATATATTGGAGATTGGAGGCACAGAAGTTGTTAGGCAGTAGTTAAGCCTGGTTGAGGAAGTGGTTGTGGAGGTTCTCAATGGACGAGGACTCAATGTGAAAGAGGGTTGCAAAGGAAAACTACTGCTGTGCGTGGAGTGGATGGAGAACATCAGACATTAGCATTGCATACTGTTTGGATTCTTGAAATGTATCACGAGCTGCGTCAGAGAAATTTTCCAAATACATTGGATTTTTGCTAGGTAATTGGACTAGAATCAGGTTTATACATGGTGGTTGGTGAGGGTATAAGGCTCAAAAAGGGGACATTCCTGGAGTTATATGCAATTGCTGTTGGGAGGAGGCTTCATCAGTTGACATCGTGATTTTTACTGTGGAGGCAGCAGCAGTGTGTGATATGGAATTTTTCAAGATTTTACAGAATTGTTGGCAAGGTTGGATTGAAATGTTTCTTGAGGTGGTGTGGAGGATGCTTGGTGGCGCCTAAAGTGGGAGATCTGCATTCGTGTCAGCAAAGGTGAGGCTCGCTCTTTCAAGTGCCTGTCTTTATTTAGATGGCTGCTCAGAAAACTATTTTCATAGGGGACAACTTGAGGAGAAGGATATAGGTGAATTGGTGCTTTATGTGCATAGCGGTGGCAGCACAAAAAACATCATTTGCTGCTTCAGAGGTTGGCAAGAGGGTTAAATATTCTTTCAACATACAAAGTCCATTCCTTCTGGTTTATATAGTTGGGTGGACTTCTTGGGGACGTGCATTCACATGGAAACAGTCGAGTTTGTTTATGTTCAGATAATGCGTGGTTCATATCTATCTTTAGTCAACTGTCAAAGTTTTTGCTCACATCTTCTCGATCTGTTCATTACAATTCTTGCACTTGTTGTAACATAGCTGTAAATGTGTTATTCCTTAATTTCCTTGTATTCTGAATGATGTAATAAGAATAATTGCTATTTCACTAGGATGCTTAGTTGCTTTGTAATTTTATAGTTTGCTAATTGCTATCATTATTGTGATTCTCTTGGTTTTTTATTTCCTTATTTTCAAGGTTTAATCAGTTAAAAGCTAGTTTGTGAGGCAAAACGAATCCAATATCACACAAGGGAAAGTTTACAACATCGTTTTTTTTTTTTTTTTTGGGTAACGGTGTTGTCGGTTATCACTTTTATGGTAAAATAACAACTTTGAAATGAGAAGTTACAACTATTCAGGAAAAGCAATAATCAATTACAAACACTCGTGATCAATCATGAACTCTCGATATCAATTTTAATATTTTATGATCAATCATGTCTTTTAAAGTAGTAATTTACACCTCAAAAAAATTAGAACTTAATGTTAAAAAATTGTAATTTTTGGTACGCTATTGCCTTTCCCATCAACATTGGTAAATTTTGGGCAACGCTGAATTTTATAGGACTTGATTAATTTCTTATTCTGTTTGTTTACTGGCTGAAACAATTGTCACATGATTGTTCATTTGAATATAATTGTGACGGATGTGTATAATTAGGGTTGGAAGTGACCCATGTCATGCCCTTCGTTGCATCTAAGTTGTTTTTGTGTCAAAATTTGCTTAACATAATTACAATCAGTTGGAAATACGAATTTAAAAAATAAAGAAAACAGTCAAGCGTAGATTAAATCATTTTTTAAGGTGATTTATACCCCCTTTGTAGAAGTAATATGATGTACAAAGCAATCACGCATCGTCTCCAAAATACGACAGTTGAACCTAATTGATTGTAATTTCACTCCAATCTGCATAATCGAATGAATCAGAAGCTTCATATCACATCTTTTTAATTTGTTTAAAAAACTTATACAATAGAAGAAGAAGATGACAAAAATTGGAAGTTAATATTTTTGGCATGAAACATCTAATAATATACTATAAAGATGACTGTTGAAATAATATATTTATATCTAAAATAAATAAAAATATGACTGTCGAGAAATAGTAATTATTAGACCACTGAAATTCAGAAATTGAATTTTTATTTAGGAAGCTGTTATGAAAAATAATAAAACAAAATAAAAGTGGATTTGATAATATTTATTATTTTAACAATATCACGTAATTTGTGTATAAAACTATAAACAAAATAAAGAAGAAAATAAGAAAAATCCAAAATACAAGGAAAAGCCAACATGACCGGTACCACCCCTTACGGACTAATGGCGTTACCGGATCTTTGCCTTAAAATTTTTTGGGTGAATTACATTTTGTATCCTAAAAAATTTAAAATTGTTTATTTTATACATTTAAAAATAAAAATTTTTATATTATACTATCAATGTATTAAAAATATTACAATGTGACCCTTCTATTAGTTTTTGTTATTTTTTTCATCAAAAATCACTCCATTGACACTAGCGAAAAAATAACAGAATTTACTATAAGAAAAACATTTGCAACACTTTTGATACATTAAAGGTGTAATGTGATAAATTTAATCTTTTAGGGTTTTTTTTTTTTATCAGAGGACAACAACAACACCTTAAAAGGTGAAGGCTGCAGAGTCCATATAAACACACACACACCCTCTAAGGCTATCCGATGTGGGATAGCCCCTGCCCCTTAAAGTGAGAATTTTTAAATATTTTAGGATGCAAAGTATAATTCTTCCAAAAAAAATTTAACCATTAATGATATTGAAACATAATTTATGCCCATCATTTGAGAAATTAATGCATTAAAATCATGCTAAAGAAGAAAAAATGCATTAAAATTAATGGATTGATAGTGAAATACATTTAATGCTGAGGTCTATGAAAATTCAATGGTCACATTCAATCTTCAAATTAAGTCTCAATAAAATTGCTATTTTTTAAAATGACTAATCTCACTTCATATCCTAAAATATGTTTTGATACTCAATTTGTACCCTAAAAAAAATCTCAATTTATACCCTTAATGTTATGAATTGATAACAGTGTGGACCTTTTTCAGACTGTCGTTCAGTTTTCTATCATAAATTAAAGCACGTGAGTTGCAAGTGTTTCGAAAATTGACTTATATGTAAATTCACATACTATTGACATCTTATATGAGTTACACACGATAGGATTAACCTCTGTATGAATATTTTCGATATAAAAATCGGTGTCAAATTGATTGCAAACAAAGATCTGTAGCTATAGGACATACTTCTTCCTTATGTTCGAAATACTTGCACATCACGAGTTTTAATTTATGACAAAAAATTGAACGATAGTCTGGGTTAGGTCCACATTACTATCAATTCATAATGTTGAAGGTATAAATTAATTTTTTTAATGTATGTAGGTACAAATTGAAAATTGAATCATCTTTGGGGGTGTAAAATAAGATTAATCCTTTTTAAAATAACGACTTTTCTCGCCAACTCATCACCTCCCAAATCTCTCTCTCTCACTCACTCACTCACTCACACACAAACACACACACACACAGCCCTCCTTCCCTCTCTCTCTGAGTCTCTCCCACTCCATCCATCAGGGCCCCCATGGCGTCCTCTCTCTCTAAAGCTTTCTCTCTCTCTTGAAGCGGTATATCCCTCCCTCTCTTCATATCTGTATATACATTGTCAGAATTACATTTATCATCTTCAAATCTCAGAAGCCTAAAAAGTTAGAGAGAGAAAAACACAACAGGAACTATTCGCATTCTTTTCAGTACCTCTATTTCTCTTTCTTTTTTCCCTCTCTCTATATTTGCCAGCTCTGCATACTCGCCTCGTCTCTTCATACGCTTTTTTGCCACCCTTTTCCCTCTAAAACTACAACTCATCATCATCAACCTCCAGAGAGAGAGAGAGAGAGAGAAACAAAGCATCCTTCGACGTGTCACGTACGGATATTCCACTGCATCATCTACGATCCTCTGATCGCTTTGGTAATTATCAGATCCTTCTTTTGTAATGGTGCGCTGATCTCTTCGTGTTAATTTCAGCTGTAATTCAGAATCTTATGTGTTGATCTGAGCTTAGGTGGTGTTATTGTGAGATGGGTGTGTCTGAATTTTGGTTAATCAATATTTTGTTAATGTAATGTGAGGAATGATCTGTAGTTTAATGTTGAGTGAACACTTGTTTGATAGTTGTCTGATCTCTGTTTTTATGTTTATGCTTTGTTTTGGTTCATATTTCAAGCTTATGTGATTATTGGATTGCTGTTTTAGATACGGATGATTGGATTTGTAAGGGGCACTAGAGAGGGAAGGAGTTATAGTGAGCTAAGCTTTGAACAAATCAACTTAATTCAGAGAGGGTTGTTGAGGTTTATAAGGGTTTTGATCCTTTTGATCTTATATGGTGGTTTGTGATCAGTTTCTTTGGCCCATTTCAAAGTAATCAGTCTCCCAAATTCTGAATGCGGGTGAGAAATTCAATCCCTGTTGTTGCTTGTGATATTAGGATCACTGCTTGACTTGCTGGATGTGGATGGAATCATGGAAATATTTGATGCAGTTGGCAGTTGTCTAGTCAGTAATGCTATTGAGTAGACTTCATCAGTTTTCTTCTTTCAAAAGTTTTGCTCTGTATGGGGTTCTTGAAACAGTCAAAGGAGGATTCTTTTGTAGCATTCTGCTTGCTGTGATGGTTTGGGAGCCAGAAGATTGCTGACTGGGGGGTGGGGAAGGGGTGGCAGTTATGATGTATCGGTTTGGCAGTGATTGGCTTCCACATTCTAAATTATTTCAATAAGTTTTTCAAGTGGATAAATAGCATGAATTTCCAGGCATCATTACCAATTTTCAAGGATAATTTGATAGGCCTATTTTTTTCTTTTCCGGTAGGTGCTTTTAGATAGGCTATCTTCACTTGAACACGTGAAGGAAGACTTTGAAGTGTACCTTTGATATGTCAAATGTTTATGGATATATTATGCTTATATGATGACAAGTTGGAGGCTAATGATTTTTAGGTTTAAGTTCTTTGAGAGTTCGGAGCTATTTCTGAATATGTACTCTGTGGCAGGCAATCCTGTAGAACTTGAAGCAATCTGTATAACATGTTGCCACAATAACACCATGCAGCAAGCACTTTTGAGCTTCCAGCCACTGGTTAGGAATTATGACTTAAAAACCTGCAAAGTAATTCGCAAGCGCTAAAAAAAGGAAAACAAAAGATCAGAGCACATTTTTGTTGAGTTTTCTCCTAACAATAATCAGAGGCTGCTCCTTTTGATTACAGTAGAGCTTATGATAAGATTGATTTAGTTCTCCACCGATATATAAAATGGAAATATCCCTTCACTTGAATGCTGGGTGACATGGCTAACACGTGACTCAAAATAATGTCTATAACGTACCGTGAGTTTGAAAAGATAAAACTAATTTGTTGAGTAGCTCTCTAAGTGTTCTCATGCATCATAGAGGAAATATAATCCGTGTCAAATTATCACAAAGAATTATATCTTCTTTATCTATTTATTCATAATAAATAAGTTAAAGGTGCTTCTAAATTGATCTCATCTTTTAATCTTTTTGATTTTCCTTTATTCGAGTTATTGGATAAAATGCTTCTTATAGTGATTTCCTTTTGTGATGAATCTCTTTATTTCATGCCTACTAATTCATTCTATTGATTGCGATTAATTCATAAGGTTGTCTTTCAAATTGGTTCTCTTTACAAATAGGAGTCATTTGTGATGAAATAGTAGTCATATATAACACTTTCGATAATGAAAAGGTCCAAAGTAAGGCATTTTACATTACGTGTAGTTTTTATGTAAGAAAGTTCTTTCTTCCTTTTATTTGTTTTTTTCTATTTAACGGGTTTAGTCTCTCTTCTTTCAAATGCAAATTTGTATTTGACTTTGATTTTTTTTAATACCATAGAGGTGTTAAAACAAATGATATTAGTTAGAGCATCCAAATCAAAACTAATTGGTAATGAGTGGAGAGTCTCCTTAAGTATATAACCAAATCTTAGGTGGTCCTAATTTTTTGAGTTGTGATACAAGTTTTCTTTACACCATCCTTTACGTGGGAACTAAGTTTACACATGGGACTAAGTGTTGACAAACAAAAACCATGAGTACCGGGAATTCAACTAGGTAAAAGACTTGATCCAATGACCACCCAAGTTCTATTTCTGATACTATATTTGAGCATCCAATTCAAAACCATTTGGCAGTGAATGGAGAGGCCCCTTAAGCATACAAACTAATATTGGGCAATCTTAATAATTCAATGTGGGATATAAGCTCTCTTTGCATTATGTACTACAACTTTTAAACATTTCTTATCACAATGTAGATATAATAAGAATATTCAATTGCTTGTCCATAGAAACAAAAAGGTGTACTTAGTGCACGAGGCTCCCGCTATTGCGGGATGTGGGGAGGGTTAGATATACGCGGCCTTACCCGCCATTACTTGTCCATAGAAGTTATGGGAAATAATCAGATATGCCATATGGAGCATTTTTTAGTTTGAAGTTTCTGCATATTGTAGAGATAAACCGATTACCATTCAATGACACAGTTTTTGGTAACCTCTGGAAGGAACTAGTTGAACAGTTCCATGAAGATCTAAAAGCCATTCTAAAAATGGGATTATAGTGAAAAAAGCAGTAGGTTTGAATAGAAACTAGGAAGTAAATATTAATGGAAATATGATTTTAAACAATTGCCAAATTAGATTCTAGGAACTTCCCTTTTTTAATTAGGCCACCCACCACGGTTAGGGTGGCTAGGAGCTTACCAATATTGAGGACCTCTCCTTCATGTAGTTCTTCAAACATATGGCTTTCTTGGATCTCAATAACAACACAAAAAAATCACCCACCCACCCACTTCCTGAGACTTGCTTGTCAAATAATGGTGATATTTCATGTTTTAGTCTGATGTATACACTTTTTTGACGGAAGGCAGTTGAAGTCGTTGAGGAAGCAAGGACAGTCCTTGACTCTTTGTTCTGGGAGGGCCAAGAGAGTATCAAGGGAATTGCGAAGAGGAGTATTAATCAGTTTGTATAATTATCGAAAGATTTCTCAACCGTCCAATGAAAATGTGATGTTTAATCTATTGATGGAAAGCTCATGCTCAATCATCTAAATATGGTCGAGTCTGAGGGCAGTGGCTTGTGAGAACAGTTGGACGTTAGGTCTATATGTCATATTCCTTCATCCATGCTCCTTGGCACCTGGATTGCCAGGAACAAAGGTGTTGGGGTGTGTACATGAGAAGTAATGCTTTCAACTGGGTATATTGATAACGGAAGACATGCAGATGATTAAATATGGTTGTTAGCTTCTAAATATCCAGAATAGCAGGCAGGCATGTGTCTACCATGGATGATGGATTTACAAATACTCAGGAAGATCAGATGTTAGTGCAGTGTCCTCTTGGCACTAGAAAAAAAAAAAAAAGTTTGGTGCATGTTTATGAGGATGGTTAATTTGTGTGGGGTGAATCTGGTTGTATATGGACTTGGGCATTGTTTACTTTTTGGCTAAGAATATTATATACAGAGAGATTATAAGAAAATAGTTGAAACTTTAGTATCTAAAAATTAGGATTTGAGAACAAAGAAAGAGAGAGATTGTGAAAATAATATAATGCTTATATGGTATTGTTGATCTATACTCTACACCACTTAGTTATGTTAGAGTGATACTGGATGCAATTACAATATTGTGCTACACTAGAATATTTTGATTAATAATAACAATAATAGAAAATAAGAACTCTAGCAGAAAGATTAAAGTTGCACAAAGACAATGATGTAGGACGGGAAAGACTAGAAATCACAGAATAGAATGAGAAGAAGAAAGAAGAGGGGGTAGAAGGGGTTTTCCTCATCCTCGCATGGAATCGGTGAAGAAACACACAAATTTTCCATGGAGAATCACTTTTTATTATATCACTCTCTCTAATTAAAAATAGTTGGGATTACACAATTATTTATAGGTCAAGTCCCTACCAAAATAAAAATTATTCTCCTAATAAAATTCTAAAAGAGTTTCATAATCAAACTCTCAAATCTTTATCTTACTAAAACTCTATAATAATTTCCTAGTCAAACTCTAATTAATACTCCTAGTCAAACAAACATTCCTTAACTAATAAAATAATACTAAAACAAATAATAAAATTCAATTATTCAATTTAAGCTCATCTAATCCCTTTTCGATCTCTATCAATTCTCATCGGCTGAAAAAAACTCTTCTCCTAAGAGTTGTTGTAGCAAGAATACTCCAAGAGAATCGACATCAGATGGTTAAACACATCTTCAAACCCGATTGCATAGAAGTGAGATTTCCCTTCAGGGACATAATATAGGATATCACAATGGGAGGAATTTATATCTCGAATCTTCATAACCTTCACACTTTGTTCCAGATAAAAGGATAGTGAGGATGTTGACGAAAAAGTAGCAACCCCATCTAAAATATCACGTTTGAAACTTGCTTAACTTCATCTGTAGGAACACCTTTTGCAATCGGCTTATCAAAAGCAATTGTTGTAGGATGAGTATAAGTAGAACTTTTGGGCTCATCAACATTGAATAACTTCGGTTTATCGGCATTCAATCGGATTGGAACTTGTAGTGGTGGAACTTGTGGTTGTGAAACTGGTGGTATAACTGGAGGGTTGTGTTCAACCACTTTTTGATTGACAGTTGAAGAGAAAATGGTAAAATCTTCACTTGTTTTGGTTTCACAAACTGTAGTGAGCACAAGTTCTCTCAGTGAATCGATGGATGCTGGAATTGTATCTAGTCTAGCATTCATGGCCTTTTGTGAATCAACTTTTGCTTGGGATAAAACCTCCACTTTAGCATTTAATTCGGCGTTGGAAACCATATTGATTGGAAGAGAGTTTAAGAATATTTTTTTTTGAAAATTCCGAGGTCAATTTATAATTTTGAAAAATTTTGGGGCTAAACTGTAATTTCCAAAACTTTAGGGGTCAACCTATAATTTAAGAAACTTTTAGGGCCAAAGTGTAATTTTTAAAACTTTTGGGGGGTGAACGTGTAATTTCAAAAACTCTAGGTAATTTTGGAAGGTGTGAGGGTGTTTATGTTATGGGTTTTGTGTAGGGGGTTAGTGGGTATTTTTTTTGGTTGGACTTGGTTCTGCCAGGTTTTTTGGAAAGGGGTTAAAACTTGAGGACGACAGGCGGATCTCAAGAAACACAACTACAATCGAGAATGATCGAAGTTGGGCTCTGATACCAAATTGATGTAAGACAGGAAAGACTAGAAATCACAAAATAGAATAAGAAGAAGAAAGAATAGGGGTGGAAGGGGTTTACCTCATCCTCGCAAAGAATCGGTGAAGCAATACACAAACTCTCCACGGAGAATCATTTTTTATTATATCTCTCTCTAATTAAAAATAGTTGGGATTACACCATTATTTATAGGTCAAGTTCCCTACCAAAATAAAAACTATTCTCTTATTAAAATTCTAAAATAGTTTCATAATCAAACTCTCAAATCCTTATCATACTAAAACTCTATAATAATTTCCTAATCAAACTCTAATTAATACTCCTAGTCAAACAAATATTCCTTAACTAATAAAATAATACTAAAACAAATAATAAACTTCAATTCTTCAATTTAAGCTCATCCAATCCCTTTTCAATCTCTATCAGACAACAACTTGCACATGGCTTAACTGGTAAAAGGAGAAACAAAAAGCAGTAGAGAACTTTCAGAAACATGATTCTTAGGAGCTCACGTAATCTTTTCTGCTCTTCAGAAAATACATCCTAGCTATTTTATGATTATAAAAAGATAACTTGCATATAAAAATTATGAACTTTTGCCCATAACATGTGCCACATTCTTTGCTACACTTACATTGCCAGCACCTGAAGTGTGAAAGAAAGACAACCTGTGGAGACAACAAAATGAGTCAGGCCACTGACTTAAACATTGTGAGAAGCCGTTCCAGGTGTGTGCTAATCTCAGCTCCAAAGAGGTTTTTGTTTGGGATGAAAGCACCTCCACCCCATTTTTCAAAACCCACTTCCTTCAAGTAATTCCTTGCCTGCCCAAGCTGCACTACCTTTCCAGGCACAGCCAGATAATTGACTGAATACTATCTGAAAAATCTTCTATCTTCCTAATGCTTTACAAGACTCTGGGTGGAATTGATGTGCGGGACCAACAAGATCATAATTAGCCCAGAATTTCCAAAGACATGCTAAGTTTTCTTGGAAGCAATCAGTGACATCTAAAACTACAGTTGCCTTCGTTACTGAATTGTGTTCCATGAAATGCAGCCAATCTTTAAGAGAAACAGGGCTACCTCCATCAAAACTGATTAGAGGGGCAGATGCAAGCCTGACTTGATAACAGATGGCCTATCTACTCATGACATGAACACAGATAGAGATATCAGAATTTGGTAAATTCTGTATCAACTGAGTGGCTCAGTGGATGTATGTTATTGAGGGGACTAGGATGAAGTTGCACTTTGTGGGAAATGAAGGCAGCCATGCCATCACATATTTCAGACACTCGCACTATTATATGGGACAGCCTACTTCCTATGCTACTTTTTTTACCTTTGTTGACAATGAAGTTTTCTGGAGGACCATTTATACTGATTCCATAAGAAACTTGACTCAGAAAAATTGTGCACTTAATTCTTTGGCATTAATAATTATAAACCTTGAAGATATCTTGTTAAAAGATTGTATTTGTTATTCTCTGCGAGTGGCACATGCCGCAAAAGCACGAGAAAATTGGCCCTTGCTTTATATTTTCATAGCTTTTGCTTGTTTAACTTGCAGAGAAACAGACGACATTGCTGGTCTTTAAAATGTGTCTATATGTTATTTTTGTTGGTTTGGTTTCTGACTAATTAACGCAAATGAACATGCTATTTCCTGCAGCTACACAGATTACTATTGACTTCCCTATATTGTTGAGTGAGTTGTCCTCATTTTTTCTTGATGTATTTCCTCTAGCTGCCTTGTTCCTTTCTGGTGCTTTCTGTACTGCTACTTGTGGAATCTTGAGATAGCAGAATCTGGGAGCTTGTTTGATCTTGTTCTCTGTCCTTGTTGAAAGCAAAGATAATAGGAAAGATTTTTTCAAGATGTCTAGCTCTGCAAAATCTTTGGAACCTGCATTGCAAGGAGCGGGTCAGAGAATGTATCCTTACAATCATGTTGTAGATGAATTGGTTTGGTGGATGCTATTATTTTACTTTCCCTCCAAGGACAAAAGAAAGAACAAAATATCATGCATGTGTGTTTTTTTTTTTTTGTGCCTGGAATTTTTTTAATGCTGAACTTGTGGCAGTTGCACATTTCTCTTCTGGAGTTGTACTTAACACCCTGTAGTGGGACTGAAATTTGGAGAATTGAGAATTTCCAGCCAGTTCCTTTGCCAAAATCTGGCTATGGTAAATTCTACTCCGGTGATTCATACATTGTATTGCAGGTGCATACAGTTTTCAGACTCATTTTAATTTTTATCTCCATTTCCATTTTGTTGACAAATTTACATGTTCGATTGTCTTTTCGGTCTGATTTATTTTGTGGTAAAATAAAATTCCACTGGAAGGGTTGTATTTTTGCATTATCCATTTTTTTATTTACTATATATTTCCGCAGACCACTCCTGGCAAGGGAGGTGCTTATTTATATGACATACACTTTTGGCTTGGAAAAGATACTAGCCAGGTATGATCTTGTTATTCTTCCTGTTCTTATTTAGAACTTGCACATGCCTTGGATTATGTTCTCACTTGATATTATGCATTTATTTATTACTTTGATGATTCTATGGACTTATAATAGGATGAAGCTGGAACCGCAGCTATAAAAACTGTGGAACTTGATGCAGTTCTTGGTGGGCGTGCAGTACAGCACAGAGAAGTTCAAGGTCATGAGTCGGACAAATTTTTGTCGTACTTCAAACCATGTATTATACCACAGGAGGGTGGTGTTGCCTCTGGATTCAAGAAACCAGAGGAGGAAGAGTTTGAAACACGGTTATATGTCTGCAGAGGAAAACGAGTTGTCAGATTGAAGCAGGTATGAGAACATTAAAACATCAAGTTCTTTAGATGAATTAATTGTCAACGAAGATTTAATTAGATCATGGGTATATGAACTGGTCTTTCTTTTTATCTAGGTCCCTTTTTCTCGATCCTCGCTTAATCATGATGATGTGTTTATCCTGGACTCTAAAGATAAGATTTTTCAATTCAATGGTGCAAACTCCAATTTACAAGAAAGGGCCAAGGCATTGGAAGTAATCCAGTTTTTAAAGGACCAGTATCACGAGGGGAAGTGTGATGTTGCAATTGTTGGTAAGTTTATATATGATTACAACTTCTCCGATGTTATTGTCCCCTATTTAACACTGCCTCAACTTATTTAGATTTCTTGGACTAAGTTTTCTAATGCCTACCATTTTTGTTTGTAGTTTGCTAATTGATCATCCATTGGTTATTTTTGCAATGTTCACTGTGCCAGATGATGGAAAACTACAAGCCGAGTCAGATTCTGGTGAATTCTGGGTCATCTTTGGTGGATTTGCTCCAATTGGAAAAAAGGTAGCTAGTGAAGATGACGTAATCCTGGAGAAAACTCCTCCTAAACTCTATAGGTATTCTTCTCTTATGTAGTTTTGTTTTTGTTTCCAATTGAGGAGGTAGCTTTATAAATTATAGTGTGGTGGTAATTTTCTCCGATATTCTAATTGCTTTAGTGGTCAGATAAAAAACACAAATACTTACAATTTCTTGGGTTTATGTACTTAAAAACACATTTCAATAAGATTAAATCATGTGTTGTTAAAGCAGGAAAAGTGGAAAAATCACTTCTAGATATCTCTACACAATGGATTGGGATTATCATTTTGTACAAAGAGCATGAACATATGATTAGCCCCAAAGTTTTATGAGAACAGAGAATATCCTTTAAATTTTGATTGTGAGCAGACAAAGGGGAGGAGAAAATTAATAGAGTGGTGAAAGTGATTGAATTTTTATGCCATTGAATCTGGCTGAAGTAGATAAGATTTTGAGGGATAGGAAGAGTGTAATTCCAACTTTTTTACTGTCTTCCCTTGATGAAAAGGTTGAATAGTTTGGCTAAGTTTTCAAGCAAAAATCGAGCTATGTGGTTTGAAGTAGAAGTTAGTATTATTTCAAAGTAAAGCCCTAGATGTTGCAAAAGGGAGAAACAAGATTTATGTAGCTGACTACTAGTTGGTTGTGAAAAGGCTGAGTGGATTTTTATTATATACTAGCAATGCACCACGTGCGTTGCACGTGAATAATTTTTTTTTTAAAAAAATTAATAAATAAATATTTAACATATGTGTACTTAAATTAAATATCATCTCAAATTTACTAAACTTATTTTTTCATCACTTATGCTCCAGTATAGAATTTTTGAAAACTTTGTATGTTTTCAAGATTTGTCATTCTAACTTTAAGAAAAATGATAAAAAAAGAAAATAAATAATTAAAGTTCTATTTTTTTCTATAATTTTGTAATTGAAAGTGATTTTTTAATAATGTTTGAAAATTAAATTTTTTAAATTTAATTTGATTAAGATTCTACTTATGAATCATTGAATAAAATAAAAATAATTGTCAATATATTAATCGTACTAGAACCTTACTGTATTTAGAATTAGTTAGGTCAATTGAGATAAAATTTAATATATAACGCTATAATATATATTATAAAGCATATTAAAATTTTAAAAAAATTCAAGTTTTCACATAAAATCTTAACATAATTTAAAAAATTTACTGTGACTAAAAAATCATGTAAAATTATATATACATTATTTTTATCTTAAAAATAAAATGGTTAAACATTTTGATGAAAAATAAAATATACATATGTAGTCATAATATTATCTTTATAAATGAGATGAGTAATATTATATTGATGGAGTTTTTGAAGGTTTTGTTAAAACTTATAATAATGCATATATTTTTTAATAGTAATATAATCAATCAAAAAATTTCATAAAAATTGACATTTATAAATAGAGAATAGATAATTAAAAAATTAATTTGATTAAGATTTTGACCTATAAATCATTGAATAAAATAAAAATGATTATCAATATACCAATCATATTGGAATCTTATTGTATTTAGGATTATCTAGGTTAATTGGGATAAAATTTAATATACAATACTATAATATATATTATAAAGTATATTAAAAATTTTAAAAAAAAATCAAGTTTTCACATAAAATCGTAACACAGTCTGAAAAGTTTACTGTAACTAAAAAATTATGTAAAATTATATATACATTATTTTTTATATTAAAAATGAAAGGGTTTAACATTTTGATGAAAAATAAAATATACATACAGGGTTAAATATTTTGATGAAAAATAAAATATACATATGTAGTCATAATATTATCTTTATAAATGTGGTGAGTAATATTATTTTGATGAAATTTTTGAAAGTTTTTTTGAATATTTTATTAAAACTTATAATTATGCATATATTTTTTAAGAGTAATATAATCAATCAAAAAGTTTCATAAAAATTGGCATTTATACATAGAGAATATATATAATTGAAAGTGATCTTAGATGTAATTTGGAGATTTAAATGCAAAGGATATGATGGTAATTTAGATATTAAGTGTGGAAGGATAGAGTAACCTTTTTAATTCTTTATGAGATAAAATAGTTAATCAAATTTTTTTTATATTAATGTACTTTTATTAGTAGTATATATGTGAGCTAAGATATTCAAGATAAAATATGCTATGCTGTGATGTCTGCTAGTTATTTTATTTAGCTGTAATTGTAGTGGTAAAAAGTCATGTGGCAATCTTTTTTGTTCTTATGCAAGAATGGTTTGGGTCTCTCTTCTGAGTGCACAATTTAATGCATTACTTTTACTATGTGTCAGATTCATAATTTTTTTCTATTTCTTTGACGCTGTTTGTTCTTTAGCTTATCTAGATGTACAGTAAAATCAACGTTATTGCTGAAATATATGTTAATTATTTATCGGTATTAGTGAGCATCGGATTCTATTAACTCTCCAAGTAGTCTTTGTGGTGTGCACAATTTGTTAGAAGTTGGTTGATGCGTTCTTGAGTAGTTTAAAATTAGTTACATCATCAGTCATTACATATAGTGACAACAGAATAAAGTGGATGTAATTCAAATTCCTGTGTTATATTATCCTTTTTGAAATTTCTATGGATAGTACTCTGGGTGCCTTTTAGATTCCTGCTTAAACTCATTTCTGCGTTTCTTATGGAAGGTTTATCTAGCTTGCTAATGTTTTGTGCATACTGCATAGTGACTGAGATGATTAGTTATAAACCTGTTTCCAGGTGCTTTTACAATTCTATGTTTGATATAACTCTCACCCAGAGGAATATGCTGTAATTCAAAATTGTTTCTCGATTTTCTCATGTTCAGTATGGTGCTCATTTCTAAGGAGAAGCATCAATAAGTGGCATCATTAAGGAATGATGCTTCAGTACCTCATTGAAGTTGCATGCTTAATTTGCTTACTATTCTGAGTTGAGTGTGTTTTTTTTTATAATACCAAAGTGCTATTATGCTCTATATTTGTTTGATTTTTCTTTTGCATTTTTTCTGCTCCATGCAAATTTTTGGTTGCTCATTCTGTGTGTACATGTTCTCCACTATTAGAATTGTTAGTTGTTACTATAAGGGAAGCTTTGTAACAAGTGGGTATTTAGTAGTATTATGTGCCAATTTTTGATAGCCTATGGTTTGCAGCATTGATGATGGTCAAGTTAAGGGTGTAGATGGTGAACTTTCCAAGTCTTTATTGGAAAACAACAAATGCTATCTATTGGATTGTGGGGCTGAGGTGTTTATTTGGGTCGGTCGGGTAACACAAGTGGAGGATCGGAAAGCTGCCAGCCAAGCTGCTGAGGTAAAGCTTAATTTTTGTATATTCATGTTGTTTGTAGTGTCATTTGCCCTTTTATGTTTACGCTAATAGCATTATGATTCTTGTTTTTAATATTGTCCCAGGAATTTGTTGCTAGCCAAAACAGGCCAAAGTCAACACGTATGATCCGGCTAATTCAAGGTTATGAGACACATTCCTTCAAGTCCAACTTTGATACTTGGCCATCAGGGTCAGCACCTTCTGCTTCTGAGGAGGGAAGAGGAAAAGTAGCAGGTAGATTCACATCCTTACTCGTGAAATGCTCTTAAATATTTTCTGTTTATAGTTGTTATTTATCAAACTGTTTTCGTATTGCTAGCTATGCTAAAGCAGCAAGGAGTTGGTGTCAAAGGAGTGACCAAAGGTGCTCCTGTAAATGAAGAAGTCCCACCTTTGCTTGAAGGTGGTGGAAAAATTGAGGTTTGGATGGTTAATTTGTTTCTGTTTCTATCGTGGTTTTTTGGGGTGTATTCAAAGGGTGATTAAAACTCGGATGCATAAGACAAATAATATACCTGTTTTCCAGGTATGGCGTATTAATGGAAGTGCCAAGACCTCAGTGCTCAAAGAGGACATTGGCAAATTTTACAGTGGAGATTGCTACATCATTCTTTACACCTACCATTCGAATGATAAGAAAGAAGATTACTACTTGTGCTGTTGGATTGGAAAGGATAGCATTGAGGTAATCTACATTGCTACTGCCAGAAGGAAAAGGATGCATGCATACAGAAAGACTGACACATAAACATGTCTTTTACAAATGCCTTTTAAAATTCCTTTCTTGCTTTGGTTTTTTCCCCCTCTTCAATTGCAATTTTTGTTTGACAAGATCGATCTTTGTTCTTTTTGGAGGGATATCATATTTTCACTTTAGATCATTACAATCTTATGAAGCTGGACTTGGAGACTGTTTTTCCTCTCTTTTTTAGATAGGTTTATCAGAGTAATTTACGTTACATTAGTGTAATATTTAATTAATTTTTCAAAAAAGGCAATAACACATAAATCTTCTTGTCTTCAATTCAGATGTCAATTAATGGATTACAAATGTATTAGTGGCCTTCTATCTGATGAAGATGTGCGTTAAAAAAAAAACCTCATTTGAAATTTTATGTAATCAATCATGTCAAACTTGTCCATTCTTCTTTATCTAAAAACCTTGAAGAACTCCTGAAGGGTTTGCTAAAGCCGTCTGTATATGTTGTGAAATCATTGGCCAACATTTGCTGTTCATCTATCTCCCTTTTGGTACTTCACTCCTCCTTGGAGTACCTAACAATTGTCTTTTGGCTTTCAACTTCATCTTCTACGCTCCATTTCTTGCTTTTTACAATGTTTGGACAATTTGTGGCATATTTTGGTCAATTACATTTCCTTATTTGGCTGTATTGTAACTCGCGTTTATATTTCAAAACTAATATTTTGTACTGCTTTTCCGTGTGAATAGTTGTTCTACCCAAGAGCTTTATGTTTGTATTCGTCCCTGTAACTTTCTTTGTCATTGTTGTACGATGAGGTCAACGTAACTACCATAGATTTGATATACATATTTAATTCTCACTTTCACTCAAGTTGAAATCATTGACCAACTTGATCATCTTTCCATTCTTTTTTTGGTGGGCTTTTGCGTTTTTTTTTTGGCCTCCGGGTGGGACGCTGAGAATCGCAGGTTAATCACTGTGCTGGAAGCTGGAATAATATCTATCCTTATTTCTTTCCCCACCCTTCTTTTCAATTGTATGTCATTTAAATATTTCTGCATCCACTAGATGTTCTGGTGATCATACAAAATATGGAGACTGAATAAATTTTAGGAAAGTTTTTTTGACTATATAACTTCTTCTTTTTTTTCGGTTTAACCACTGGTTGGTTAGTCATTCATTGATATTTATTTTTAATATAGTTAATTGTTTTTAGGAAGCCCGAAAAATGGCTGCTCGGTTGGCTACTACAATGTCCAACTCACTGAAGGGCAGACCTGTGCAGGTATTTTAGTGTCGTCTTTTTTTTTACATTAGAAAAAGCAATGATGACTAGGATGAAATATGTGCTTCATGCAGGGTCGCGTATTCCAAGGGAAAGAGCCACCACAATTCATTGCTATCTTTCAGCCTATGGTGGTCCTTAAGGTACCCTTCTCACGTATATAACTTTGAAATTATATTGCTGTTTCAAGCTGCTAGTTCAAAGGTTATCCTGGTTTCTTTAAATTTTAATGAGCTGATTCTTTTGTTAGGGTGGAATGAGTTCTGGGTACAAACACTATATAGCAGACAAGGGTTTGAATGATGAAACTTACACTACCGATTGTGTTGCACTCATTCGGATATCAGGAACTTCTGTGCATAACAATAAAGCTGTGCAAGTTAATGCGGTATGCTCATTGGTTTATTCTTTCTTCGGGTTACTCTTAATTTATTTTTCGCTAGTATTTATAATTTGTGGGAAGAATAGTGTGCTTGTTATTCTCGTTGATGAATATCACCTTTCTCTTTCTATAGAGCTATTTACCTTCTATAATGATGGCGCAGCCATTGGTTGGTTGGACCAATACAATCGACTTTGGAAGCCTAGGCGAAAGACTAGGAATTTTTTGTCCAAAGGGAAGTGTAATTGGTAGTTTTATTATTATTATTATTTGATTTATAAATAGTTGTTTGACTAGGAGTAGTAATTAAAATTTGATTAGAAAATTATTATAGAGTTTTAGTAGGATAGAGATTTGAGAATTTGATTATGAAACTCTTTTTAGTATTTTAGTAGGAAAGTAGTTTTTATTTTAGTAGGGAACTTGACCTATAAATAATGGTGTAATCCCAATTATTTTTATTAGAGAGATTGATATAATAAAAAGTGATTATCCGTGGAGAATTTGTGTGTTTCTTCACCGATTTCTTGCGAGGATGAGGTAAATTCCTTCCACCCCCTCTTCTTTCTTCTTCACTATCTATTTTGTGATTTCTAATCTTTCCCATCCTACATCAGTTTGGTATCAAAGCGAAACTTCGATCTATTAGTTTCTTGCCAAGTTACTATTCACCACCGCTGGAAAAACAGCACAATAATTATAATTTTTGTTCACACCAGATTCTTCGTCGTTGTAGCACGTCAGTCGTTTGCATCGTCAGTTGGTTGCCATTGCCGTTAGTATTCCTTATCTCACTTTTGGCTCCCTTTGTTGTGGCTGAATTTTGGAAAAATATATATATATATATATATATATATATATATATAGCTGACAGTGACCATGCCAAGACCAAATTCTGCCCAACCCAAAAACCTTCGCTAACCCAAAAAAAATAGCCCAATATCATTACCAACCCATCTGACCTAACCACACAGCAATCCAACTCATCTCCGAAATTATACAAACACCCCAAACCTTCTTGAAATTATAGATTTTACCCCAAAAGTTTCAGAAATTACACTTTCACCCCAGTATTTTAAGAAATTATACTTTGGCCCCAAAATTTTCTGAAATTATGTTTTGGCTCCTAAAGTTTTGGAAATTTCAGTTTAGCCCCAAAATTTTCTCAAAATTACAAATTGACCTCAGAATTTTCAAAAAGAAAAAATTTTAAAACTCTTTTCCAATCAATATGGTTTCCAACGCCGAATTAAATGCTAAAGTGGAGGCTTTATCCCAAACACAAGTTGATTCACAAAAAGGCCATGAATGAGAAGATGGATTCACTAGAGGCGTCCATAACATCACTAAAGGAGATGATGAAAGTTTATTTGTTAGAGAAGAAGGGTAAAAGGAATTGAGAAAAACGCCGATAATACTCCCTCATCTTCAGTCATCAATCCTCCACAGGCACTTGCACAAGCCCATCCACCACAAGCTCAAGTTCAAGAAGAACCCAAATTATTTGATGTTGATAAAGGGATTAAGCTAGAAGTTGGAAATTTTTATGGGGATAATAATTTCGAGACATTCCTTGATTGGTTGCATAGTCATGAAAGTTTCTTCAGATGGCATCGTTTGACTGATGAGAGAAAGTTATTTTTTGCAGAATCTAAGTTAAAGGGTGTAGCAAGGCTTTGATGGGTAAAGTACCAACAAACTCACTTTGATAGATCATGGGATGATATGAAGACTGCTTTGACCCGCTACTTTGTGCCTACTAATTATAAGTAATGAGCTCATCTACAGCTTACACAATTGAATTAAGGGAGTATGTCTGTCGAAGAGTACACATGAAAGTTCTACAGCTTGGCCACTCGATCAGAGTTCCCATGGATTGAGGATGTGATGATTGCCATGTAAAGGCAAGGTCTCGATTCACAAATTTCTACGGGTTTAGCTACAAGTAGACTTTACACCATAACAGATGCAATTCAGGTTGTCTATCAGATGGAAGATGAGTTGAAAAAGAGATCTTATATGAGATATTCTATGGCACCTCCAACCCGGATCGAGAGAATTGTCATGGATGCAAGTCAAGGTAAATCCACCAATAAACCCCAAGATAATACTTTTACTCCAAATAAACCATCTCGGACTAGTGCTAATTATTCTTCTCAAGGGACTACTAATTCTAAGACGAGGTGTTTTAATTGTCATGGTTTTGGTCATCTCTCTTTTCAATGCCCTTCAAAATCTGCTACTGTGGTTGAAAAGGAAAATTTCAAGGTGCATAATGACTCTGATGAACCAGAATTTGAAACAGAGATTGTAGAACCTCTTGATGTGAGTGAGGTTAATTTTGATGATTTGGATGATGATCATTTTATAGGTGTTATCGGTCCTTATTGCTAATAAAGAAGTTGTATGATCATTTTATAGGTGTTATCGGTCCTTATTGCTAATAAAGAAGTTGTTAATGGTGAGTTTATTCGTCGAGTAAAAATCTTTCATACAAGAGCTTGTTGTGAAGGAAAAATATGTTCGTTAATGATTGACACAGGAAGTTAGACAAATGTGGTATCAGAAGAGGTCGTGAAGAAACTAAATTTGAAAGTTGAATCACATTCGGAACTATATCATGTAGCATGGATTACAAATACCAAGCTGAAAGTTGATAAGAGATGTCCAATTACATTCACCATTGGAAACATTAAGGAGACTGTTATGTGTGATGTGTTGCCTCTCAAGCTTTGTCATATACTTTTAGGGCGTACTTGGATATGGGATCGTGATGCACAACATGCGGGGTGTGCTAATACCTATTCTTTTGCAATTGGAAGAAAGAAGTATACTCTTACTTGTGCTACTGATGCGCGTACAATACAATTGAAAAAGAGTTTGTTATTTATTCAAAGAGTTTCTCCATCAGATAGTATTTTTGGCCCTTCTCCTTACTCGTCAGAGTCGAGTTCTTTTCAGAGGGGGAGAATTGATGGCGCAACCATTGGTTGGTTGGATCAATACAATCGACTTTGAAGTCTAGGCGAAAAATTAGGAATTTTTGGTTCAAAGGGAAGTGTGATTGATAGTTTTATTATTATTATTATTTGATTTAAGAGTAGTTGTTTGACTATGAGTAGTAATTAAAATTTGATTAGGAAATTATTATAGAGTTTTAGTTGGATAGGGATTTGAGAGTTTGATTATGAAATTCTTTTAGTATTTTAGTAAGAAAGTAGTTTTTATTTTAGTAGGGGACTTGGCCAATAAATAATGGTGTAATCTCAACTATTTTTATTAGAGAGAGTGATATAATAAAAAGTGATTCTCCATGGAGAATTTGTGTACTTCTTCACCGATTTATTGTAGGATGAGATAAACCCCTTCCACCCCCTCATCTTTCTTCTCATCTTTCTATTATGTGATTTCTAGTCCTACATCACTTCTATTCTGTGATTTCTAGTCTTTCCCGTCCTACATCACATAAATTTTAAGCTCTACATTCCTTTTCTAATATAGACTTAACACCTATTCCTGTGTTGCAACACTGCTTCCCGATACTAACATAGTGCAATGTTGCTTTCTTTATATGATCATACATTTTAAACTTTTGTGGAGTAAATGGTCACCCACCCACCTAATGTGGAAAGTGGTTAGAGGTTCTGAGTTTGAATGAAAAAAAGGCAAGGTGCTGCAGCTTGCTCTATTTTACCGTCATTATGGTGATCTAGGGTGACAGAAAAAGGACCTTTTCGATAGATATTCTGCTTGGAGGAGATGATGCATTTCGTTATGGCCTATTGAATTTCTAGGTTATGCACCACCGTCTGGGAGGCTAGCTCATTCTCGTCTTCTCCTATAACCAGTCATCTTCGGGCATCCTTGAGGAGATAGCTCCTCCATTTGAAGTATTGGGTAGTTGGGGAGCTTATTGATTGAAAATCTCATTATTGATCAACGGAAGCTTACTGTGGGAAACTTGAAAATACAATTTGAAGGGAGGCAGGCGTTGATCCTACCAGATGAGTATCTGGACTCTTAACTGTTCTGACGAACAGTCACTAATCAGTTATACTGTTCCAGAAGATGATTGGAAATTGGTCCGATCATGTCAGAAGAAGTGAACTATAGAATAAATGTATCACCCAGAACCAAAAGTATCAGCCATTACCAATACAATTCAACCAAGTCATATTCTACTCGTCACCTTCCGAACCAATACTGTTCCACGATTCATTTACATCATGAGTCTCACGTGACTCGGTTGAGTTCTCTTTTGTGATGCCGCAACCGATCCATCTTACTCCCTTCAAATCGATGGCCGATTCTAGGACCTTGAACCTTGGCCAGAACTCATCAGCATATTATTTTGTCTTCCACGTCTGGTGCAGCAAATGGTCTGGGCACAGGAGTGAAAATTTCAAAATGAGTTTTTTTACAATGGGACGCTCCTCCATTGCTCTAAGGTTAAGTAAACAGGAGACCCATACATACAGCCGTCTAGCACAAGAAACTTGAGTGCTTTACTGTCAATTTTCAGCCTGGTGGAAGGGATATTCCTCTTTATTGAACTAACAAGTAACTGATGTGGTGACCAGCCTAACTTCATAGAAATGAATAGCAATTTGCATGACATGACTGTATATCTGCACGTCATCAGGATTCTGTTGGAGACTTAAAAGTAATTTTCTTGACACTTTTGACAACATTAGCTTACATATAATTCATTTTGGCTCAGGTGGCAACCTCATTGAACTCAAACGAGTGTTTCCTTCTGCAATCTGGCTCTTCAATATTTAGTTGGCATGGAAATCAGAGTACCTTTGAGCAGCAGCAGTTGGCTGCAAAAGTTGCAGAATTTTTGAAGGTATGCTCTTTGCAGAAGATTCTCTTGATATTATGTATCTATTAGTTGTTTTTCTTTTGTGTTGACCCTAGGAAGTATGAAGGGCATGATTTTCTCAACCTTTTCAGAAGTTTTTCTTTCTTATAGCTTCCTTTAATTGGAAAGTTGATTTAATTAAGTTAAATGTTCTTCATATAAGTTAGTGAGAGTCTAATTTCATTTTTTTGGGGTTATTATATATTTTTTTTTAATTTCACCCCGTGCATAAGCATTGAGAGCTTCTTTGATGGGGAAATGTTAATTGAGAAGTATTCTACAGACTCTTTTTTTTCTATAGGCAACAATGTTTTATTAATAATTGAAAAAGGTTACAAAAAATCAATCAAAAGTGGATAAGTCGTCCAACCCAATGCTAGCTGAAAAAGAAAACCAAAATAAAAACCATACAATCACAACTAGGAATATTACCACCACACTAGATTCCACACGATGTTGACCAACTCACAATAATGCACAAAGAGGGAGATTCTCAAACCCCTTGGACACCGATGGCCAAAAAAGGCCAAAAAAAATAAAGTATATCCCATAAACTTTTAACCTACTCGCATTTATCTTTAAAGATCCTCTTGTTCCTCTCTAGCCAAATAACCCATATAGTAGCAAAAAATGCACATGGCCTTCATTCTTCTATTTCCTTCAAGACCCATAACATCCAAACTGAGCATATAGATGACATGGATCTCGGTGCTACCCAACATAGTCCCTCAAAGTCCAACAAATTGTTCCATAGTGAAAACGCCATGGGGCAATGTGAAAATAAATGATCCCTACTCTCACTATCACATTTGCATATAACACACCATTGGGACTTGGGAGAGAAGAAAAGTCTTAGGTTGCCTCCTTAAAAATTGGAATATAATCTAAATGTATACATAGGATTAGGTTGACATGTTATAGGCTGAAACTCGGAGTTCTCTCCCTTGGCGTAACACTTTTCGTCATCTGAGTTGGGAAGTTTTAATTTCACAGCCAACATCTACGATTATTTGGTTGCTGTGTTTCAGAAATGGGTTTAACTATTTTGTTGTAACTTATTTCTTTTTTGAGAAGCCCTTTTTTTTTCGATAACCTATTCCACTGTTGAGGATATTGGACATGCATTGTTTGTAAAAAACCTAAGCATGGGCAAGCTGGCTCATCTTGTGGTAACTAATACATAACTTAAATTAAAGTCTATCGTGAATGATTTATATTCCTTACTCCCCTTCACTAAGTTTTGACCTGTTCAGGTTCCCCAATTTTGAGATATGATTAGAAACTTCAACTTTACTGGATGTAGTCATTGCTCGTCCTTAATTAATAGATATACTAATTGAGTTGGAATGTTATTATGATGAGATATGGGCACTCCTACAATAGTGAGTCTTAATGTGGTATGCTCTTGAGTTTTTGAGCTTGGAAATTAAAGTATCTCCCACTGTTTGACAAATTTCATGTCAATTTTAATTTCAGCCCGGGGCAGCTCTGAAACATACTAAAGAAGGAACCGAGAGCTCAACTTTTTGGTTTGCACTTGGAGGAAAACAAAGTTACACCAGCAAAAAATTAGCCCAGGAGATTGTTAGAGACCCCCATTTGTTTACGTTCTCATTCAATAAAGGTTGCATTTTATTCTTTCTTAGTATAGTCATTTTGAATTCTTATCTCCCTTTATAAATTTGCCTGAGTTCTTTTTTACCATATTTCTATGATCGATATCTGGAAGTTAATTTTTTTTGATCAAGTTGATTATCACCTCTAACTTTTTTCTAATGATTATTCCTGCTGTCATGGGGATCCCCAGGAAACTTTGAGGTGAGTTTTAGACTTCAAATCTTATTAGTTGCTTACATATTTATTCAGCTTTAATTAGCCCCTGAACATTTCACATGTGTTTTACTTGATAGGTTGAGGAAGTTCACAATTTTTCTCAAGATGACCTGTTGACTGAGGATATCTTAATTCTAGACACGCATGCTGAGATCTTTATTTGGGTTGGTCAGTCTGTAGACCCCAAAGAAAAGCAAAGTGCTTTTGAAATTGGGCAGGTGCTACCTCAGTTGTGTCTGGTCTCAGAAAGTACGTATTCATTGTTTACTTTGTTAATCAATGAAGTTCATTGCAGAAATATATTGAGATGGCTTTATCTTTGGAGGGTTTGTCTCCGAATGTGCCCCTGTACAAAGTCACAGAAGGAAACGAGCCTTGCTTCTTCACAGCATTTTTTTCATGGGATCCTGCAAAAGCAACTGTAGGTGCTGCCTTGACAGAATTTCTCTTCTGTTTTTATATTTTGATTGGTTCATAATACAGGCATATGCAATGAGAGGAAATAATTGTGAATTATGTATTGCCCTGAGTATGCATAGTTGGAGATGAAACACAATATACGAAATAGAGGGTTTTTGGCGAAAAACGAAGTTTCTTGAATCTATTTTAGCAACAACTACACCATAGTCATTGCTCAAGTGCAGAATGGGTGAATTGGAAACTTCAATCTGAAGCAGAACGGGTCACTATTGTAGTGTGAGCTAAGAGTTACTGGAATATGTCAGAGGCAGGGGCGATGTAAAAATTCAAAACTAAGGGTCCATTCTGGAATGGAACAAAGATATTATATATGGTTCAGAGTGATCAAATTGCAACCATGAATATTTTAGGTGGGACTAGCGTAACATCTTGAAAATTACAGCAAGGTTAAAAGGTCTAGAATGAAATTTTATGGCCTCCTTAGTCCTAATGTTGCCTTGCAACTTCATAGAGGCACACGAGGAGGACTATTAGATACTTTACAAGCACATAAGAATAGTCATTGTTTATGTTTAGCGTATAGGATGCTGGAAGCGACTAGAATACTAACATGAAAAAAAACCTATTCATTTGAAAGCGATAACATAACAGTAGTGTGTGATTTTATACATGAGTGATTACTAAATAACATTAGCGCTGGCTTTTACCAGGGATGAACAATGTAAAATGAAGAACTGCATCTAGAATGTTATGTTTCTTGGGGAGCACAAAAGTTTAGGTTAATTTGTGACATAAAGAAAAAAGTTTGAGCATGAGTAGCGTGATTTTGAACTGCTTGTCCTAAGAAAACTTTTGAGGTAATAGGATTCCTTCTTTTCAGAATAGGCTCCTCTTTAAGTACTAACAACCAACATATAAGCATCGCTCTTTGCAAATAGAAAGACAGCTATCACCAATACCTCATGGTTTTTGCGCCATTGTTTCAAGCATGAAGTTAAGGTGGATGTGTGGTACAACTAAGAAAAATAGAATTAGGAATGAGGATTCCGCGAAAAAGTAAGGGTAGCACATATAGGAGAGAAATTAAGAGAGAATCGTGTCACATGGTTTGGATATATTTATAGAAGGCCTACTATTGTACCAGTGAGACAAAGTGATGTAATAGCTATGGACGGTAACCGAAGGGGTAGACGAAGACATAAATTAACTTTAAAGGAAATGGTGAAAAAAATATGATACCTTATGGTTTAATAGAAAGTATGGCCCGTAGACTATGACTATGACCTATGGCTAGCAATTATTGAGCAGATCAAAATAAGGCAGAGTCCTGAAAGTCTGAAACCCAATAAAAAAGCTAAGTGAAATAGTTCATGCTACACAATAACCTAAAATCAACATGATATGGACTAGAGTTAACCCTACAATTGATTGTACAAGTTCCAAGCAGCTCCACGCGAATTCTTGAACTCTCCCCCTCCTTTGCCGTCAACTTTAATTACGCTAGCGTCTCATATTAGTTGCAAAATTATGTTTTTTAATGTCTTAACTTAGAATGTTATTGTAAATTTTATGTGCATTTTTTTGGAAATTCATTTCAAAGGAAGGTTGTGCTTTTTTTCTGGGCATGTCTTTACTCACTATGTTGTTGTAATTTTTATGTGCATAGGTTTATGGAAATTCATTTCAAAAGAAGGTTATGCTTCTTTTTGGGGCAGGTCATGCTGTGGAGGTAAGTGCTTGATTTACTTGTAGTTGGATAAGATGGCTTAGTTTAACTTTCTGATCTATTTTGTTAGAAGAAATTATTTAATTTCCCCTGAATTACTTTGTCTCATTTTTCCTCTCCTTTTTTCTTTCTTCCTTGTTTCTGCTGTTTCTCTTTTCTATTGTTTTCATTTTTTTTGGAGAGGTGGGGTGCATGGGCTCAATTATGCTTTAAGAACAAGTTAATGTGTGATAATATTTTATTCTTGTATCCGTGGTTGGATGATGATGTTGTCAGAGTTGTGTGGAGCACTAAAAACCTATAAATAAGAAGAAAATTAGTTCATATTCCAAGTTGTTATCCTCCATTTTATTTATCTTACTGCACTTGTCATAACATGTTTTTTTTGTTCTGATTCTATTTACTATGGAAATTTTACATTATATCTTTGTAGATAGGGTGTTTCTATTTTGGGTTGTTATGATTTCTTTTTTTTTTCGAAGGTAAAAATTAGATTAGGTTTTTATGGTGAAATTCTTCTGTTCCGAAAATCATGGAAAAGTTTTAATGACCTAGGGGCTAGTGCTTTTTGTTCTTTAGTCATGAATCATAATGCATATGTGGAGCATTTTCAAGGTTTCTTTAACCATTGTTTTTTCTACAGATGATTGTTTAGGAAGGAACAGCGCATGTAAGTGCACACAATAGAGAATGATGAAATATTTGTTATACATAACAAAACATTTGTTCATCTGTTCATTGTTGTTTATTGGAGGTAGCTGCCTCCCTGCATAAATTTCTCCCACACCAGTCATGTAATGCTATGGGTATTCCTGAGTGCATGTCATATATTTGCTGATATGCCTACTGTACCTTGGTACTTCTGAATCTATCAGTTAGATTAATTATCCCTTCACATAATGATATCATCGAGATTATTCTTTGTTTGATTTTTTATTTTAGTTTGTGGGTCCTCCCCTGCAGCCCCTTTTTCTCTTCATCTTTATGTTTATGGATAAGTAGATTGTACCTCTTGTGAGCTATGCAGCCCACAGTTTATTTAGGGTTAATTTGTGTGCTTTATGGAGAACCTGAATCTATTTGTCTAAAACATTAAGGCTATTGCAACAAGTATTTCCCACGAAGAGTTGTCTCACACTTAGGCACAAGTTCAGAATACTACATTATAAGTTTTTCCCCCTCATGAAGCAAAACGTTTTTTCTCTGTTAAGCAATTTTTTTTACTGAACAGAACACCATTTTTTTGTTACCAAAAAGATAAAAAAACGCAGTAGTTTACAAAGTGTTATAAGAGGGTATCATTATTTTACAGACACCAAGGCAATAATCATTTCCAAAATATTAGGTTAGAGTCAAGTAAGGAGGATAATAATAACGATCAAAGATTCAAAAAAGGGAAAAAAAAAGGAAAGGGTAGTGCGAGTCAATGCTATACATGTAAAAAATGCCGAAGGGGCTTGCTGAAGCTGTTACTGCAAATGGGTGTTCTACTTATGCTATCTTCAATAATTGGAAGTGATATGAATACTCTTATAGTTTTTAAATGGCATTATTCGTGCCTGCAAACTGAGTTGATTGTGGAAATGTTTGAAATTTCCATCTGTCTGTATGTGCCTTCTTCCTCGTGATTTTACTTGAAATAATGAATTAATTGGGCTCAAGATGGCTGTGTGATTTCCTATGCTATTGCCGATTCAGAACAAGTCCAATGGGACAAACCAGGGAGGCCCAACTCAAAGAGCTTCAGCCTTAGCTGCGTTAAACTCTGCATTTAGTTCATCTCCTGGGCCAAAATCTACTGTTGCCTGGAGGCCATCAGGAGCAGGCCAGGGATCACAAAGAGCTGCTGCAGTGGCTGCTTTATCATCAGTTCTTAGTGCTGAACAGAAGCGGTCGCCTGAGGCCTCTCCTGCCCGATCTAGTAGAAGTCCGCCAGCTGAAGCTAGCCATCCTGGTATTTAAACAGCATATCCTGTTTATATGCTTTCAATTTCATTACTACTGCAAGATCCAATGTGGTCTATTGTTTGTATTATCTCGAACATCCTTCACTGCTGCATCTCTGAATCTTTTTGTTACTTCACCTCTTCAAAATAGTCCAATCTTCTGGATTGGTTTTCTTCGTTGAGTGAAGATGTTGGGTGTACTCCTAAGTAGTTGGTAGACTGAAATTTCCTCCGAATGATGATACATACATGAAAGGGGGTAGGGGAGAAATGACTACAAATGAAGTGATAGAAAATAACGAATGGAACTGCTGGAAAGCTCGTCATTGTTTTATAAATTTCAGGTCCTGTGAAATCAAACATATATGAAGCCCATAATTAACTCTTCTCTCTTGAAATGAGTCCTCCTATGTTGTTTTATGATTTATATCACCATGCAGTGAATTTGACTCTGTAGGAAATAATTTCTAATGAGAAGACCTGATAGATGTGAGGAACTTGTAGAGTAAACCTGATCTTGTGATTGAAATATTCTGACATTTGGGTATTGCTTGTAGTGGAAACGAAGAGTGAAAATGCAGCTTCTGAGGTTGTGGATTCTAATGAATCTTCAGAAGTTAAGGAGACAGAGACTGTCACTGAGATAGTTGAACATGTCTCGGAGGTTAATGGAGACAGGTCAGGACCGCAGCCAGAGGCAGAACAGGATGGGAATGGTAGTGAAAGTACTCAAAGCATGTTTATTTATGAACAGCTGAAGGCTAAATCTGACAACCCAGTGACTGGAATTGATTTCAAAAGACGAGAGGTTTGCTTTGTTAAGATGCAATCACATTTAAATGCTTTGTGCGCGGCTTCTTGTTCTGATTTTATGTTGATTCTGCAGGCTTATCTCTCTAATGAGGAATTCCAGGCTGTACTGGGGATGACGAAAGAAGCATTCTATAAATTGCCTAAATGGAAGCAAGATATGCATAAGAAGAAAGTTGATCTATTCTAGAAACTGAATTCACCCAAATCGAGTGATTATTCTCTCTCTCTCTCACAGTTGAAGTAGCATAGTTCTTATAGGTTCACCATGCCCAGATTGCCATATCTTGTGTTTTGCTGTCTGCCTTTTGATGACCCTAGCTGTACTATCTATTGGTTTTGATTATGTTGTGCCCGCTTGAAGAGTGTTCCCCCCCCCCCCCCCCCCCCCTTCTTTGACTGCTGTTGCATTTGTTATGATCTCAGATTGTAGTTTGAAAGACAGAAGCAGTTCAAATTCTTTTATTTGGTAAGTATGTATCTAAATTTGTGGCAATTGGAGTCCCTTTTTTTTTCGTTATCATTTTCTTTTTTAGCAATGTTACATGGACTTAACATGCTGACTTGATTAATCATTGTCATTGATTAATTGTGGGTCCTAGTATGTATCGGGAACCACTACCTATTCAATAGTTGTGATTGATCAAGTTAGCAAATCAAGTCAGTATTTTAAGTCTAAGTATTATTTTCCTTTTCTTTTTTGTTAAAAAATGGTGTATATGTATTGCATTTGTAATCAATTCCAATGTATAATGAATTTCAAATAATTTGAAGTTGATGTTAGTTTGAACATTCCATTCCAATGGAACTTTGTCAATCCCCTCCCACAGGGACAATGGAAGTTGAAATGTTTGCTGCACTTTTCACATTGTTTAATGCTTACTACATTTTGATGATTTCTAATTTCTAATCTATTTGGCAAATTTCGTTTTGCACCCTAAAAGATCACAAATGTCACATTGTACCCTAAAAGATCACTATTGTTACATTGAACCCCTCAATGTAGACGATAAGCTAAATATCGGTAGGAATTCCGTCAATTCTAAAAAGCCCAGACCCCCAGAAAAATCTATCACAACCAGTTAATTGGGAAAAAAGGAAAGCAGGAAATTTATTCTCAAATAGAAAAAAAAAATTACAATAACACAAAAAATAAAGGGTTAATGACACTTTGCACATTAAAACATTACAAATTTTCAAATTATATCTTGAAAAATTAAAGTCTCATGTTGCTTCCTAAATCCGATAAACAAGTAGTAATGTAATCCAAAACTAAATGTTCATTGCTTGTTTTGACAAATTTGTTTGCTGTTTTTGTCCTATTATCTCATTTTTATATACATTTATTTGTATGATATTCAATTTTAAGCATTCTTAGTGAAAAATTCGTCCTCAATTTTCTTAAAATGGTGCACATCAATCTTTTAATTTGATTGAGAGTGTAATATGAGAATTTTAATTTTTTAGGGTGTAAAATGAGAATACAAAACTTTTTCAGAATGCAAAGTGTCATTTACTGTAATCTAGTTTAGCTTAGGAAGAAAATTCAAAAAAATAAATTATTTTAACATTTTTATTTTCATATTTTGTCTTAACCAATGCCCAAAAAGAAGTTCAATAATATAGAAAAAAAAAAAAAGTGTAGCCTGCTAAGATAATTTGAATGATAGAGTTTTAGTGATTAATATCTAGAAGTAAAAAGTTTGAATGATCGCTAGACGATGTGTGAGTTTTGCGAGTCATTATTTATCATGAGTTTACATAATATTTGTGAACTCGTATACAAGTTTCACTACTGGGTAAATATTCATTTACTAAATTTTTTTCTTTTTTTATAGGATGTTCGGGCTTGTGTCGACTACTACCTCGAGTTCGGATACCTAAGCGGGTTTAGAACATGTTCCTTGACAAATAAGGATGATTGACCCTTGTTTATCTCACTTATTGATAGACCATCCACCGTGTATGAGTGATTCCACTTTAAAATAATGAGTCTCACTTAAATTTATTATAAGTAATTTACTATTAAAAAGAAGTATACTTGAGAAGATCTCAATCCGGGATGAAATGTGTAAAGGTGATTGGGTTGGGAGAATTGAGGGCAAATATGAGTAATTGGTCTTCAATAAAACTTATAAATGCTTACATGCATGAAACTTACAGTCATAAAATCCCTATTACTTTTATAACTGTTATATTTCCTCCTCAGCTTGAATGAAATTTATTCGAATTATTAATTATCTCTTCCATCTCTCACTCTATAAATTATCAAACCAAAAGCCTGGAATGCATGTGTACTACTTTCCAACAAAGGTAAGTTTTCTCCATGTACACAAAACCCCTCTTGATTCAAACATCATGAATATTTTTCTTCCTTTCTAACAAGTAAAATCATTGTTACATTTCGATTTCGTTTCTTCTTATTTAGTTTTTGATTTTTGATTACCTTCCTCGTGTATGTATAAGATCGAATCCATTCGATTTCTAAAAAATATTAATAATCCTAAACTTTTCGAGGAATCTTTCATCAAATATAACCATACGTGCATTTCAAGCTCTTTGAATCTGCTAGTTCTAACTTTTGGTGACCTTAAATGATGACATGATCAGCAAGGGGTTCTAATTTTCTTTATTTTTTTCTCAATTTTCTGGTGGTCTAGCTTGAGTTGGAATTGCGATGGCGTTACCTAAGCTCCAATTGATTTCTCTGCTGGTTCTTTCTATTCTTGTCCTTGCTCAATGCACTGGTAAATCTCTAGTCCCTCTATCACCCCCATCCCCACCCCCCACATGCAACAACACCACACAAAAAGGGTAAATTATACTTTGTATCATTGGAATATGGCTCCGACCTTGTATGACACCTTTCGCTCATCCAGTCTACCCGCCCGTCCAGACGCGGCACCTTTTTCATTATCATCTACCGCCCTTTCCTTCCTCCCGACACTCTTCACTTCACCCAAGGCAATTTTTTTTCTAGTAGTGTGTCTATCTATCTATTATTAAATCTTTTCTTATCCTACGGGTAACCCCTTAGACAGGCATTCCACTATCCCTATTGTCTTACTGATTATCTTCACCAAGAAAAAAAATGGACTTTGGATACAAGGATTGATTCCTCTTTACCTTGGGGCAAAGTAAAAGAAATCACATAGTTCAGTGGCGAAGTGATGCAACCGCTTCATCTAATCTGTCACGGATGTCTATAGTTGTCAAAATAAAACGAATAACACAATAGTCAACGACACAATAAAAGAAATATGAAAGTTGACGGAGACATAATTAAGTGATCAAATTGTAAATTATCCCTAAAGAATGGGTTTTTCTGCCATCTTTGCAATTTTTCTAATGTTGAGTTTCTTTTTAGGTGGTGTGGGAAAATGGAGACATTCAAAGGACGATGAATGCGAAATCAGACAATCCTGCAATACTGATGATGATTGTATTCACCCAGAATGCCCAACATGGCTTCATGCTTACAGATGTGATCAAGTTATAAAGCGTTGTTGTTGCACTAAGGAATAAATAATGAGTGAACAACCTTTGATATGCTTTGCTTTGGTGGTCCTTTAGGCCAAATATGTCAATGGAATAATTGTTTTTGTGTTTGTTTACTTCCGGTTTTTTTATAACACTTCTTTTATGTAGGAGAAATTAGCGGTCACCTTATGCAATATACGGAATTTATATCCACTATTATCCTACTCCTATCCCCTACCCACCAACGCTAACCCCACCCCACCCCGATCTCTACCTCTATCTCTCCCTTTCCTTGACCTCCACCTCCACCTCCACCTCCACCTCCACCCTACTATTATAGGGCCATTACAAATTATATAATATATAGTTTTTTTTATAATAAATTATATGTGAAATAGTCAACAAATGATAATGGAAGATTCAAATTTGAATTAGTTTAAAAAGATAGTGTGAGTAGTTAAATGAGCAACATGGAATGATTTAATTGGAGGAGAACTATGTATTATAATAAATAATTCAAAATTATGAGAATTTAGTATTTGGGGATGGAAGACTTCCTAACTCCTCTTCTTCTAAATTGATTGTTATAGTATATAGTACTAGTAACACCCCACACACAATGCACGACCAAGTATAGATTTGAATATATTATGTATCTATTCTTACAGTTGAAGTAAAATAAAGCAAAACCCCAAATATAACAAAGGAAATCCTATTGAAGGGATCTAGAATAATAAACAGAAATAAAAGTGTGCATCAACTAAACTTTAACAAAATGCGATTGACCAAATCGTAGAACTTATTGCACGAAACGGTATTACAATAAACTGCAATCATGAAGAAGGAATAAAAAATCGTGAACTTTATTTTCTAGGTCCTACAGCAAAAAGGAAAAATCATTAAAGAGAATATCAAAAGTGACATGAAAAACGTTACACAAAAAAAAGCTCAAAAATCTTCTATTTTTCATATTTTTAAGCACTGCAGCAACCCGTGTAATGCATGGGCTAGTGATAAAATTAGAAAATATTATATGTTTCAAAAATTAAGTACCAAATAAAAAGTGTTTTGTGATATTTATCAAGTGCATAGCTTGTGTTTAAAAATCCTAACCCATTTAACATTAGCTTTAAATCATTTTTCACCGCCGGTTGCCATTTTCTTCCAACAGGACGAATTTGTACCTTCAACACCATGCCAACCTGTAAATAAGAAATATTTTCTAGATTCATTTTATGATAAAATTAAAACATTGAGAACTAATAATATTTTCAGTTATACACGATGAAGAAGACAGTCACTCATGTAAATAGAGAAAGTGACTCTTTATAATCGACATAACATTTTATCTCGTGATTCAGCAAGGCACTTCAATTTGCTTTCATATCCCTTCATTCGGATGCACTCTTTTTGTGTCTGGACACGGGTGACTTTCTGCCCCGGATTTTCAGCCCGATTTTGACCTAGTTAGAGGTTAATTCACAAAATTTTGTGAAATACACTTTTATAACTCTAAAAGTCTAATTTAGAATGCTGCAAAAAGCATCTCAATCAAACATCTGGGTAAAAAATTATGGCCAAAACACTAGTGTCAATTTTTTTCTTACCTAAATTCTCTCTAAAATGTGTTTTAATCTCGAAATATCTCCAAACTTCTAGTACACCCATATTGTCTATCCCAAGTTTTTTTCGACGTTCCGAATCCCTTTTGGATGCTATTTTTACCCAAAGACCTTTAAAATTTCACTTACTCAATTTCTCTTTAAAGTGAATACTCAAAAAATGTCAAGTCATCTGAAAGTCTCAATTACACCTACCACATCAATTCTTTTGCACGAACTTCGTAATAATAATTTAACAAACTCAATATCATACTTAATAATATATTATGGATTAATATATACACACACACACAAACATGTGATTTTACAAATATGGTCCAAACACACTTAAAATGGAATCAAACATACATAAATATAGCTTTTTGTCCAAATCCATTTAGTTTATTAATCCGGAATCAACAAGAAGGAACAGTACAATGGGGACTAATAAAAAATACAAGGCTAAACCGAGGAAGGGGAAGAAAAAAAAAGACCAATCATGACAACAAAATACATGAAGATTTTTTAACTCAACCACTACTGAAAAACATAATACATTAACACTTTGCTTCAACACTGAAGCTTATTTTTACAACTTAAAATGTGAGTTGCCTAGAAACCACATGCTGTGAATGCACCATCAACAACAATGACCTGTCTTGTAATATATGAAGCAGCAGGAAGGCAGAGGAATGTCACTAGTCCCAAAATCTCTTGGGGCTCTCCTATGGGGCGAAGAGGAGTTCGAGCCATTAGTGGCATGTATATCATCATTATGTATGGATCCATATCCTCCTAGAGAAAATGAATAAATTCAAACCTTGAGTATACATTCTTTTTTGAGGAAAACCAAAAAAATAATACACGAAATATTCAAGGTGTTCATATGAGAGAGAGAGAGAGAGAGATTATACAGATTTCATAACGGTGGTTCTAACACCCCATGGTGCAACCGTATTGGTGTAAATGTTGTCTTTTGCCCATTCACAAGCCAAGTCTTGCGTAATTTGATTGATTACAGTTGAAAAAACGAAAAAGGTGGTTACAATTTGAAACATTTTCAAAGAATGACCTGCAAATTTTAGCCTATATAGATTACCTTTAGATGCTCCATACACAGTTTGAGCAGGTAGGGCTATCACACCAAAAGCAGAAGAACTGAATGGAATGCTTCCATTTCCAGATTCTTTTAGGAGAGGGTGTGCAAGTTGGCACAAACGGTATGGGGGAGTGATATTGGTTTCCATTATACGTTTGAATTCTTCGGCAGTGTAGTCTGTAGCTCATTTAAGTACACTTGTAGCGGCATTGTTTACCTAATGCACACAACACAAGATACAAGATTTGGAAACTTCATTAGCAAAAATGAGCTACATTAATCTACTCTAACCAGGGGCGAAGCCAGGATTTTATTTCAATGGGGGCAACCTAAAATTCTTAAATTTACACTATAAATACAACATCATTTTCATCAAAATGTATATTCTTAATAAACTTTTTTTTATGTATAGTTCCATAAAAAAAATGTCATTTAAATGCGCAACTCATATATATGAACGATATATAAAAAAATGCAACAAAAAAAATTTCACATCAAAAGATCATATATTTCTTGACTAAAAAGCAATTGTTCCAGTGTTGATTTTCTTACAAGAAATCTATCCATAACTGATTAAAAAATTAATTTGTTTAATTAGATTCAAATTTAATAGTTCGTCATTAAGTTCATAACGGATGACATAATGTATTACACATAATTAAAATATAATTCATAAATTCACAATAATATAATCCATAAATCCACAATACTTGTGTTTATTTGATGCTAAAATTTCAGATCTAGTTCCCTTGTATTTGAGTCTTGTTGTACTGAAATTTTAATTGAAATAGATAAGTTTTTGGAGTGGAATTTGTGTGATTCACTGCAGCAAATTTTGTCCTGTTCATGCTTTTATTTTGTGTTGAAATTAAAATAATCCATTACAGCAAAAATCAGTCACTGTTTTGTTTTTCTTAAGTCTTGTTCTTTATGATTTTGGTGAGATAATTGCTACAATATACTGTAATACCAACAACCAAGTAAGCCGATTTATTGATACATATATCAAAGCTTTCAAGAAATCAAATGAAGGAAAGAAGGGAGGGCTGGTGAAGAAAGGCAGAGTTGCAGAGATCGAAATTCGAACGAAGAAGACGCCCATATGATTAAAGAGCGTGAAATGAGTGAGTGACCAAATGTATGTTTAATGGTTTGAAAATTACACTAACCCCACCTATAATTTATGAAAATTTTAGTGGGGACAAGATTCAAAAATTTTAAAAAAATTCAAAAATTCATCTAGGTCCCAAAAATGTTTAAAATTTCAGTGGGGGCAGCTACCCCCATACTAAATTCACCCCCGACTCTAACAATGAATATGAAAGACAAATTCTTGCTAGGCGATATGTCGATTACAATTATGTAAAGGTCAACTAAATGATATTCAAAGTATGAGTCTGTAACTTACGAGGATGTTGAGTTTGCTATCAAAAACAGAAGAGACAGCCTTCATTAGCTCTTCTCACGACGTTCATGATGACAAATCGCATACTGAACCAGTTACTTTTAACCCCTTGGCTGCCCATTCTTTTAGCTTTTCATTGAGCTCTCTTTGATTCCTTGAACATGTGTGTACATCAGCACCAAACCCAGCTAATTCCTCCACTATGGCACACCTAAAATTCATCATGCATAAAACCCAAATAACCAATTAGAATAAAGAATCAATCTTATATCTTTCTTTTTTTTCAACGGTTAAGGGTCTATGCGTCAACTTACACGCACCTCGACTAATCCCCTCCTCAATCCGGTCAAAGACAAGTCATCTACGCTGGGACTAAGGTATTCATGAGGGATAAATCCCTTATGACCTGGCCCAAAAAGGGTTGTCAAAATTTGAACTAAAGACGTATGAATTTACACATTGTCCCTATTATCATTTGAACTACCTGCAGGTTGAATCAATGTTATATCAAAATAGACTACATGTGAGAAAAATATAGAGATACCAACCCAATGCCCCTGGTACCACCAGTGACAAGAGCAGTCTTCCCTTTACGGGACCATCTCTCTTCTCTAGTACCCATGTCTACAGATTTAGACAGCTTCTCCATTAAATCCTGGTTTTCCATTTTTTTTCAGGAACAACTCTTCTTTTCTTGTTCTCAATTGAAATGTATACGAAATAGAAACAAAGAATGATGGATTTGTTAGGTGGGTCTCTTGAGCTTTTATAGTGCACTAGGGAAATAATTTTAGATGGTAACAATAGCACAACTTGGGTGACGGCAATGGCCTACACTTCCAATGGAATCCTGCATGGATGGTCTCATGCTTCTTTTTTTTCTTTTTCTTTTTTTGTGTTTTTTGATGCTATAATGGGTGCTGCCCATTGTTATTTTAAGGACTCACTTCTTTTTCTAATAAATCATCTTTTGGATCAATACAAACTTTTAATTCTAGGAAAAAAAAATATTAGTAGTTCCCACAAAATGAATTAATTTATATTTCCACAAAATAAATTAACTTGTGTTTCATGTGTAGTATTTTATTCTGTGTTTAATTTCTTTAATTTTGAATTTAGTTAAGTAGATATAGCTTCAATTTGAAAACAATTTACCTTTTGTTTTCATTTCAGGTCCTAGCCAAGGGTGATGATTGAGTAAGCATTGAATTGTTATGCTATTGGGAGTCATACATCAACCAAAGTATGAATAATCAAGGCCAATGAACCTTTTTTCCCTCCTTACAACTACCCTTTAATTGAAGTTAACTTAGTTAATTGGTTGGTTTGTGATATTCTTCTCTTTTAGACAGATTTTATGTTGGTGTCATTGTTTCGAACTAGGAACACACTTTATGGTGAAGTAATGGATGTTGATGTTCCCCAAGCATAGATCAATCTTATCAGTTTTAAACAATTCAGTGTATTATGATATTATCTTGTTCCATCACGCTACCAGCAACAAACCTTATGCTTTGATGCTAAATATAAGCGCATGATTTGATTCTGCCATCCCATTCATTTTTTTTTTCCCCTGATGGGTGCAATGTTATTCATTGAAGTTGAGACTTCAAGTCATTCAAATGTACTAATGGGTGTTGTTTGGGATAATGTTTCTTTGGTAAGAGAATGTAGGCAATGGAAACATGATTAGACGTTTGAGTAATAAATTTCTTACGGTATGCAAATTGGATATTTGAATGTGTCCCTTAAATTAGAATTGTGGAGTGTAATTTCACTTATTGCCCGAAATGATCCATGTGCGTTAGCGTGCATCAACGAAAGTTAAAAAATCAAAAAAAAATCTATACCATCATCAGATCTTTCTCATAGAGGTTTGAAATTTTCAGTCAGATAACACAACCATGATATTAGTTGATGTGTATAAGAGTCTTGAAAGTCTTTTTAAGTCATTCCAAACTATTTTCACAAATTCCTCTTATCATTTTTTTATGATATAGTCAATGTTAAGTAAGATTTTATTAATTGTAAATTTTTCGTTACTAATATTTTTTCATGTTCTTTAAATTTTTTTGTATGTTTTACATCCAAGTGTTGCATGTTTAACTCTTATTGTGAATATTTTTATAATTATTATTTTATTATCTTCTAATTTTTCAGGATCCATTAATTGTTCATTTGCAAGACAGTTTGTACACATAAACTAGATTGTCAATAGAGCTGCCGAATGAACCCAAAAGGAAAAGAAAATCAACAAAACCCACTTTAATTAGGAAGGGCTTACCTGAGTCGATGATGGATAAAATATGAAAAGAACACTCGGCAGAAACAAGGAAGCAATTTCGATGGACCTGGATGGTGAGAGAACCAGAGATGTAAGTGAGCAGAGCCGTTATCCGATCAAAACAGTAAAACAACATTATAATACATTTTGACTGGATTACAATAACACCTCCCAAGTGGTATTAAAATAGGCTTAATAGTACATATAGAGGGTATTAAAAATATACGGTTGGTATACGTATTTGATTTAATATTATACACAATAGTAACTTTTGGCATCCGTTGTATAAGGCTGGATTAAAGTATTCTAAACTTATACAACTCTCTAATACTCCTATAATACGGCAACCAAATGAGACCTTAATTGTATTGAAATGACTTTAAAAAAAATATATCATGTTGCATGCTCAGCTGCCAATTGATTCCAAATCCACTAGTTTCGTAGTCTTATCTTTGTGTATTCTCAACAACATTCTGACCCTTCACTTACAAGCAAAAGCTTGAGGTTGGGATGAAAAAGCTTCTTTAACACTACACAATCATAGAAGCATTGTCAAAAAATGAATTTCATCCTCAGCAATTTATCTAACAGTCCATCAGAGTGACACAATGAGTTCTATATAAAATCTGTCTTTTTAAGGTCACAGCGCAGCAATAGAAAAGTTGCTGGCTAATTGGCTTTAGCCCCTAGCATCACAAAAATCTTATTACACTTACCAGAAAAATTCACCCCTTGATACATATGCTTGGTCCCATATACACATTATTCCTTCCCGAGCAGCATCTGCTGAGGCCGTAACTGTGATGGTAATCTCAATTTTGGATGATATGGAAGGATGCTACCAAATTTTCTTGCAATGATCATTACAGCAAGCTGAGTTGACAACAATCGTCAATCAAACTAACTGAACCATGATGTAAGATCCTAGCTTGCATTGAATACAATAAAGTTAGTAACATTGCTGTAGGAAAAAATATTTTGTTGCAATGGGAAAAACAAAATGATTGCAATTCATTCACAAGAATGAATAGATATGTGAATATTCAATAGAGAACATACACAGGTGCAATGAAATTGGAAACACGAATCAAGAGGGCATTGAATTTGAGGAAAATAAATTACCTTTGGATTATATATCATGTCACTAGCATTCTTGGGGGTGGCAATTATCTTTCATTTTGTTTTCTGCAAACTTTACATAGTATTAACGAAACTAAAAAAAACCATAAAGATTAAAAAACCTCAATTTTTTTCCCAAGGCAGAAAAAATTACTTTGAAGTTGACACTGTACTTTTGCTGCAACTTCCATTTGAAAATCATGAGAATAGGGATCTAATAACTTACTTGAAGAAGTCTTTGGACACCATGCGGTTTAGTGCTTTCGATCGGCACACAAATATTGCTTCTGGTAGGATACACTGATAACAGAAATACATTTGGTCATAAATAATATGATAATGAGTCCATAAAAAATATAGAAATAAATATTTTGGGTCATAGATATCATGGAATGAAACCACGAGAGCCAACATTTGGGTGGCGGGGGGGAATCAGAACCGAGAACAAGACAGAGTCATGAGGTATAATATGGCACTATATGAAAAGTTCTGGAAACATTATATCCACTGCTCCCAACCTTATATTCCTAGCTCCAATTCATGGCTTTCAGACTTAACAGCCTGAGAAATGGGCAATGTGTGACGTGTGGCATTGAAACTTCATATTATTATCTCAGGGTTGAAAACTTGCTAAAGCCAATGCACAGTCATAAGCAATTCCTAACAAATGGGAAGACTATAAATCTGGAAAGTACTACATGAAGAATTGTTTGAGTGGATGGAGGAAAGAACGAGGTTTTTTTTGCCAAAGCTAGAAAGCAGAGAAGAATAAGAAGAGGTTCTCTGTTACAATTATTGAAAATCAACACAATTTTCTTCCAAATCGACATTAAATTATGGTCTTTTAGGCTCCATAGGAGGACGATGAGATAAACAGCGGTTAGATAGAATAGCAGTGCCTGCTACAGCTATCAGATTTTAATTGCAGTTAGAACGGAATGTAGGCAGGGTCTGATGATTATAACTGCACTTAACATATTTAGGTTGAGAATGTAAAGAGTCTGAAAAAGGCTACAATTGAGCTTGTATTACTAATCAAGGGTAAATTGGCAATCGAAAGTTTTTCCAATTAGCTGCCTTTAAAAAGAAGTATAGATATACTTATAGATAAGTTACAAAATTTAATGATGCATAGGAAAAAGTCCATGCCATCCTCTTCATCAATCCCTTTATATGTCCTATAACCAACTCTAAAAAATTGAAACCTCAGTACCTCCATCAATGGGGATCACAATACTGAAATAGGATTAGTCAACAGTAATAATTGGCGGAAACTTAAAACCGTTACCACAATAGTCTTGATGCAACAGCATGCTGTAGCTGTTGTCTGCGTGAAAGAACCAGATCCTGAATCTATTACTAGCCCAGAAACATTTATCCAGGTGAAACATTTTCCGTTTCCTGTGCACTCCAAGAACTCTTCAAAAGCAACCTTGTACTCTGATGAAGATAAGCATTCAAATCATACCCCGCAGACTTCATCCTTTTCAGAAGATCAAAGGCATGCTTCACCTTCTCTTGAGAATGAAGAAGAGACCTGAGCAGCTGGTTGGAAATTCGCGGCATCAACAGGAAACCTTTCTCCAGAGTGTAGAGGAAAATGTTTATTGCTTGATCCAAATTGCCATCCTTGCAGAGACTATTGATCAACATCACACAACTTGGAGGAGACACAATGACCCCGCGCTCCTCAAGAACAGAAAATATCTTCAGGGCTTCCTCGGCCCTCCATGCCTGACACAACCCAACGAGCCAAATGGTGTATGGTGCTGAATCAAATTCTCTCACCTTGAAGTCCATTTCAATCAAGCCTCGAACAGCCATTTCCACATTTCCTTTTTCAAAATATTCCTCCACCAACCTAATTGTTGCATCATCCCGGCCAGGAAGGCTCCTTAAATACTTCAGCCAAAGACTAAAAGCTACAGAAATCTTTTTCTTCCGACAAGACCAAGTCATAAGTGATTTGTAAACTGCGGAGCTGGGGGTACACCCATTCTGTATCATTTCGTCAAAAAGCGCAAATGCATCCTCTTCTCGGTCAACCCTTTGGAACCCATCGATGAGTGTTCCATATGTGACTGAATCAGGGGAATGTCCCTTGATTTGCAGTTCCTTGAAGAGCTTGAAAGCACCATTAGTTTTCCCTGCCTTGCACAAACCATTGATCAAAATGTTGTAAGTCATGATGTCCGGTACAATCCCACTATCAGCGAGCTGCATGAGAAGCTTGTAAGCTTTCAGAATTAACCCTGAGTCACACAATCTCTCCACCATTTTTTGGAGACTTGCACTATCAAAAACCCGGTCTGCACCTTGTGAAAGCCGAAGAAACAATGAAGGATTTCGTCCAATCTCCATCTTGTAAAACATGATGTGAGCTTCTTCCAACTCACCAGCCTTACACAGTCCCTGAATAAGAGCATTGAAGGTCACAACTGAAGGAAAGCATCCAAGTTTCTCCATCTCATTGAAAATTTGCCTTGCCTCACCTACAAGGCCATTCCTGCACATACCACAGATAAGAATGGTATAAGTGCAAGTGTCCGGAAAAAGATCATGGTCTGAAATTTCAAGTTTAAGAGATCTAGCTTGGTCCAAGAGACCCATATCACAAAACCCTTTGATCAGAGTATTATAACAAACAGTATCCGGTACCACACCTCTCTCCGTCATATCCCTCAACAAATTCAAAGCATCCTTCACCCTTCCTGCTTGAGACAACACCCTTATCATAACTGTGTACAAGATAAGGTCAGGTCTAATATTTGCCTCAAAGAGTTTCTGGAACAAATCGTGGGCTTCATTAAACCTCCCGGCTCTAACTAAACCATCAATCAAACAACTATACGCTTTTACTCCAACAACATATCCATCCTTCTTAAAGCACCTCAGAAGCGCAAAGGCTTCATCTATTTTACCCCCTTTACAAAACCCATTGAGCAAAGCATTGTAAGTAACAAAATCAGGAGTACACCCACTACTTTTCATCGAATTATAGAGTCTGAACGCGTCGTCGATCCTCTTTTCTTGACATAAACCTGAAAGAATCACCGTATACGTAATCTTACTGGGCAAAATGCCTCTCTCAGTCATTTCGTCAAACAGTTTAAGCGCGTCTTGGGTCTTCCGATTTTTGAATAACCCATCAATCAAAATGCTATATGTAGAACAATTCGGCTCACAATTTGATTTCAACATCATGTTATATACAGCTAATGCCAATAAAATCAAATCTTTCTGAACCATAACATGCAATATCATATTATTAGTAAATAAGTCAGGTTTGCAATCAAACTCTTTCATTCTACCAAACGATTCGACAGCCTTTTCGGCCATTTTCAGCTTCCAATAAGCAGCAATCAACACAACAAAAGCATCCGAACATATATGAAACCCACAACTTTTTACCTCTTCAAGAGTTTTCCAATACAAATCAAACCTATTTTCCCCAACAAGCATATCGACGACAAAATTATGCGAAACCCAGCTACGATACCTCTTTCTTTTCGCTGCCCAGATGAAAAACCGAAAACCCAGTTCGGGGTTTTGCTGTTCTTGAAGTACAGAAGCAACAATTTCAGGAGAGAGAAAAGGAACTACCTTTTCAAGAGCATTCTCCATGGGGTTTACTGTGTTGACAAGATTGATAACTTCATTAGAAATAGATATTTCGCGAGAGGAGGTGAATGGGGAGGTCTGGAAGTAGTGGAATTTTGGTGGGTGGTTGGAGGTTAAGTGGGAGGTTGGTCTGAGAACTGATGGTAGAAGTTTCATCGTTGGAGGATAAGTAATCCTGTTTTTGTTTGTGTTCTTTAGGGGTGTCCAGGAGGATTGTCATTGTTGGTTCATGGGTTTTGGGTTAGGATTTCGAACGACGAGAACACGATCGGCCGTAGAACTCCGAGATGTGAATGGTGGTCGGCCGTAGAACTCAGGTGGAGGCAGATGCAGAGCGCAGAGAGGGACACTGGACACACAGAGAAATTCAGCGGACTTAATACCACGTGACTATCACGTGATTAAATTTAAAGAAATACTTAATGACACTTAACTCCCTGAAATTTAACACTAATTGGAGGATATCGCCCTAAAAACTGTTACTGTTAATTCAAGTTAATTTACCCACATTGGCAGACTATTTCGGTTTTTCTTTTTCTTTTTCTATTTAATTTTTTTTAATGAAAAATACAATACATATTTCATTAATCATAAGATATTACATTAAGTTAAAAAATAATTTAAATAAAGTATATAATTGAAGGGTCAAAGTATAATTTATACCTTTCGCATTTACCTTCTCTCCCGTGACGTAGCTTATTTGCCAAAAAATTATTAATAGGGTATCCAGAATATTTATTTCCAACCTGAAGTGATAGTCTAATGTAAACAGAAATAAGCTCTAAACTCGAAATTCTTGTATTCAAAACTTAACAATTATCTTTGGATATGGCCATAAGATATTTACTTTACATAAATTCTCTAATTCTGATGTTGATGATTTATTTTTGATCAAACCATGGAGGAATTAATTGATTTGCTAGCAATTATTTTTTTTCATATTTATATCATCTACTTGAAAATGAAGAATAAGACATGAATTTCATGAAAAATTAAAAAAAAAACTCTTTATCGGATTTGAAACGATGACTTAAACTAAGCATTACCTTTTAGTTAAAAGAGTTCATTTACTTGATTGATCAATTCGTGAATTAGCCCACTATAAATATATTGCATTTATGAATGTATATATATAATAATACTAGCTCGTGCACACGTGCGTTGCACATGTACTATTTTGTGTTATAATTATTGTTTATGTCACTCATGTTAAATATCACAAATTTGACTAACCAAACTCAAAGAAACATTTGGACATACAAAATTACTTTTTCTTCAACATAAAATTTTTTGTTCTATCACTATTTGTTGCACCCATAATTGTTTCTAAACCACTTAAGGGATTAACACGGTTAGTGTTCATGAATAAAGAATTATAACTGTGACATTGTATGTTAAAGTGCCAGCATATGAGCCGTAATAGGCAACACGCATTTAAAATTTTATTTTTAGTATAATAGTTTATGTTTGAGAAGGCTATTGGTTTTGTTTTAAAAACCAGAAATAGTTCTTTTTATATTCTAATTCTAATAAAATGTTATTTCACAACATGAAAAATTGTCGTATTATGAATTCCATTCATAGTAATAGTAGCCACATATGTATACTTCCCATGAATTCTTTTAGAATTCTTAAAGCAATTTAGACAATAGTAGTCAACTTATATGTTTCTCTGTTTTTATATTTTTTTTTCCTAGACCACCAACAATCTTGCACATGACTTAATCATAGTTGACAAATCTTGTAGGATCAATTATATCCATATGGATTAATTATACTAACGTAATAATACCTCAGTTGATATGTTCATGCTAAAAAAGTAATACCACTAAATCATGACATCTAATACATTGTGCCTTAATATGCAATGCCAATTTATCGTTACTCTAAAACGGAGTGGACTGTAGAGCATTTCTTTGTAGTATTCCTTTGTTACATCTCAGGCTTGTTATGGAGGAACAAGGCAGCCATTTCAAGGGCCAGTTGGAATCCCCCGTAGCCTTTGAGTACCTGCACTTAGATGTCTCCGGACAAAATCAATTTATAGTTTTGAGCAAAGAAAAAAGGAATTTGAAAAACTAATGCCGAATAGAATATAATGATTAAGGAATAATCTTCAAACTTGACAGTAAAAATTGTTAACCACCTCATTATTTTAGCATATAGATGAACATATGACCAATACATTATCTATAAGTCCCTATCATGGAAAAGAATAAACAACTAAATTGTAATTCAAAATGATCCTTAAAATAAACATTTTTTTTTAACGTACCTTTATTAAGTTCAAAATTACACATTGGGGTGACATGGATTTGTCCCCTTAAATGAATTAATTACAACATATTCAAAATTTGAAAGAATTTTAAAAAAATGTTGGATTGAATTTTTTAATTCATAAGAAACCTTTGAATTCAAAAAAAAAAAACCTATTAGCTGCCTTAGAAAGTGTCATTCTTCCTTAAAACTCTGAGTTGGTGTTGATCATGGAGAAGAATAAGTTTTACTTCAGTATAAAGGAAATTCGCGTATAGATACAAAAAAATTAAATTATAATGGGTAAACAAATTAAATATTAAATATTATATTTCATTCATAAATGAGAGATTATATATGTGGTTCATTTATTTTATATTTATAAACAAAAAATAGAAAATGTCATTTTTTGAGATCCTTCAACTTTGGTTTTTTGCTTTCTTTTTCTCCTTTTGTAACTTTTTGTTGAAGGACTTCGTCATTTTCTCCCGCTCATCTTTGTCTTTGTTGGACATGTAGAGTTCGGATTCAAAACGGTCGATATCAATTTGCATGCAATCTTATTTTACGTGGGCATTGTCCATTAGGGGTGCAACTTGGGTTGGGCAACTCGATTTCAACCCGAGCCCAACCCAAAAAAATTAGGGCTTGGGCTAGGGTTTTTAATACTTGGGTTGGGCTTGTGATTAACCCTAATTAATGCAAAATGTAATTAAGTTAATAGGTCAATTGTGTAATTAAATAAAGTTAAACTAGTCAAAATAAATCTAATTAGGGTTAATGTGTGAATTAATGATAATGCATTAATTGTTATTCTTTTCAGGATTTCTTTATGTCAAAGTTACAAATTACCGGGGAGCCAATTATCAAAGTAAAGGGAGATCAAAGTGTAAATCAAGATCTTCTTGATATTTGTAAATAAAGATCTTTTAGGATATTTGTAAATCAAGATCTTTTAGGATATTTGTAATTTGGATGCCTATAAATACCCTCATTGGGGGCTTGTAATCATAATCTTTCTCTTGTATCATTTTTATTGTAAAGAGCATTTCTTCCTAGTGATACTCCAAAAGTCTTGATTGCTTTCTTGTATCATCTACCAAGTAGTTATTGATGTCTTTTAGTTATTGTTTTCTTCTATGTATTATCATATCTTGGTTGTGAATTAAACACCAAGTAGTTATTGTTTTCTTTTATGTTATTATTATCTCTTGGTTGTGAATTAAACACCAAGTAATTATTGCTTTCTTTTATGTATTATCATCTCTTGGTTGTGGATTAAACACCAAGTAGTTATTGCTTTCTTTTATATTATTACTTTATTTTATTGTATTATCATCTTTTGGTTGTGGATTAAACACCAAGTAATTATTGTTTTTTTTTTAATTTAAGAATTGTTTTCTTTTACTTCCATTGTTGGAGCTTCCTTCTTCCCTTAAAGGAGTGAAACTCTTCCACTTTTCTAGAACTTTACCAAAGTCGTGAAGGGTGGAACGTGATTCACTCATTCTTTGTCGAAGATCGGCTTTCTTGTTGTAATATGTCGAAGTTATATTGATGCATTTCTTTATGCTTAGCTTAATCTTTATTTCTTCATAAATGTCTTCCCATTTCATTGTTGTTTCCCTTTTAAGCATGAGTAGCTAAGCTTTTTAGTTGGCTAGTCCAAAAGGAGACCTCCATTTGGAAATGTTATTTCAACTCTTTTTCTCTCCTTCCCTCAGAGTACGGTGGTTCGGTTTAACTGGGTAGAAAGTGGATGAGATAGTGAGTTTTTGATATTCCGTAGACTTGTCACGGTTTATGCTTAGATTCTCACTCAATCTCGTCCCTAACTTCCCACGAATCAATCATTCACCTATGCTCTATTAGAGGAATTATTTGAGTTGAATTGGTATTTCCATTGGAGTGACCCCTAGGACTAACCAACACTTATTTTCCATTCAGATTTCACCACAAGACAAACCACAAACCCAACTTCAAACAACAAAAGATTTTCCACTTTCTTTTGCACCAGAATCACCTTCATGATGATACAACTCATTCCCTGAGGAGACGACCTTGGAATACTTTTCCAAGTAAAACACGACTTGCAAAAGTCTTCTTGCGCTTGGGAAGCACTTTTGTTCATTCACATCCCACATTTTTAACATTCCATTTCCCCATTTTCTTGCCCTTTCTTTTGACATCATCCCTAAGGGAGAGTGACACTTCCCTTCATCCATACATCATATATACATCATTGAGGGAGATGTTAAGAGGTTAGGAACAACAAAGATTTTTAGTCAAGCAGCTTGGGTCAAAAAATCTCAACCCGAATTCAATTTGGGTCGGGCTCGGGTTGAGGTATCGACAACCCGATTTCAACCCGAACCCAACAAATTAAAAAATAATTATATATATAAAGCATTAGCACTTTTTTTTTCATTTTTACTCCATCGTCCTCTGTTTCTTGTTGCTTGCTATTCTGTTATGCGTTATGCATGATTAGTGGTGATAATGTGATGTTTTAAATTTAATATTTTTATGGGTCTAATTTCTATGTTTTCTGGGATTGTGCTTTGAGATCACTAGTTTTTTGGTGTGAAAGTAGATGTAACACAATCGTGCACTGTTATGAATGAAATATATGGATTGTGTTATGAATTTGTAATTATTCTCCCCTCTCTCTGTCTCTCTTGCAGTGAATCCGAATTCAACCCGAGCCTGCCCGAATTAAACTCGGGCTGGGCTCGGGTTGAGTTTCTCAACCCGAGGTAGGGTTAGGGTTAGGGTTGAAGATTATATACCTAGGGTTGGACTAGGGTTGACTGTCTAACCCGCCCGAGTTGCACCCCTATTGTCCATAAAACTTGAAAAACATTTATATGTTAGTTTGTGTTTTTTGCTGCCTTGATTGTTCCATTTTTTTCTGTATTTTTGTTCTGAATTTTAGATATACTATTTATAGAGGTATTTTCCACTAGATAGATGAAAAGGTTTCCATGTATGTTTATTATAATGTTAATTTCATAATTAATCGAAGAGACGTCCGTCCAGTCGTCTGGTCTCAATGTATCTATTGTAGAAATACACTGAATGCAGTCGCTATTAGTAAATGTAACTTAATGTACCTTTAAACTTCTAGTTAATTGGTACGTTAGTCAATAACAAGTCATTTTTTTTAGCGTATTTGTCTGATGATCTGTATTTTTTTGAAAAATAAGGTACATTATGATGACATAGTTTTTTAGAATATATGTTTTAATTATGTGATGACATTGTTATTTTTCACATTTTAAAGAGCGTTAGTTATAGTTATTGCTTTGACTTTCTAATGGAGACCTAATAAAAAAAAAAATTTTTGATGAGTGGATTTTTTTAGAATCCTATGAGGTATAGGAACCGGCCTCAAAAAAACTCTTTATCAAATAAATCCCATCTATGGCTTATTAGACTGGGCAGCCTGGCCCTTAAAAATCATGAAATTGACCCAAAATTGGCCCTCTTTATTCTAGCCTGGGCAAAGCTCCTTGGCCCATGGTTGGCCCAACTCGAATCAACGCACCTTTATGTAAAAAATAATTCGTAGCTGATCCTTCAGAGCCGTAAGAATCTTTAGTTAGAATGGAATTCCAACTCATCATCTTTTGAGTGACATTTTGGGATAAGTTGCTATTTGGAGAGCATGGTACAATGAAGTTATAAGTTGTATGCAAGGGGAGTTATTGTCCATCGTTGGTCTCTATTATATAATCAACAGAAAAAAAAAAAAACGAACAATAGAATTTCGTAAGCTAGGCTTATATGAGCCTGTATGTTGCCATTTCCATGTGTAGGGATGGGTTAGCTATGCATCCATCTTCTTCATTTAAAGAAGGGTTTTTAGGAAGCAAGTCTACAGTTGTGGACTTTTGGGGCGAGAAGTCGAAGCGAAAGTTTTTTAGGACTTTAAGGACAATTATGTGTGTAAAAACGAAAATAATCGTGTATAGCTAATGTAGGGAAGTTCTGATTCTCACTTCATATGTGGATAGGGAAGATTTGAGCTTTATACGGAAGAAAAAATGCAAATTTAATTAACCTTTTTTGGCAAAGATTTGGTCCGTTATATTTGATATCAAAGTTAAGAGTATTAATAATTCCTTAAAGTTAAATCATGAGAAATTTATCTCGCATGAATACTCTAATCCCCGCGTAGATGGTCTGCCTTTGACTGGGCCGGAGAGGGAATTAATCAAGGTGTGTGTAAGTTGCCCCATACACAACCATTGAACAAAAAAAAAGCCAAAGTATTAAGATCTTATGATTTTCCTCGGGTTTAGTGTTGAATTTATAATTTTGTAAAAACAAAAACGAAAAATTCAAATAGATCAATAGTATTTAAGATCTAATGTAAAAATCTAATTAATTGTAATCATTAGAATAATTGTAGATTCTATTATTGAATCATGTCTATTAATATTTCAATGACTTAAATTTATTACGTCCACGAATTAGATTCTAAAAATTGAATATAAGTAGCATAGTTGATCCAAAATGACTAGCTCTATTGTTATGCGAATCGGATAAATGATGATACGGCACGACAATATGACCTAAATTAAAATAAAATAAAAAATTGGATATTCTAACCAGTGATCAAAAAATTTGTTTCACTGTATTGTTTCGGTCAACTAAAAAATGAAAATAGTTCGACGCATTTTAGAAATGTTTTAACCTATTTCAAAAACAAAATAAAAAATTAAGAATTAATTTTTTAAAATATTAGTCGAAATATATTAAAGTATCTTTAAATAGGTTGAAACATTCAGAAACAATTATGCAAATACATTCAAATATTACAAAACATCTCAAAACATTATGAAACACTTCAAAGTAATAGAATTTTGATTCCATTATTGATTCTTTTCAAATCCTTTAAAAATAAAAACGTTTCGAAACGAATTTTTTATGATTAAGTTTGACTCTTCCGTGCTGTGGGGGAATATCCATTCGAGCTTCCAACCATCAGTCCAATAATATTCCCAACACGTTTGGTGAAACAAGGAAGTGATCAATTGACAAGTAGCTGACTGTCCAACCACACACTATACTTACCAGTCAAATAATATTGAGTCTTGTGTAATACTTTTGTCTATAATTTGTTGTTTTTTTTCCAATTTTGCCATCCTAAATTAATGCATTTTTTTTTTTTGAATTTCATTAAAAAAAATAATTGGATCTACTGATCCAATTGTCTATACCAAATTAAAATGCTAGATTTAAAAGTTATTTTGAAAAACATAACGATGTTAATAACTCTTCGCTCGAATTATCAATTATCGTACCATTATAAATCCACCCAAAAAAAACTATCCTTCTACAACAACATGAACGATCTTTATTTTTTTTTATGATTAATTGTACCGGAGGTTCTCAAAATATGAAGTTTGTTTTATTTTGGTCCTTAATATTTTAATTGCATCATTTTGGTTCCTGAAATAATGAATATATTTTTATATGGTCCCTCAAACAGACAGCGTCCAGGTTGATAACAATTTTTTATCATAAACTTGTCACGTGATACTTAAATATGGACAAAATAATTTAAATAACTCTTGACCAAATTTTTATTCAAATTTTGGTTAAATAACTACCAAAATTACATAATTTTGATCATAAACTATCCAAATTTTGGTCAAAAACTATCCATATTGCACATTTTTTATCAAGAGCTACCCAAATTTTATTTAAGAACTATCAAAAAAAAAAATTATTCATATTTAGGTATTACGTGACAAGTTTATGATAAAAAAATCGGTAGCAATCTGAACGTTGTCTGCTTGAAGGACTATATAAAAACATATTCGATACTTCAGATATTAAAATAATGTAATTAAAATATTATAGACTAAAATAAGATAAACTTCATATTTTATAGACCTCTAATACAATTAACCATTTTTCTTATTTTGGTGTCAATATGCTTGTACGCTGTGCATATTAAACTGTCCAGGTGTCTAACCGTCACATCTCGATCACGACAACGCAATTATCAGTGGCATGCTCAGCCACTCATCTAATAGCCAATCATCGGAGCCTCTCAGGTAGGTCCACCAGGCCAAAAGTCGAAGACATGGGGCGTGAACAAAGGAAGATAAAGCCACCAATAAATGAGGGCTTAATTGTAAATTGGATTTTAAAATATTATTCGATTTTTAATTTATACATTTAAAAATAAAAAAATTTAATTTATACCCTCAAATATATAAATTTTTATTAATGCGCATTTGAAATTAACAGCCGTCAATTTGTTATCTAAAACTAAATGAATAAATTACACTTAAACCTCCTTATTCTTGTCAATTAATCACTTCCCTCACATTTAAAATATTACACATACATCCCCTGAAAATCTAAATATAACTAAAAATATTCCCCTAATTGGGCATCCAACTAATTTATGTTTAAGTGATTTATTGCATTAGATATAAAGAACATTATATAAATATCTATATTATATTAGACATTCAAATGGTAAGCTTGATTTTGAACTTTAGAGTATAACGAACCCACAAAATAAAAAGTAGTATAAAAATTATATTTTTTTATTAGGATGAAATCATGATTTTTAAAGGTTATATTAACAGATATCAAAGACAATGGGTTATGTGTTACACGTACACAAACGCCAAGAGGTGTAGGAATAATATTCTAAATGTGTGAGGGTCAAATGATTAAGTGACAAACTTGATGGGGTGTGTAACTTATCCAACTAGTTTTAGACGGCTGTTAGTTTCAGGTGCGCATTAATATAAATTTATATCTCTGAAGATGTAAATTGAAATTTTTTATCTTTGAGAGTATAAATTGAGATTTGAAAAATCTTTCAGAGTGCAATTTATGATTAACCCATAAATCAAAGATAAACCTGTTATATTATATTTCACGTACTTATGTAATTGAGATAAAATTCTTGTGTAATTTGCTAAAATACAACTCTAATTCAATATTTTTTAGCTACAAGAAGATTTTGGTATCACATTTCAATTTTTAATATACCCAAATAATAATTGTAAAACTAAAATTTGTTCAATATTCATATTTGTATCGAATTAGAATGATTACTTTGAATTTAAACTCGCCAAAATTAACTCGACCCCCTTCGTTAACAAATCTATGCCCAAGAGCCTTGTCTAGGATTAGGGGGGTAGGCAGTATATTCCATATAGATAATGATCTTGACGATCGTGATGGCAAAGTTGAAGTGACAAGTTTTTTTAATCCCAGCTTTTTTTTTTTTAACGGATTGAATGGGATAGATACGTGCCTATTGATACATGACAAGTACCTAACATTCAAAGGAGATGCGAGAGAAATGCATGGCTTTTTTATTTTTTATTTTTAAAGAATTACACTTAGATCTCTAGAGGTTTATCACTTAATCACTTAAACCCCTTGACATTTGAAATATTACATACAAACCCTTTGAGATTTGTACACGCGTAACACTTACACCTCTGCAGTCAATGTCAATGTCCGAGTCCGATAGTATATCCGTTAATAAATTACACCTAGACCCCCTTAAATTTATAAGTGTATAATACTTAGACCTCTCAAGTTTAAAATATTATATTTAAATAAAAAATATTTCAATTAAATATACAATATCAAATATTTTAAATATTACAACTAAAATTCATGTTCTATTGTATCATTTATTGAAATAAAATCAATAATAAAAATCTAATTTTTTCTTAAAAAATCGTAATTAGTATACAATTATACTATCTATTTGAATAAAACTAAAAAATCAAATAAAGGGTATAAGTCATTCATAATAGAACATGAATTTTACAATCAAAATTCATATTATATTATGTAATTTATTGAAATAAAATAAAAAATAAAAATCTTTTTCTTAAAAAATCATAATTAGTGTAAAATTATATTATTTATTGGAATAAAACTAAAAAATAAATAAGGAGTCAAACTGTAATGGACACAATATCTTCTAACTTGAATTGGGGTAATTTTGTAGTTTAATAAACGACAAAATTAAATTCTAATAAATAATATAATTGTGTACTAATTATGATTTTTTAAGAAAAAAATATATTTTTAATTTTTATTTTATTTCAATAAATTTTATAATATAACATAAATTTTGGTTGTAAAATTTAAAAAAAAATTAATATTCTATCTTTGACTGGAGTATTTTTTGTCTAAGTATTATACGTCTATAAATTTCAGGAGGTTTAGGTATAATTTACTAACGGACATTAACGGTAGGAGTTTAAGTGTTACGTGCGTACAAACTTTAGAGGGTGTGTGTATAATATTTCAAATGTCAAGGAGTCTGAATGATTAAATAACAAATCTTAGGGGCCTGGGTGTAATTCTTCGTTTTCTTTTAAGTCGATTGATAATTCTTGAATTTGAATATTGACAATTCATTGGGGTTAGGTATAAATCTCTTATGAATATCATAATCTCTGTGTATATTAGCTGCTTTTAACCGGATCAAAAAGGAATTAGTTAAAATATGCGTAAGTTATTTCGAACACTTTTGGCCGTTAAATACAAAAAAAAAATAAAGGGTGGCGGAATTTCAAAATTTTCAAGTCGATAGCACATGCATTAAACCTGGTGTATATATTATTTTATTTTTTTCTCTTTTAATAGTTTTTTATATGCAACCAAGTCCAAGGCACCAGTTCAACAATATTTTTTGACCACGGATTTGATTTTGGTACCAAATGATGACGTATGGTAGAAAAGTTTATAATTTTGTAGGGCTAAGATATAAGTTATTTGAGTTTAATTATAATAGAAAAAATTATGATTAATCCTAAAATTTAAAGAATTATATTAGAAAATATAAATTTTTGGGATTATATTACAGCTTTTGATGTTCAACTTATAATTTTTTGACGGTTCAAATTACAATTTTTTAGGGTACTTGAGATCGTTCCTAAATGTTGAGATTAATCTTAAATTTTTTATATCGATCTCAGAACTTTCAAAAGAGTGTGAATAACCCCTAAAATTATATAAATTTTTTTAAAAAGTTATACATTGTGGTACGATATCGATTTTTTCCGATACAATAGAATTGTCATTTGTCCATTTATACTCAAATATTAAAATTATTTGTCAATCCCCTCCATTATTACTATTAGATTGATAGTAGATTCTATTCAATATTATTTTCATTGCTAATTAAAGTGCAACAATATCATATTTATGCTTTGTTTGGTATGGTGAAAAAATTGAATAATAAAAAATTAGAGGGATAGATAAAATATCATATTTTGTAAGGAAAGAAAATAGGAATGGTAGAAAAATTGATGGATTAATTTTCCGTCAAACTCACATAAAATAAATTCTTCCAAATTATGAGGAAAAGTAGATGAAAAGTTAATTATGTGTATTGAAATGTATCATATTTGTCTACATATCAGTTGATATGTACATATACCATATTTCTCAATTATATATACATTAATTTTATATATAGATATAGAGGTAAAATTATGTATCTATACTTTTTTCATTATTCTACTTCTCCATCCAACCAAACACAAAAAAATAAATTATTCTTACTTTCCATCTCTCCAACTAAACACAAATGAGGGAAATAATGATTCATCCCTTGAATGATAGAAAATGTATCACTTCTACATTTCATTTTTCTATCCACTCTACAAAACACGTTATTAGTGAATTGAATATTGATGATGCACAAATTAGTATTCGTGCAAGATCAACAGTCAAGAATGTATAAGAGTGTGATTAATGAGCAATTAACAAGCAATCAATGGTAATCAAGGAATTAAAACGATAAACAATACATCAACACAGAGATATATATTGGTTCGGTCCGGGTGACCTACTCCACTATCGGGAACGGCAGCGGTGGCCTGAGTTTTTTATTGATAAATAACAGTCATCGGAGAGTTACAGTGCTTTGAGAGAGAGAGAGAGAGAGAGAGCAAGGTGCAGAGGGATGTGTGTCTAGATGTCAAGATGCCTCTCCAAGTGGAGAGAGCTTACATTATATAGGTTCACTAAGGCGGTGAGTTAAGGCGGTCATCACTATTTTGGTAAATATAGTTATGGTAGGATTCTACCACTTTGGTAGGTACAGTTATGGTAGGATTAGATATCCGGTGCGTATCCCGATATTTTCTCCCTCGTGTCTCTATTCCGTCGGAGGAGTACTCTGAGCTGGGTTGGACTTGAGTTGTCCTCTTAAGGTGGGTTGGACTTGATTTGGAGTGACGGAGTCAAGAGGAGTGGAGAGAAGTAGGCGCCCAAGTGATGAGGTCCAAGTGATGAGTGAGGGTGGCGCCCAAGTGATGGGTGACCTCTTTGTTGGCGCCCCTTCGTCTCCCTTGGCCATTTGACTTCCTTTTGGATGGATTGACCCGACTGAATGGGTCTCAGCGACTTGGGATTCTTCTTAAGTTTTTAATATTTGAGTTTTTCTCGATTTATTTTTATTGGGCTTGGCCCAGTCAAATTTGGGCTCGTCATTTGCCCCCCATGCCCCGAGCTCTGACTTTCTCGAGAGGAAGGGGTTGAGGGCATGTGCTTCGTCTTCATTTGAGTGAGCAGAATTTTTTTTGTTTCCCACGGTGTTTTTTCATCTTCGGAGACTTGCTAAATTTATCGGTATCGCATATAGAATTTTTTTTTTTTTTTTGTCTTGGGCACGTGCCCTCATTTTTCCTTTTCTCTTTTCTTCCTTTTTTTTTTCTTTTTCTTTTTTTCTTAGCCTGCTTGGGCGCCAGGCCACCACCCTTTTTCTTCCTTTGGCTTGCTTGGGCGCTGACACTTCTCCCCTCTCTTTCTTTTTCTTCCTTCTTTCTTGGTCTTGGGCGTTGGCCTCCTTTCTTTCCTTTTTTTTTTTTTTTTTCTTCTCTCCTTGCTTGGGTGCTGGCTTTTTTTTTTTTTTTTTCTTTCTTCTTTCTTGGTCTGGGCTTGGGCGCCGCCTCCTGGGCGTTGCCTTCTTCTTCTTTTTTTCTTTTGGCTTGGGCGCCAACTTTCATTTTCTCTTTTTTTTTTTTCTCTTCTTCTTTCTTTTGGCTTGGGCGCCGCCCCCTGGGCATTGGCCCTTTTCTCACTTTTTTTTTTTTTTTTCCCTTGGCTTGGGCATCGCCTCCATGGTGCTGCCTACAAATTTTTTTTCTTTTGAACTCCCTGGGCGAGGAGACTTGGGCGCCTCCTTTGGGCGAGAGGGAGAGCCGTTGTGGGCGCCACCTAGAGACTAGTAGGGTGCTTTGAGTGACGCCAAGAGGTTGGCAGGGCGACGCCAGAGGCCTTGAGCACTGCTATGTTTGAGCAGAGCCTTGAGTCTTGCTATGGGCGGCGCCTCTCTGCTACTTGGTCATTAGCTGACCTTGTCTCTGATTGTCGGCGTCCTGTTGATAGGGAGAGTTAGGGTGGTGTCTTCTCCTCCTCCCGAGAGGGCGAGGTTTGATGCCCCCAGTGCTTCTTGGTCTAGGTATGATGGCTAGATTGCTTCCTGGGAGATGGACCCCGTGGTGCCCCCACTCTTTCTCTGACTGTGACTCATGTGTGTATCAGAGCTAGCTGTTGTATTGTTGTAGGAGTTGGGGCTCCAGTGCAGACGACTTGAGTTTCAAAAATGTACCTGACAAAAACAATGTTATCCCAACATTAAAATGTCTTGTAAGGTGACTACTTGCGCGAGAGCAGAGTCATAGAGGCCGAGCTACGTATAGTCTCGGGAGATGGCTGCCGTAGCAGAGGCTTACCAGGTGACTACTTGCGCGAGAGCAGAGTCATAGAGGTCGAGCTACGTATAGTCTCGGGAGATGGCTGCCGTAGCAGAGACTTACTAGGTGACTACTTGCGTGAGAGCAGAGTCATAGGCCGAGCTACGTATAGTCTCGGGAGATGGCTGCCGTAGCAGAGGTGACTACTTGCGCGAGAGCAGTCATAGAGGCCGAGCTACGTATAGTCTTGGGAGATGGCTGCCGTAGCAGAGGCTTACTAGGTGACTACTTGCGCGAGAGCAGAGTCATAGGCCGAGCTACGTATAGTCTCGGGAGATGGCTGCCGTAGCAGAGGCTTACTAAGTGTGTCCCGCACTCCTCTTTGACTTTGTACTTGACTTTCTTTCTTTATACTTTTGACTTTGAATGCCTATAGGTGGTTGTTGCTTTGCCCTGCATGTTTACAAATACGCTGAAGATCAATGAGGCAATCGATGTTCAGGCAGCGGAGAGGCGGGCACATGAGGCTGCTGAAGAGCAGTTAGGGTTTGAGCGACAGGCACGAGAGGATGCTGCGTAGCTTGCACGGCAGGCACGAGAGGATGCCGTGAAACTGTTAAGGCTCGAGCGGCAGGCACGAGAGGATGCCGCTGAGAAGTTGAGGCTAGCGCATGAAATGGCTGCTCAACTTGAGGTTGACCTTCGAGTAGCACTTGAGAAAGCTACTAGGCCAGAGACTCACTCCATAGAGATGAAGGAGATGAGAGATGATGCTGAGGAGCTTGGCGCCTGGTGGGCCCCTGCTGCTACTGGGTGCCTGGTGTGGGGCGCTTGCTGTTGGACGCCTGAGATTGGGCGCCTGGTGCTGGACGCCTGAGATTGGGGCGCCTGCTGCTGAGTGCCTAGTGAGAGGGGGCGAGACCCCTCGTTGGCATCATGGGGGCGCCCAAGGTGGAGAGGGCGAGACCTCTTGTTTGGGCGGCATCATGGGAGGCGCCCAAGGTGGAGAGGGCGAGACCCCTTGTCAACATCATGGGGGCACCCAAGGTGGAGAGGGCGAGACCCCTCGTCAGCATCATGGAGGGCGCCCAAGGCCGAGAGTGCGAGACCCCTCGTCGGCATCTACTGCTGAGGGCGTCTGTTGCTGGGCGCGTGGCGATGGTCTCCTTTTGTCTACCTTGTTGTTAGATCATGTTCAGACTTTTGTAAGCTGTCTGTAAATTTTAGGAAAGCACAACAATTTTGGACACAATAATGTTCGCAGAAAGTTATTTCATAAAATAATAAATAACAGAATAAATAATCTAAAATGATAAAGGATAGATGAGAGTCATTGGCATTCTCTCTCGTCGTCCTATGCAGGTACATGAGGAGGGGGAACACGTGAGTTCCCTGCGCGCTGAGGAGAGACTACTAGGCGAGGGGCTCCCCGGTGTGGCCTTGGGGCGCTCTGGCGAGGCCTCCATGGCGGGGTGCTGCTTGGTGCCTGAGTGATTAGGTTGTTGCTCCTCTCCTGTTGGGGTGAGTGGGGCTCTTCCCACAGGGTGAGGTGATGCCTCCTTGGAGCAGTTGCAACTGGATGATCTGCTGGTTCTGTTTCACCAGTAGCTGCATAGTCTGTAAGAGCTGTTGCTGTTTGCCAACAGCGGGAGTTGCCGTGACAGAGGGTTCCGAGGGTGCGAGGATAGGCGGAGCCTGTTCCCGGTGAGCCGGGTTGTTGAGACCTCGACCTCGTAGTGATTGCCATTGATTGAAAGAGTAAGAAGGTAGTAGAAACTTAGTCGTTCCCACAGACGGTGCCAAACTGATGATGCACAAAATTGTATTGCGCAAGATCAACAGTCAAGAATGTGTACGGGTGTAATTAATGAATAATAAACAAGCAATCAATGACAATCAAGAGATTAAAATGGTAAACAGAGAACTAACACAGAGATATATAGTGGTTCGGTCAGGGTGACCTACTCCGCTCTCGGGAACGGCGACGGTGACCGGAGATCTTTATTGATGAACAAGGCAACCAAGAGAGTAACTCCGGGAGTATTACAGTGCTTCAAGAGAGAGAGGCAATGTGTGTAGGAAGGTATAGTGTGTGTAGGGATTACAACTTGTAGAGGTCTCAAGCTCTCAAAAAGGTGATGCCCTCTATGTGGAGAGGGCTTACATTATATAGGTGTAATGAGGCGGTCACTAGAATTTAGTAAATACAATTTAGGTAGGACTCCTCCACTTTGGTAAGTATAATAATGGTAGGATTAGATCTCCGGTGCGTATCCCGATATTTTCTCCCTCGTGTCCCTATTCCGTCGGAGGAGTACTCTGAGCTGGGTTGGACTTTAGTTGTCCTCTTGAGTTGGGTTGGACTTGATTTGGAGTGACGGAGTCAAGAGGAGTTGAGAGAAGTAGGCGCCCAAGTGATGAGGTCCAAGTGACCAGGTCCAAGTGATGAGTGAGGGTGGCGCCCAAGTGATGGGTGACTTCCTTGTTGGCGCCCCTTCGTCTTCCTTGGCCATTTGGTTTCCTTCTGGATTCCTTTTGGATTGATTGACCCGACTGAATGGGTCTCAGCGACTTGGGCTTCTTCTTGAGTTTTTAATATTTGGGCATTTCTCGATTTATTTTTATTGGGCTTGGCCCAGTCAAATTTGGGCTCGTCAAATATAACTAGCATTAGTCTCTTGTTTTAAAAGAGAGGTGTCACAAAGAAATGCTTGGTTAAAACCTAAACAGTATCTTGTAAAAAAAATCCATATCAACCACAAAGGAAAAAAAAATCCATCGGCTAGACTAAATTCAAAAATTAATTTGTAGAAGTAATATAGATAGGGTTTTTTTTTTTGTATTTTTATACTTTGAAAGATTTTAATATTTTTATTTTGTACTTTTAAAGATTAAATTTTTTATATTACATCCTCGATGCATAAAAAATATTGCAATACAACCCCTCATATTAGTTTTTGTTAATTTTTTTTCTCACAAGCTAACTCATTAACACTGACGAAAAAACTAACGAAATAGTCACATTGTAATATTTTTTAATATATTAAAGGTACAATATAATTAAAAAAATTAACCTTTGAGAGTGCAAAGTAAGAATTTTGAAATATTTCAAGGTACAAAATATAATTCTGCCTATAGATAAATAGATAGATAGATTATAAGACTTATTAATTCAAAATTCCAAGTTCAACTCTAATTATATAATCTAACTTTATTTCATGTATATAATTAGTTATATCTACGATCTTTATTATAACTTTAAGGTGATGTTTGTTTAGGGTATAAAAAGTGACTAAATTAATTTAGTTGCTATTTAATATTAAGTTTGGATCAATTTATAAGTCCCAACATTAAAGATATTTTAGCATCAATAAGTTGTTAAAGTAACATTTAACACTCTATACTTGACATAAATTAATACTATATAATATGTGATATTAACTTTGACATGATTGATATTTATTGTTGTAGGGTAATTTTTTTTTTTTTTTTTAACGTAATACCATACATTAATTACTCATCCCCCGGATTGACTCGCCCAAATTACACTTGTACCATCTGATGCTGTGTTTAAATCAAACATGCACTAAATCTAAAACACATGGACGAATTCTATAATATAAAACAATACAAATTTTAATAAGTCCATTTGACAGTCTTAAATAGATTTATCTAACAACCGCTAACATTTTTCTCAAAACTATTCACATTTCACCGTGCCTTCAAGTACGGATTACCCCTAGTCAAAGTAACAAAGAAAATAACTGATCCAAAAATATCACCGTCCAAATGCTATTTTAGTTAAAAAAAACATTCCCTCAGGCGAATTTCTTATTCTCACGGTACTTGAAATAAAGAAGAAATTATCAATACATTTTAACAGAAAACTGATTGCAACGTTGCGAGCCGCCGCCCATGAGCTTTCTTTGATATTTCATTCACGTATTATAGGATGAAAAATAACCAAAATAGGCATAATTACAAAAATTCCTTAAACTTAGGGGTTCTTACACATCACCCCCTCAACTATTATGAGCTTCACTTTAATTCATTCAACTTATAAATAAAATGCAAATCATAAATCAGAATAAGGGGTAATAAATCTCATAAAAATCTAAAATATCCAACATTTTTGTTTTGAATTTTCTTTGGGATGCCATACCCTAAAAAAACACGAGAGCATGAAGGAAATCTACAGTAACCTATCTCCAACTATCAAACATCATTACTAATAGACATAATCCAGACATCGATCTTCGAACCACGTTGGTCATAGGTCGGCAAAATATTGTTGAAACATTAGCAATCACATGAATGTGTGTTAGGGGAAACATGCCATCTGACACCACCCATAGACTTCTAAATTAATCACTGCCACAAGTCCGATGTAGGAGAACATGCTTGGGTTAGCTTAATAAACACTCAATAGTGCATGATTAACGGTAATGATGATCTTTTACACAAAAAACTCAATTAACCCCAACTATAAAAACTCTCATTAATTAAGGTTTAAAGGTAAGTAATTTTTAGCAAAGACACATACACAAATAATTATTCGTTTTTACTGCATTTCACCCGATAAAATTTGTTAATTGACTTAAGGATCGGAGGTGGTTCAGCTAGCGCTATACCGGTTTCCTACTTGAAGCTTTCCTTGACAGGTCTCTGGATTTCTAAGCTGGCCGAAGTGGACAACTGTCTTCATACAACGACCTCTCTATTAAAATCCTCTAAAGTTCAGAACCAAATTACTGGTTGATCCATCAATTACATTGATTAACTTTAATCATCACAATGTAAAGAGTACTTAGACCACCAAATTGTGCGCGAGAGAGACGAGGCTGAAAGAGAGGGGTGATGCAGACGACGAAAGAGAGAAAGAGTGAGGCTTTTATTATTTCCTTTTGTATTTTATAATATTTTGTGAAGAGATATATGGACAAATAAAATTATCATTTGATATGTTATTTTAAGTAAATAATTATCTGATTCTCAGCTCACATGCTTATTTAATGTGTGTAACACACTCATTTTTGAAATAATTAGGTACCATAGCTTTTGCACTATATTCGCAAGTATGAGGGACTTAGTTTAATCTGAAATAGTTGAGGGAGTGATATGCAACTGATCTTAAAGTTAAGGGCTAGTTTTGTAAATAACATATTGTTTTGTTTTCTGCGTTACACTGAATTGAATTGTCAGAGACACCTTCCGCACCAACCTCCGAATGTCCTCACTCGGCCAAAAGGGTAAAGGTCATTCTTCTTCCTTCCTTGGCCACCTGCTCTCTGTCTCTCTCTCCGTCTTTTTTTGTGAATTTCTCTCACCAAGACACACTCCCTCTCAAGGTCTCCTGGTGAATTGTTTCTCTCTCCCTCTCTCCCCCATGTGGTAAGGTTTAGGTTCGGTGGTGGTTGCGTCTATGGAGAGGAAGGAGGAAACGAGTACTTCATGGAGACAGTTGAAAGCTATGCTTAGGAAGAACTGGCTTCTCAAAATTCGTCACCCTTTTGTTACATGCGCCGAGGTATATGAGACGCACGCGAACATCTGTAGTTACATGTCTTTTCTGATTTCTTTTGAGTTTTACTGTAATATTGATTGAATTTATTATGTATTTTTGGGGTAATTAGGGTAGTCACTTGCTTAGCATATGCTCTTCTTTAAATATTGGGAGTTTCTTTGATGGTTGATCTCCCACAGTTGTTGTTTTCACGTTTAGCTGACTCTTGAGAGTTGAGAGTAAGAATCGATTTTTGAGGGCTAGTTTTGCTGATGATCATATTCTGTTGGGGTACTTGTAATCTTATCATCATCACTGGATCTTGACTTTTTGGCTATATTAGAACGAAGTGGTTATGATTCACTAGGAGCTGATCGGTTTTGTCTTTTAAATATTTTTGGGGAAAAAGTTGACCGAAGTGTGAGCTTGAATGCTGAGTTTATAATTTTTTCCAGATATCTTTTATCCGCATAAAATTCCGAGTTTGGAAATATTATAATCCCAAACTTAAGATTTTTGTATTATTTGCAATGGAAGTATTGGAGTTTTGTTTGTTTTGTGTATTTATATGTCACTCCTTTTGGGCAGATTTTTCTTCCAACAGTTGTAATGCTTCTGCTAATAGCGGTGAGGACGCGAGTTGATACAAAAATTCACCCATCTCAGCCGTATGCCTTCTTCGACTGTGGTTACGTTCTATGATAAGTGCACAAAATTATATGCCATCATATTTAGTAACTTCTATCCAGCATTTGGTTGCTGCATGATTGTGAAATGGAGAAGACATGGGAGTAATTCACAATGCCAAATTGGTGTAATCTGTCAAGTATAAGTGATTTTTGTGTTTTTAAGTCTTGGATGATGGAGAAGTGTAAAATTTATACTCATGTTTTTACCCTTCTTAGTGGATTATTTAGCAACCAAATGGAGGATTGGAGTAGAGGGCAATGGAAAAGGAAAAGAGAAAACCAGAAGTACCTTGTAAATATAACTTGGATTTTAGATTTATGTGAGAATTGTTTTCTTTTAAGGGGTTTTAATATTATGTGTAGGTATATACGAAAAGATATGTTTGTGCAAGTGGGAAAGGATGGTACGTCCCCTCCTTTCAATCAAGTTTTGGAATCTTTATCGGCCAATGGCGAGTTTCTGGCCTTTGCACCGGATACAAGCGAGACAAGGATGATGATCAATATTTTATCTCTTAAATTTCCTCTATTGAAGGTACTTATTTTGCCTCTGTGTAGCACATTGTGTTACTTAGTTTGGAATTTAATTTTCCTTCAATATGTTGCTTAATTTAAGTAGTTTTGGGTTTTTCATTATCTTTATTTCAAAATGCTTCATTCTGCTTTCGTGATGATAATAAATTGGATTGAAAAAGTAGTAAATTATTATCAAGTTGATGACTGGTTGCCTATCATATTGTGCCAATGTTATGCCATTGGAAAAACTTGTAAATGCCTGTGATCTTGTACGGTTGTTCCTACATGATCTTGTTCACTCACTCCTGTACGTACGTGATCTTGTTCACTCACTCTTGTACCTATGTGATCTTGTTCACTCACTCTTGTACCTACGTGATCTTGTTCACTCACTCTTTCTGGGAGCTTGTATGTTGTTTATGCAAGTATGGTTTGAGCTATCAGTGACTCAGTATTGTCGATGTGACTATGGTTGGATTCAACCAGTTTCTCAATGCACATGCATGGAGCCAGTTATGGGCTAGAGGGGCCCCTGGACTTTTCATTTAGAATTTATACTGCTATGTATATAGTCTTGTACGGTTGTACCTATGTGATCTTGTTCACTCACTCTTTCTGGGATCTCGTATATTGTTCATGCAAGTATGGTTTGATCTAATTAGAAGACTGATGTGATGTGAGTGAGATTTATGTTACTAGTTATTCTTGGTGATGGGTGATAAAACCAGAAAAGATAGATTCAGAATGAGTATATAACGACGGTACATGGAAGATACATTAAGAGAGACTCAATTTTGTTTACTTGGACTTGCTTATAGATGACTTATTGTTCCACTAGTAAGGGAGAGTGATATGGTGCGTATCAGTGGTAATGCGAGGGGCAAAGGTAAGGGTGTAATTATTTAAAACAGAGGCACATTAAGGATATTGAACCAACTTTTGCGCCAATAGTTTTGGCTTTGATAGCATTTTCTAGTCTTTGGTCTTTCTACATCACCTGTAAGAAGGTTGACATCAGCTTTGGTGCCTCTTTTCTTTTGATTCTTTGTCTATCTAATTTTCCTTGAGGAGTTTCCGGGTTTTGATATCATTTGTGGATTCTGCAATCTGCATTGTAGGCTCTGGCTTCTTATGTGTTTCTTGGAGCTCTGTTTCTTCCTGCCCTCCTGCCCTCATTCTTCTAGTTAACCTAAGAGACCCATGGTCCTCTTCTATGCATTTTATTGCACTTCCAATTAAGTTTCTTGCAAATTTTCAATGCTTGTATAAGGTACAAGGTTGAATAAGTGCGCAACATTTCCGACGTGAAATTGTACAAATTCCATATGAGCAAGGACTTAATAAACGAACTACTTTTCACCAGAAATCAAATGAATAAACACATTTTTGTGCTGCCTTCTATTTTTTTTTTTTTGGGGGGGGGGGGGGGGGTGGGGTAATTGAAATAACTTATCTTAGTGATTCCATGATTTTCATATTTGTTTGGAAGAGCGACATGGTCATAATTAACTTCGAGTGAGATGCTAAAAAATGATATGATAGCTTGCGGTTTCATAGAAAATATGTCCTTCGATAGAACACAATGAGAAATGTGATTTACATAGCCAACCTTAAAATAGTTGGGAGAGGGCTTAGTTGAGGTGAGTGCATTGACATGAACACTATTAATAGGGAGAGAGGTGCTAAAGAAAAATATGATTGCTTGTAATTCAAACACAACATAGCTCTTGAATTGGCATAGCAGAATGCCAAAAAATGATTCATGTAACCAATCCTAAATAATTGACTCAAGACTTTAGTTTGGTTTATTATGATTTATGTTTGTTTTTTTGGGGGATTAGTAATGATTATAGTTCTCATATATGCAGTTGGCTACGAGAGTTTACAAAGATGAATCCGAGCTTGAGACCTACATACGCTCAGATCTTTATGGATCTTGCGATCAAGTCAAGTGAGTTGTATTTCTCTTATTATTTTGTGCTGTAGTACTTGTAAGGTGGTGATATGTTGAAAGTATTGTTACATAGATTTGCCAAAATATTTGTATGGAGCTACTATAAGGAAAGAAGATTCAATTTTTGGCATAAGGATAGAGAATGTTAGTGTCCTTTTGTTTTGTTTGAATTTAAATGTAGAGTGGTTGATATTCGACTTTAAGTGGAAGCCTTAAACATTTTTGAATAAAATTATATAATGTTTCGTGTTTTAAATGTTTTTACTGCCACTCACTTCCTGTTGCAATGATCAAGGGAACCACTCTCTATGGAATTGGTGAGTGACACACTATATTTCAGTTTGTGTGTGTAGGTGTGCGTGGGCTTGCCATAATGGATAGGAGAAAGCCGTTCTTTATAGTTGACGTTATTTGGTGTTTTATGATGAAATTTGTTGCTAGTAACTAGTTCGGTAATTACAATTGTTCTTGTCTCTCTCTCTCTCTCTTGTTTATGTTTTTAGACTTGGATGAGTTAAGTTTGCTTATGCTTCCTGGAATACCTATGTATATGTCAATATGCAGTTTTTAGCCTGGATTTCTTGTCTGAAGCTATATAAAAGTGATATTTATTGTTAGTTATGCTTTATCTTTAGCTTGAGGGTATTCTTGTACTTTTTACTTATATATATGAGTTGGGTTGTAGTTGTGTAACCTAATACACTACGCTCTTCCGATATTCTTCTTCTCTCTTCCTCTTTTTTTTTTTAAATCCTAACGACTTGATAATCTAACTTGGTATCTGAGAATCGATTTATATCCGAAGCCCTAAAGCTGTTGAACATCGTCGGAAATTATCACAAATAATCACAGTGACATCAGCGACTCACGTTGACGTCCGCTACTCACGTTGACGTCAGCGACTCACATGCTAATGTCAGCATCGAACCTTGTTAGAAATTTTTGCAATTCATATGGGAGATTCGATTTGGTCTTCCAAGGATTATGGTGATTTTCTTAAATTTTTTTGAAACAATCTGATTAAGTTTTCAAATTTTTGAATATTTTCGGCATTTTTGAGATCCAAACTGCAATTTCTGGTTTTGAGGCCTTTTTTACTGTTCTTTTTGGTTGGATCTCACTGAGAGGACACCGACTAGGGTAGATCTACATTACCCATGGAGTTTTGTTGCATTTGGATCAATTTTGGGATGATTTTGCATCAGATCTGAGAGTCGGCAGTCCTCTTTTTGCCTCTTTTTCCCTTCTGCTGAAGCTGGTCAGTTCCAGCTTCCTGTTCAAGACTGTTTTTGGCTTCTGGTGCTGTTTCAGCCACTGTATGGCTATTGGGTTGCTGGTTTTTGGCACCTGGGGTTGTTTTAGCTACTGTTTGGCTACTCGGTTCCTCCTAAGAAACCAAGCTGGCAGATTCATCAAGCAATACTCCGGAAATTTCACTCCACAACAATTGAGTGGCATAAATTCTATCGAGTGGTTGCCAAAGTTGGAATCCGTTGCCACAAATAATATCCAAGAACAAGAGAAAAACGGTTAACCTCTCCAACTAGATCGCGAGTAACTACCTTTTTAGCTAAGTGGAAGGGAACTTACGAAGGTTGGACAATCTTATTGGTTTTTACTGGTTGGACATGTCAAACGCGAGTGTAACTTACACTTATAGGAATGACATTTATGATAAGGATACCATAAAGGGTGATTATTGTGAGAAGAATAGATATATTATAAAGTTTTGTTGAAAGCTGACCGGACGACCTACACGTGGCCGAGGTGGTACTGTGCGATCCAATGCACATGACTCTTCAGAGCATCCATCTCAGTTTTGTGGCAATATTTTCACTTCTTTTTTTCAGGATAAGATGCAAACTCTTAGACGTGTGATGACTCAGTTTGATGTTTCCTCAAATCATGCTTCTTCTACCATAGTGTCTAATCTTGCATTTTCTTCTTTCAACTTTGCTCAAAAAGATATATTTGTTAGTGCATTTAGTGTTTCATCCTCATACACTCTATGAATAATCGACTCTAGAGCCACGAACCACGAACCACATGACGGGTTCCTATAGTCATTTCTCTTCATATTCTACATGTTTAAGTAGGGATAAGGTAAGAGTGGCAGATGAATTTTTATCCACTATTTCGGGAAAAAGTTCAATTAATTGCTCTTCATCCATACCTCTTTCATCCGTTCTTCATGTTTCCAATTTTTGTACTAATTTATTGTCTGTTAGCAGTATTACGAATTCCCTTTTACCTTACTCATTGTATCTTTCAGGATTTGAAATCGGAGAAAACTATTGGCGGTGGTAGAGCACATAATGGTCTATACCTTTTGGATGCCGAAGCTTCTTTTCATTCTACTAGTCAAGCACTTCAAGCAGATGGTGTTTTGACTCCTCAGCTCTTACATCAGTGACATAGACGTTTAGGGCATCCTTCATTTGGTGTCTTGGATAAACTTTTCCCTAATCTAGTGAAGTAGTGTAGTAGGCATACCTTTATTTGTGATGCTTGTGAATTTGCAAAGCATAAATGTTCATCTTATTCTAGCATTAATAATAAAAGCCCGACTCCCTTTGTCATTATTCACTTTGATGTGCGGGTACCGTCTCGTGATTATCATTATTTTGTCACTTTCTTTAATTATTATTCTTATCTTACTTGGGTTTACTTACTTTGTACTAAGAGTGAAGTTTTCTCTTACTTTCAATCTCTTTATAAAATGGTGAGTACCCAGTTTGATGCTAAAATTAAAATTCTTTCGGAGTGATAATGAGATTGAGTACATAGATGGGGAATTTCGTTCCCATCTTAATGAGAACAACATTCTTTATCAAACTTCTTGTGTGAGTACTCCTGAATAAAATGGCTGTGAAAAAATCACCATCTTCTTGAGGTCGATTGTTCGTTGATGTTCACCGTCAATGTTCCTAAATCTTTTTGGGGAGACGCTGTTCTTACTTCTGCTTGTCTTATTAATCATCTTCCCTCGCCAGTCCTTCAGTTTAAGCTACCTATCGAGTGTTTTTCTAGAATTTATTCTATTTCTTCCCTTCCTCCTAAAGCCTTTGGGTGTGTTTGTTTCGTACATGATTACAGATGCATTAGGGGGAAGCTTGAACCAAGGCCTTGCGGTGTGTTTTTATTGGTTACTTTCCTACCCAAAAAGGATATAAATGCTATCATCCCCAGTCTCAAAAGGTGTTTATTAGCATGGATGTTACCTTCGTGAAACTAAGGTATTTTTTTCTAGTTTTCAGCCATCTCTTCGGGGGGAGAATATTACCATTGTGGAAGAGATGGTATGTCAAGAATTTTTTTTTCAATTGCCTGTTCAGTGGAATATTGGTAAGGGGGAACAAAACTTATTGAGGAAAAATGAGGTAATACTAGTAGTCGATCTAGTGCTCGCCTTGACAAACATAGTTTTGAAAATCGGCCGTTACTGCGCGTAACGGCCGTTACGTAACGGTAACGATTGACAGCGATCTCGTTACATCCTGATTTTGTGGCCGGAATATTTTTCACGCTTGTAACGTTTGTTACGACTCCGTAACGGCCCATAACGGTTCTGTAACGCCCGTAACGGCCGATCTGGGTCAAATTGAACCGTTTCATTCCGTTACAACCCGAAGACCCATGTGAATTTAGATTACAGTTTCCGTCAAATTCCCTCTTCAAATTCAGTTGCTCAGCTTCATGGATGACGACTGCAAGAGAAACACTGTCCTAGAAGGATTGTTATGCTTGAAGAGGACCACAAAATCGCCTTTGGAGAGCTCGTCATTCTCTGATTTCATCCTAGAGGTAGCCATGTCGTTGTTGGATGTTTGGAGCCGAGTATTGGTACGAAGGTTTTTTAGAAGGGGGTTTGGAGAAAAGAAAAAATACAGGAATTTCATAAGATTTCATTTTGTCAAGAAGCCATTAGGGGGGAGAGAGAGTTTAGAGAGATATGTATTGCAGAGACTGAATAGGGGAAAGTAATGACTGAAGTGGGCGGAGGAGATGAGGAGGTTGTTGGAAAGTGGAAAGGCTTTGATCACTTCACAGCTGTCCATCACTATTGCTTAGTAGCTAAGCATAACTTATTTGGCCAATGAATAAACCGTGTTATATTATAATGCTTGATGATATGTCAAATTGTAATTTAGTGAGAGATAAATTTTTGTCACAATAAATTAAGAGAAAATGTGATGATATTTTTAAAAAGCTAGCATTATAGTTAATTTTTTTTAAATTTTTTTTTGGTGTAATGTAGTTAGAATTAATGTAATTATAGTAACATTATCACTTGGTAAATTATAATGCATGAGCGTTTTCACATATTAATGATTATAAATAAAAGAAAAATTCTTTGAAAAATTCAATATCATGTTTAAATGGTGCAACAAAATCACTAAAAACCTATGTTTGCATCATTTTATAGTTGAAATACATAAACAATCATATTTACGGGGAGTGTGAATTGGAAAAAAAAAATTCACGTCTCCGGTTTCCGTTATTGTTACGTAACGTCCGTTTCACCCCGCGTCCGTTACACCGTTTCCGTTATGACGGCCGTTACCGTTATTCATGACCATGTTAACAAGGATAATTTGAAGATTTATTCACGGCGTCATAAGGTACAAGGACAAACTATCCATGTGCCACCGAGTTAATTGAATTCCCCAACTCTAGGTCAGACACTTTCTAGTGATTTATCAGGTAATAAACTTTCAGATGGTACTCCTGTTGATAATCCCGTTGTTGATGATTATGAACTTCCTATTGCAGTCATAAAGGGTGTTAGAACTTGTACTCGACACCCTATCTCTAACTTTGTATCTTATGATTCTTTATCCATATCATGTCGTGTTTTTGTTTCCTCCTTATCTTCTGCATTGATTCCTCAAGGTTGGAAAGAAGTTCTCGCTGATCCTAAATGGAGAGAAGTTATGGTAGAGGAAATGAAAGCCTTGAGAAAGGACGACACATAGGAGCTAGTTTTGTCTTTTTGATGGAGCAATGACAATAGGGTGCAAATAGGTGTTAATTGTCGAACATCAAGCCTATGGGACAACTGAGAGGTTCAAAGCAAGGTTGTTTGCTAAGGGTTTCACCCAGATCTATGATATTGATTATCAGGAGACTTTTGTCCTGCGACAAAGATGAACTCTATACGTGTTCTTGTTTCATGTGCAACTAATCTAGGTTGGAGTTTGCAGCATTTGGACGTGAATAATGCTTTTCTTCATTTAGATTTGGAAGAAGATGTGTATATGAAAATTCCACTAGTTTTTCATATCCCATTAACCGAAGGAAAAGTACGTAAGTTGAATAAGTTTTTTTATGGGTTAAAACAGTCTCCCTGAGCTTAGTTTGATAGGTTTCTCAAAGCTATACTTAAATTTGGATATAAACAAAGCTAGACTGATTATACTATGTTTAGCAGACAAGATTATGAAAAGATAACTGTTTTGATTGTGTATGCGGATGACATAGTAATAATTGGGAATGATGTGCAAACAACCACCAAACTTAAAGCCTAGTTGGCTAAGGAGTCTGAAATCATAAACTTGGGTCTATTGAGATACTTTCTTGGGATTGAGGTAGCTAGATCAGATAAACGCACTTTTATCTCCCAGATAAAGTATGCTATTGACTTTCTTGAAGAAATAGGCATATTGGGATGTAGACCTACAGATTCTCCTATTAAGGTCAATCATCGATTAAGTAGTGGAGTTGATGATGTAGTTGATAAGGAGAGGTATTAGAGATCAGTGGGAGATTGCTATATTTCTGTTATACTCGTCTAGATATTGCTCATGCAGCCGGTGTTGTTACTTGTTAGTCAGTTCATGCATGATCTTCTAACTCCTTATCATATTTTGTGGTATTTCAAATTCTCAATTTAGCTGGGATTTTCTTTTGCCAAATGTGGTCACCTAGAAGTTAGAAGCATTTATTCATGTAGATTGGGTAGGTTCAGTGTGTGGCAGATGATCTACTTTGGGCTACTGCAACTTTTCTAAAAAAAAAACTGTAGTAGCAAGGTCTAGTGCTGAGGCTGAATATAGGGCAATGGGTCATGGAATTTGTGAGCTTTATGTGGCTTAAAACCTTACTGGGAGAGCTCAGAATTTATGAAGATGGGCCTATGAGACTGTACTGTAATAATAAGGCTTTTATCAATATTGCTCATAATCAAGTTTAACATGATAGAATCAAACATGTTGACATTGACCGACACTTTATCAAATAAAAGTTGAACAAGGGTTTGATTTGCATAACTTTTGTGAAATCGGAGAACAAATTGACCGATGTTTTTATCAAGGGACTTAGTAGTAAGATTTTTCATCCTATTGTTTGCAAATTGGGCATGAGAGATATCTATTATGCACCAACTTGAGGGGGATTGTTAGTTATGCTTTATCTTTAGCTTGAGGGTATTCTTGTACTTTGTGCTTATATATATAAGTTGGGGTGTAGTTGTGTAACCTACCACACTACTCTCTTCCAATATTCTTCTTCTTCTCTCTTCCCCCAAACAAACCCACCCAAAATAAAGAAGAAAAAGTGTCTATGATAGAATTTGAAATTCATGTTTCTATGAATTGTGAAATTGTCACGTATGTTTTGATTTTGTACAAGTAGCAAAGGTTTCTTTGTATCATTTCCACATGGCTTATGAAATTTTCAATTTAATATTTTGGGTTTTTTACCTCCTGCTTGATTGGAGTCAAATGAATCTTTATAGGTTATGTTAATTTTTCAAGGCACCAGCTGAAGACTTAACTGATATTTTTCCTCTTGATATAGGAATTGTACGAATCTGAAAATCAAAGGAGCAATAGTATTTCATGATCAAGGTCCTCAGTTATTTGATTATAGCATACGCCTCAATCACACGTGGGCTTTCTCTGGATTTCCTGATGTTAAGAGTATCATGGACTTGAATGGTCCTTATGTGAATGACTTGGAATTAGGCGTTAATACTTTACCAATTCTGCAGTACGGCTTCAGTGGTTTTCTGACTGTATGATTTCATAGCTCTCCATCTTCTTCGTCTTTTGTATAGATATTGTTTATGAATACTTGTTACTTCTCTTAAGCTAATGAGTTATTTCAGTTCTTACAGATTTAGGTTGGGAGATCATTGGTAATTGATATGGGGAATGCCTTAATACTTAATAGTACTTTTTTTTTTTTTGTTGCTCATTTTGTCCTTTAGGTTCTTGATAACGGTACAAAGTAGACTAGAGAATAGTGATGATATACTATTCCTAAACTTTAGAAGGAAAAGAGGGTCGATCATCTTTGAAGGAGTAAGAAAATTGAAAGCTGGCTAAAATTGGGGGCACAACTCACTCATTACACTAGGAATATACCAAAAGAGCCTGGGAAAGAATATGCACAAACAATGCTCAAGACAAAAATTCCCCATGTGAGCTCCACAGGAGAATATATCCAAACACATCTTGTTTAGCCAAAATAAAAGCGGTCTTAGCACCAGGAATTTAAGCTTACATAAGAGCCCACCCACTTTTTTTATGTAGCTGCATAATCCTATATTATACAAATTTCTCTAATGCCATGCCAAACCAAGAAGGAATGCAAGAATCCACGGTCCCCCTTCTGAATACTCCTCTCACTCTCCCCAGAGTGAGTTCTTTTTGCGGGATGTAGGGATTCCTATCCTTTGTCAATACGGCTATTATCACGACTGCCAATATTACAGTTCCTGCCAAAAGATTCATTTTACTTTTCTGCTCCGGTTGCTTGCTTTTTGCTTCCGCAGCTCCTTCCTTTTGTGCTTAAGGGAAGTTCAACCCCCTGCAACGACCCTTCTATCCCTCCGATAGACCACATTAGGCATGTTGGAGCTGCATCCCATTTCCTTCTATTACCCCTCTTGATGCAGCTCCACTTCTAACTGTGGAGCCGTACTTCCATCGTCATAAATGTAACCCAAGCTATCTCAATTAAAGTAACACACATTTTTGTGAACTCCCAACGGAACAATAGATGATTTACCTTTCGCTTCGACCTCTTGTGCATGTAGCACCAATTGATATATACGATTTTCCTGCACCATTGTATCATCTCTCCATCTGGAGATGTGGTCAGCACAAATTGGCTCCTTTTAACAGGGCTTTTGTTCTCCCAGTTCCCTTACATCTAAACTCTGACCAGTGCTTACTCCAACATAAAATATAATAGACCTAACAGGGGCAATCCTCCTGTATCAGGAATCCAGCTTAATGAGTCCTCCATACCCATATTCTTAATCATAGACTTGCTTGTGGAATCCAGGCTTCCAAACCATCCTCCATGCTGAAGGGGTCATTTGATCAATGCCTCCTTCATAAGCTGTGTCCTCCTTTGTATGCTTTGCATCTGGCGGTGCCCCCCTTTCCCCCTTCTTTTTTGGCCATACGTTTTGGCGAATCTATTTTTGGGGCGATATCTTTCATGATTCTGCTAGCTGGTACGAAGCAGTTTAAGATTGCGACTAATGAACACCAGAAGACTGTTAAACAACCATCTACTCCAAAAGCTTAAGCTGAGTGGAACTTAAGTATTTATATTTCAATATGTTCCCTTGCGGGCATGCTAGATTTTGGGCCTAGCACGTAGAAACTCTTTTAATAATTAGGGTGGCGGCGAGATTCGAAGGACAACTTGACTCTTAGACAACCATCTACTCCAAAAGCTTAAGCTGTTGGAGATAGTGTAACTTAAATATTTATATTTTAATAGAGACCATAAGGGATTCTTTTGTGTGTAGAACACAAGATCAGATCAAAGTCTGTTCCACTAATTCGTATAAAAAAAAGGTCAAAATATGTTCCTTGACATATAGAACATGATCAATTTCTTATTAGATGTGGTGTTTTAAATCATGGGTGAATGTCTCGAGGTGGAACTGATGGTTTTTACATTTGAAATTAGTTATGGAAGGTTGAATCACATTGTCATGTGGATGGCTCTTATTTAAGGGAACTGTTATGCTAGAAGGTTTTAAGTGATAATGGATGTAAGACTGCTAATTTTTTGTAAAATAAAAGTGCTCCTTGGTCTGCAAACCTCATTAGAAGGCAGCTTACTTCTAATATTTGTTTACAAGCATTATGCTTTCTGTCATTATATTTAAATGCATTAATCATAATTGCCTTTTTAGCTCACCTTAGCCCTCTCCTGACAGACATCGTTTACACTTCATCTGCGTTAAAATTGCGGTCTCCCCTTGGATTTTCGCAGGGGTGCCTTTATGAGATTTACTTGATTGGAAGTTGGTTCTCTTTCAGTTTTATTCTTTTTTACATTTTACTTTGTTCTTCTCTTTTTGAGGACAGTTTGTCTTCTATATTTTACCTTTTTTCTCTATTCTCTTTCTCAATATTAGTCTTCTTTTATCCAAAAAATAGGCTCCATCTTTTTCTGGAAAAAAGTTGCAGAAATCCCTGTTATAGCATCTGTTAGTGTTTTTACTTGTAACCTTGTCTCTTCACAAAAATTGAAGTGTTTGAAGATATGAAAACTGCTCAAAAAATTATTGTCAAATCACAAAAAAGATAAACAGTTAAAAGTCCGACAATGTAGTCAGTGTTGGTGCTTGCACAGGCTTTGTAGCCTACTGTTATCAACAGGTTGATGGTTGCCTATAATCAGGCTAAGTTGCTTTTCTTCCTTTTTTGGATGTGTATTGATATGTTAGGAGTCCCGGACTCCTAATGGGAGAAGAAGTTCTAGAAAAATAGCAGCGGTGAATAGATTGTGCCTAGTAAAACAATAAAAAACCTATATGGCCATCATATGTTGGTTTGGAAATTGTATAATACCAGATAATTTGGCAAAGTTGTTTTACTGGAAGAGTTAAGTATACTGAAGGTGTAGTGGAAATGTGAAATACAAATGAAGCTTTTTGAAGCTTACTACTTTCTACTTCTTTTTCAACCTGAAAAGTTACGATTAGTATTTCTGTTTTGTCTCAGATGACGAGAAGAACGCGAGAACTTCAAATTTGTAGCACTATAATATTAGAACCAGCACTTTCTTTCCCATTTTCTTTCGAAGTGCTAAAGGCTTAAGTGGCAACGTGCCACATTGGAGTGTTTTGAAGATTCCGTGATTGATGTGTCAACACAATCCAATCAGATGATTTATGGAATGATTGATTCTTCATTGTTTACATTTGACTCACAAGCTGATTTCATAAATTTGTCCATCAATTTCCTTGTCTTATGTTTTCTTCCCCTACAAAAATATGTGTGACTCACAAGTTGATTTCATAAATTTGTCCAGCAATCATGATTAAGTGATTGATTTTTCCTTGTCTTCTGTTTTCTTCACCCCCTACAAAAATATGTTTGACTCATGTAGAGAATTAAGTTATAATAGCGTGATGTACTCCTTTGGGCTTTTGTGTCTCATGGATATAGGCCTTAGGATTGGACCGTTTTTTATACTTGTGTCCTTTTTTTTTCTCACTTCAATCTCTTTATTTAAAATTTCACACATTTGTACACTATGTGGAATAGAGGCAAGCATTTGTGAAGATGGGTCTTCTGCTTGTATACTGTAAATAATGGAAAGAGTTAAGAGTGATTGTTGATATTAGCTTCCCCGTGGGAGATCTTCAGCTTCCAAATAGCTAAAGTGGTATTAATGTTGTAAATCTGTGGGACGGTTATCATCAGTCTTGGGTTACTATTAAATTTTGGTTACAGATTATAAAATGTTAAGCTTTATTCTGCCTTAATAGTTGTGGAATTGAAACTTGGCTGGAGTCATTTCCAAACTGTAATTTGAATCTATCCTGCTCAGTTTGGACTTTCTGCAAAAAAAGTTTCCAGGGTTTATTTCCATTAATTTTTTTTTCAGCTCCAACAAGTCATGGATTCATTCATAATCTATGCTTCCCAACAAAATGCAACTAACTTAGTTACTCAAGAGATCGAGTCGACTGGGAACCCATTTGGTCCACATTCCACCCTGAAGATACCCTGGACCCAATTCAGTCCTTCAGACATAAGGCTAGCGCCCTTTCCAACTCGTGAATATACGGACGACGAGTTCCAGTCCATCATCAAGAAAGTCATGGGAGTGCTGTATGTATCTTTAACTTTTGTATTCTTTCTTCAAAGCCTTGGTCAAGTTTCTGTTATATTTGTTCAGAAGTAATTTTTCTAGGTTTTGACACAATTTTTTTATTTATAAACTGTTTTGGATGATAATGGTTTGTGGTAAACAGGTATTTACTGGGATTTCTCTATCCAATCTCTCGTCTGATCAGCTATTCAGTGCTTGAGAAGGTTTGGCAATGAGTATGATTGTTTGTTTGTTATTTATTTTATATAATGGTGAACTTGCCTTCTCCTTTTAGATGACCTTTTCCTTGTTTCCAAGTTTGTGGGATAGAATTGTCAATGGCTTTGAAGGTTTCTTTGCTGAGCACAACTTTGAATGCTGATTCCTCAGGAGCAGAAGATAAAAGAAGGTCTTTATATGATGGGTCTGAAAGATGAGATGTTCTATCTTTCTTGGTTTATTACTTATGCTTTGCAGGTATATGTTACAGTTTTATCTTTCCTAATGGATTTATTGGTTATTGCTATGCACATGCCTTTTGTAGTAGTTTAGTATTTCTAGATTCTAGTGATTTTGACATTTGGTTTGGTTCGTGGAGGTATTGGATATAGTACTTTCTACATGATTCTGTCATGGGTTTTATCTGGCGTATGGGGCAGTTCCTTCAATCATGTGACCTCTTTGTGTATCTTACTTTATATTGAGAAATTTCCTGGCAGTTTTTATCTTTATGTCAATTTTTTTTTTTTTGCAGTTTGCGGTTTCTTCTGCGATAATCACTGTCAGCACACTGGGTACTCTTTTTGAGTACAGCGACAAGTCTGTAGTGTTCATGTACTTCTTTTCGTTTGGACTCAGTGCAATCATGCTGTCCTTTCTGATCTCTACGTTCTTCACACGGGCAAAAACAGCTGTGGCTGTTGGGACCCTTTCTTTTCTTGGGGCCTTTTTTCCCTATTATACTGTTAATGATGAGGCTGTTTCCATGTTAGTATTCATGTGCTATTACTGATTTCTGCCAATATTTCCTTTCAAAAACTTTTGTTTTCTGGAATGGATATAAATTTATTTTTATTAAAATGCTTGTAGGATTGTGAAGGTCATTGCTTCTTTGCTTTCTCCCACGGCTTTTGCTTTAGGGTCAATTAACTTTGCTGATTACGAACGTGCCCATGTTGGACTCCGTTGGAGCAACATATGGAGGGTATGCTCTTTATTGTTTTATGCCTTTATCGTCATTAAATTGAAGGCATTCTCTGTTTCTAAAATTTTCAATACAATGATCCCTACAGGCATCATCTGGAGTGTGTTTTTTGGCCTGTCTGCTGATGATGTTGCTTGACGCTTTGTTGTACTGTGTAATTGGACTTTATCTAGATAAGGTGTATATCTTCTAAACTTCTTTATTTGCTTTATTGTGCTCATTACTGCATTTTCTCTTTTTTGTTTTTAAATTAAGAGCTTGCATATTTGTCTGAACTTAACAATGCATAAAAAGTGAAATTACTCTGTATTTTATCAATTGAGGATTATGGTCTCACAGCATCCCACTTGTTTCTTTGGTGTGATTGCTGTTTTGGAAACCAATTAGCGGCGTCCTGCCCGATTATGAACGTAGCATTAACATCTTTATCTTTTAGAGGAGATTATTCGACAGTTTGCACATTATCAAGTCACCAATTTTAGAAGCTTGTTTATTACCAGGTCCTTCATAAGGAGAATGGAGTGCGTTATCCATGGGACTTTTTTTCTTGCAAGTGCTTTTGGAGGAAGAACAATAGAACCGAACATCAAGGTTGCAGTTCAGAAGTTAATATTATTGGTGAGCATTCCAAGGAAAAGGCCAATTTTTCTGAGAAGGATATTCATGAACCAGCTGTGGAAGCGATGAGCTTAGATATGAAACAAAATGAGCTTGATGGCAGGTTGATGTACCAAATAAGATTCCTCGATCACAGTATATGTGTATGCATTTATCTAAAGATTCACTGAAGACTGAACGTTCTCACATTTATTATCTGACTTGCAGATGCATCCAAATTAGGAATCTGCACAAGGTGTATACTACTAAGAAAGGAAAGATTTGTGCTGTTAATAATTTACAGCTCACATTATATGAAAATCAGATTCTTGCACTTCTAGGTAATGTCAGATTCTTACTCTTGTAGTTGGCCTTGTTTGATTAAAATCCCTCGTTCTATCCCATTGCCTCTTTGTTTTGTTGTTGATTTCGAATATTTAAGTGCCCTAATAGGTTGATTTGTCCTTGAACATGTGCGGTTTCAATAGGATATATCAAGTCGGTTAAAAAAAAAGTAGTCTAATAACTGAACTCAATAGCTTAAATAAAAATGGTAAAGGGAAGTGAGGCATGTCTTTCTTTGTGGAAGCCTATCTCAATACAATCTTGTGGTTATTTCAAGTGTATTAAATGGTTGGCCCAAGAAAATGCAACCAAAGAAACAGGTGGGAGAGCAAGTGGATGGGCTGGAGGAAAAAGAACCGAGTTTGTGCATAGGCTGTTTAGAAACAGTGATGATGTCTGTTGATGAAATAACTGTTGGCCTCTCCCTGAGACTCGGGGAGAGGGCTTAACCAGCCCGACCCATGTGCGCTGCTATGGTTGAAAAGATAGATGTTGCGCCTTACAACCAGCTGGTTTTGGCGTAGTGGTCAGCTCATCGATCCAACAATTGGAATCAGAGCAGGTCACAGGTTCGAGTCCCAGGGTAGTTGCTGGTTTTGGCGTAGTGGTCAGCGCATTGATCCAACAATAACAAGTTGGTAGTTATCCTGTTGCCCAAGCTGATTAGTTGCCTAATTTCATTTATTCCATGTCCATTTGCAAATGTCCCTTTCCGTGTGGGGATTTTTGTCCCCTTATATCAGCAGAAGAATGGCTATTATAACAATGATGTATTGTTGGAATATGTCAATAACCAACTACAGTACAAGCTTAAGCCATTAGGGGGTAACTATAGTATTTAAGTGCTTAATACCTGCCTTAGCATGTCATGGATCACCTCTCAAAAACAGGGCCATACATGTGCATTTATTGTTATTCTTATCAGGGTGGCATTAAGATTTGAACACGGCTTCCTGGTTTAACACCTTTTGATAATCCAATTACTCTATGTATCTGAAATAATTTGGTACATTCGTAAGATAGAGACCTGTCCTTATGAATCCATTCTCTCACAAAAGCTTTTACTCCTGTAAAGTGTGCTGTGGTTCTTTCTCTTTTATAACTTCTGTTGACTTAAACCAAGTCTATGAACCATAGACATTGCTTAGAAGGTGTGATGCCTGTGTTGACACCGTGTCAGTTATGGAAATTTTGCGATACTCCTTTGAAGTTTGTTCAGGCATGTGTAAAATTTTTAAGAAGGAATCTTATATTGCATGCATATCCAAAAATTATGCAATTGCACTTTTGATACAAAAAATGAATGTTGCAACAAATATGAGATGATTGTTGCATCTTTCCAATTTTGAGATTGTTGATATAAAAATATAGCTAATAAATCTAAGTGATATTGTTGCCATTCAATACACTTACTATACCGATATATATTGTTGTGTTATCTCTGTAACCATGTACCACTATTTTTTATTTTACATGTGTTGATTTATGCTGCATCCATGTTGATGGTAGATAGAACCAGAAGCATGTAAATTATAATCAAACCTTCTGTAGAATTCTCTTTTTCCATCCTCAGAATTTAGCCTAGATGACCTTTTGTCAAATTTCTCATCAACCAGCTAACTTTTGAATGTGAACTGGAAATTATCTTTTGGCCCATAGTGATTCTTAAAGATGAAGATTTTTTTAGTATCTTATCTGGTGAGTTCAAATCTAAGACAAGACAGTTAAAATTGATGTTTTATCCTGTTATACATGGGCTGTAGAAAGAATATTTCTTACTTTGCTTAGGTTCCTTCTGATGTCAGCTTCTTCCCCTCCGTTTTCTTTTCTTCTCTGTCACTGTCCTCCTCCTCCTTTTAGAACTTTGGATTCACTCATAATAGCAATTTACTTATCTTTTACTATTAAATTACACTACTAGTTCTATGAATTGGCTTAAAATGAAAATTCAGAATTACATTTTTTCCACATATATGGTCCGCCAAGGAAATTCATTTCTATTCTATACAATAGTTCGACAAAAAATTCATCTATTGTAAGCTCATGGGAAAATTATCTTCTGTTATCCTTTCATCAGCTGCTTAAAATTCTCAATCTTCATTGAAACTGATCTGTTTCCTTCGCTGCATGTATATGTTTGAAATAATTGAAAATGAGATAAACAGATCTCGATAGTGATGTTAACCTCTATCATTTAAGCAGACAGAGGGTGTCTATAAGCTGCGATGTCACGTGTGCCACACTCTCCGGCACGAGTGGAATGTGCCAAATTCATGCATCTATTGTAAATGACAGGGGCTGAAAGACATGTCTTATTTGGTTAATAGCCAGCTGTTCTGAGAAGCTTAAACTTATAGATTGTGGGCAGTTGTGTATTTATGACATGCATTAGGATCTAGAACAGGGTTTTTAGAGGTGGATGCTATTTCTTTCTCCCCTTTTATTATGTTTGGATAGTTATTTTTTGTTTATTCTTTTATCTTTATTTCATTTATAGTCATATTATGTTATGTTGGATTTGATTTTACTCCTTAATTTTGAAGGACACAATGGAGCTGGTAAAAGCACGACAATATCAATGCTTGTTGGCCTTCTGCCTCCTACTTCAGGGGATGCATTGGTTTTTGGAAAGAGTATCTTAACTGACATGGTAGTAGTATTTTTCAGAAGTCCATTTTTAGTGGAGTGGTGCATTGTTCCATATATATCACGGTTTTTTTTCCTGTTCATTTCTCTTGGTTGCTTTCTTTGGGTGTCCAAGTACTGAGTAAAGGGTTGTTAAAAGACGCTGACAGCTTCGTTAGTTACACTCTAGGGTATTTTTCCAAATATTTTATTTCAAGTCTTCCTAGGATCGCAATTACTTATTGATCTACTAACAACTGATTTCGTCCTGGTAAAGAAAAAGAAGATTTTTTTTTTCCTTTCTGAAATCGAAATGATCTTGAAGTTCTTGTTTTTGTAGTAATTCAGATATCTGTTGGCCGTTTACACTTTTAATCGCTAATCAAACTAATGACATATAACTCCTTATGCTTGATTATCCTCCAAGTGGGGACATGCTTTCAATGAAGTTTATAGAGCATGAGGAAGTTGTCAAGAATTTTCCTTCAGGTTTTGCATCTCTCTTGGAAAGACTAGAACATCCTAAGGCTGGGTGGTAAGGATCGTGTTGGTGTTGGATAATTAGTATGGATTTTGTTTTAAGATTTATTTTATTATTTGAATTTAGTTAGTATTTATCTTTCTAGTGGTAGAGTTATGCTAGGAGTTATGCTAGGAGTCTTTATTTTGGATTTTGGTTTCTCTATATAAAGGGATGCATGTAAGGGTTTTATTCAGACTTGACTTATTGAATAATATTGAGATTATGGTGGTGTTTGATAAAACTGAAAGCTGAAGTCTGAAAGCTGAATGCTGAATTTGTGAACTGTTTGGTATCCACTGAAATTTAAGTATTGAATTGAACTAAACTGTTTGATAACTACACAAAGCTGACGTCTGAAAATAAATTAATTTTCAGTTTTAGCCTTCCACTCTTTAATTTGAAAATATTTATAAAATATGTCATAACATAAATCATAATCACTATTATTATATTTTAGTCTATATTTTACAAATATTTGATCAAAATAAATAAATAAATAAGATTTGAATAACACAATAAGTGAATAATAACAAATTGAATAACACAATAAGTGAATAATAACAAATTGAATAACACAATAAGTGAACAATAACATCTGATAAAAAATAATAATAACTAATAACTAATCAAATAATATTGAAAAAATACAATAAATTAGATTTCATTAACAATATGGGTGTGTGCCGTGAATGTATATGTGTGTGTGTGCAGTCCATGTGTGTAACTATGTGTGTGTGCAGTCCATATGTCTATGTGCAACTGTGTCTGTGTAGTGTGTGCATTTGTGTGTGTAGTTGTGTGTGTGTAATTATAATTTTGTATGTATATTTTTGTTGTAGAAGTCAAGGGAAAGAAAAAAAAAAAAAAAAAGAGATCGACAAGGAAAATAGATAGGTTATGAGTTTTGGATAGAAGACTAATTAGAGTTTTAATAGGATTGTAAAATATTTCAGGGTATAATTGTCATATTGTAAATATTATTAAAGATGGTTTTGCTGAGCGTTTTCAGCTTTCAGAATTAAGTAAGGGGTCTCCTACTTAATATTGTAGCCTATTTTTAAGGAAGACTTAACGTGTTAAGAGAGTTTAAATTTTGGTTATCAAACGGGCTTAATTAATAAGTGCTGAATACATTCATTTTAAGTGCTGAATTTGGGTTAACAAACACACCCTATTTCTCCTTAAGCATCTGATTTCTCATCCCCTTCTTGCCTTTTCTTCCCCTTTCTTCTTCTATTCTTATTTCCTTTCTTCTTCTTGATCTACATCAAGTATCAAAGTTATTACTACCTACATCACTGGGTTATATGCTGCAGGGGTCTCTTCACTCATTGTGAATTGGCTTAGGGTTTGTGGTCTCTACATGGGGGTGTCCATGGGCTGGGTTACCCACGGGTCCCTTTATCCGGCCCGAAAAAATAGGTCCGAAACTCGATAGGCCTTATAGTTGGCCCACTTGAGCCCGAACCCAATATTCTTAAAACGAGGGCTTTGATTTGCCCCCAAACCCATCACCCGACCCAATAGTCCGCTTGAAAAAACCCGTTAAAACCCTGTCCAAAAGCCCGCTCGCCAAGCCCGGCTCGCCCACCCATCCTTTGAAAAAAAGTTATATTTTTAGACTACTAGTTTTGAAACTTTGAAATAAGTCTCCCAATATTGGAATTTGAAGTTTTAAAAATTTAAATACTATAAATAATGTATTATTTTCTTTTCCATGCATTAAACATACGAGTTTTAAATGGTAGAGTAGTGCAAATGATAGATAAATGAGTAGGTGTCAACTTAGTTGAGATGTATTCATTCTATTGGATGTAGTTCATCCCCTAATTGAAAATAAAATTATTTATTATTTTATTTTTATCCATTTTGACTCTACTTTTGATTCAAAAATATAATTTACATAAATATTAAGTTACAAAAATATTCATTAGTTTTAAATGAAGTTGTATATAAAAAAAATCGCGAGCTGACCCGTCCAGCAAGTCTGGCCACTAGGCTCGTGGGTTAGGCTGCGGGTAGCCTACCCGTACCCAAAGCCCGGCCCGGCCCGCTCGATAACTCACTTGGGAGAGGGCTTGGCCCTACACTTCTCAAGCCCTACCCAAAAAAAATTTCGTGGGCCTAGCCCGGTCCGTCCCATGGACACCCCTATCTCTACATGGTATCAGAGCTGAACCTTAGATGGTGTGTGGGAAAAGTCCATTACCAATTTAAATTCTTCGGGTTTTTTTTTCCCTGTTTCGTGTTAGTTTGCTAGCCTATGTGTGAACCTATTTAAGGGAGGTGAGTCAAACCAAACCAAACGACGCCTTATGTCCTAATCATTTGGGATCGGCTATATGAGTCCATCTTCGCCATTCATTTCGGTCATGCGCTATATGCTAATTTAAGTTAAATATTTTCATATATTTTCTTATTATTTCATTCAATGTTAATTTAAGTCTATCCCTATTCTTAGTACCATTAAGAGAAACAAGCCTATGACCATACCAAATAATTATTGTCATCTAACCTTTCTGGACTAATTTAAAGATTCGGGTTATTTGCAAGAGCACCTAAACGGCTCAACCCATGTCTTTATGTAATTCCAAGTTCCAATGGTATTGGTAGGGATCACACTTCCTTTTGACATGTCCGCACAATAGAATCAAACAACCACAGTTGTTAATCCAAAATCGCAAATTAGCCAAATACCTCCATTAGTCGCCCAAAATAAGCAAAATAATAGCAATCAAAGCAAATCACAGCCAAAGAAATAAGGTCACGGTGAGAAAATACCTTGAACAGTAGCCAAATACCTTCTAGACTACTGCAGAAGCAAAAAACATGTAACAGTGCCAATAGTGAAGAATAATAAAGCCGATCCTCAATTTTGGCCAAAAACTTCACAAATCCTATCTAAATGCAACAAAACTGTATGGGCATTCCAGATTATCCCTAGTCACAACTCATCAGGAAGGATCGACCCAACAACAACCAACATATTGTGCAAAAAACACAAATCTCAAGTTAGGCACTGTAAACCCAAAAAATCTTCAAAAATTTGAATGACCGGTCAAATGGCTTCAAGTAATTCCAAAAGATAATCATAGTTCTAAGAAGGTCCAGTTGAATTTGCTCATGGTGTTTTCGAAATTTTCTGACATGTTTGATGATGTGTTGACTACGTGAAAGGGTTTTTGATGAATTATGACTGTAGATCATGTTCGATGCACTGACACCAACTTGGATTGCGAAGTCATTATGATTTTTAGAGATGAAGAGGATAAGAATGAGAGGAGAAGAGAAAATTACTAGAAGAGAGTAGTGTGTTAGGTTACATAGCTCAACCCCAACTTATATGTATGGACCCAAGGTCCTAAAATACCCTTAAGCTAGGAATAAAGCATAAAATATCATTTTTCTTATTCTTCTTCTTTCTTCTTGGTGTTTTTGTACAACCTTCACTTTTTGTTCAGCAGTAGCTGATGCGATAAATCTTCTTTATCCACAGAAGTCATTTGACAGTCAGGCATTTCCCATGAACTGTCTAGATTCTTTACAGATGTAACACTGTATCTCAATTTGGCCTTGGATTTAGGGTTAGAGCTGCTTTTTGAGCCTGTTGTCATAGAAGAATGAATTGATCTATTGCCCTAATAAGTGTTGCCATTCTGCAACTTCACTTGCAAGTTTTTTTTTTTTGAGCAGCCACTTGCAAGTTCTCTACGACCTTTTTTGACAAAGTGAGACACTAACTGGTCTTTTTGATACCTCTTCTGGGTAGGAGTTTCCTTCGCTCAGTTTGGGTTCACCTTCGGTTAGATGCTTTACTTGTTGGGCCTCATGTCAGATTGGGGGAGTTGAGATGTTCAACATGGATTTTTGCATTGCTTCAAGTACACTTTTGATATTAGCTACTATCTATAGCAGAGGACATATACTAATTTTAGTGTATGACCTTGCTTGTTTGAATCACTTGATAGCCAATCTTCTATTTGTTTATTTTACGAACGCATGCCCTGTATTTTGTAGAGTCAGATATCATTTCATTTTTGTGATTATTTTGTTCATTTCTGCAGGATGAAATTCGGAAGAATTTGGGTGTGTGCCCTCAGTATGATATTCTTTTCCCGGAGTTAACTGTAAGTAAAATACATTTCTGTTTCTATCCCTGTAAGTAAAGCACATTTCTGTTTCTATCTCTTATCCAGTATAATATTTGGTGACTTATGTGAGTCTCACCTCCCTCTACCCCCCTCTCAAAAGAGTCCTTCCAAAGTATTTTTTGGGTTTTTTTTTTGGGGGGGGGACTTTACTGCAAGAGGAAACTTTTTTAAAATTATATATGTCTACGTTTTGGGATTTATAAACTGATCTACTGCTCATCAAGCTCATGAGATCCAACCTGCCGGGTCTTCTCTCTCTCCACCTTCACATTCACTGTTACGATGTTGAAGGTTTTTTTATGCATGTGACATCATCTACCACTTCTGTATATCATTTTCTTGTATCTGGTTATGCATCCATTATATTGTCTTCCGTAATGGGCCTGAATTTTATTGCTAATATTTACTTTACTCATATGATAATGTTTGATGTTCATAATCCCTAATTTTGAATACTGCGAAATAAAACTAATCAGTTGCACCTATAATGAGACCTTGATATCAGAAAAGAAATCATTGGATCGCCGTTCACGTTGAGCAATTTTTATTGTCATCAAGAAAACAAGTGCTTTAGCTTCCTCACACGAGTACACTGGCTTAGATGTATCACTCTCTCAATTTTTATAGCTGAACCTATGGGTTTTAGTTGCTTTTGGGCTTCAAAGTCATTGCTATTACACCATTTTTCCATCTTCAGACCAGAAAACTAAAGACTTACTGTGCCTTTCTTTTTCTTAATCAGTCAAAAAAAGAGGAAAAAGGAAAAAGATAAGGTATGGCATGTTAAAAAAAAAAGAAGTGGTCGAAGAGGAAAAGAATGTGCCTTTCAATCATGTACGTTTAATAATGGGAAAAGGCTTGGTTTACTTCTTGTTTGTGATGCTTGAATAGCTTAGACATGTAGCCCATCCACACATACCCTTAACAAAATGATGGCTTCTCATTTCAATAAGGTGAACTCATGCTACTTAAACAATTGATATGTAGTGGGATGAGGTGAAGGGGTGGGACAGAAAGCCACTGGGTGGGAGCTATGCATAATGCTTAGATAGGTAAAGTTTTCATTTTTCAATTTCATTATAAAATTCAGGTGCTTCTAATGCAGTCCAGAATTATGGAATGAATGAAATCAATCGCGAATCAGAGTGCTAGATCAAGTTATAATTCTAGCTTCACACCCACATCATTTTCCCAAGTGAGAGAAAACGTACCCGAATGATTGGTGATCGAGGGCCATTTCTCAGCCTCACACAAAGAAAATAATACTGAGTGACTAAAATCAATCCATATGTCATTACATAGCTCGCTGGAAGATTACGTGACTTGAAAAATTGAAGGTCAATTGAGAGAAGTACCTAAATTTGAACTTAACATACTGATCAGCCTTATCAATATTGCACAACTATTCGATATTAATAAGCAGCCAAAATATATTAGCTGGCTATGAGCTGATTGAATCATCTGACATCTCCGCTTGATATGCTGTGGAAGTTCTTGTGCTTGCCAAGGGATCTTTCATACGTGTTCTGCGCCCAGATTTTATGCTTGGTGGATTTCTAAATTGGTCACAAACATCGCAGATTGTTTAGTTTTTGGTGAAATTGCATCATGTTGTTTGGTTTTTGTGACTCTGCTTGTTTAAGAATGAGTATGGAGTTCTTATTGTTGCTATGGTTCTTTTTTTTCAGAAGTTGTTGCTATGGTTCTTTATGGGTATGGAGACTCCAGTTTTATTTTTATGTCTTATTTACCTTTTGAATGTTTTGGAGGACCAACACACCTGTTACTTGGTTTGTTTTGTGCAGTGTTAATTTTTTATCAATTTATTTGAAGAAGTATTAATATTGTAGTTTTGTATTATGAAACATTCAAAGGGCGAGCAATCTTTGATTCCTGGATTACGGAATATACTTCAAGTCATGATGTTCCTAAAAGTTGGTGTACGGTGTACACTATATACTGGCCCACCAATGGTTAGTAGAGTAAATAGAGCTTGTATCGCACATCGAATGATTAGGACCACCCAAGATTGGTTTATATGTTTATGGATAACAAATTGATTTTTGGTTGGATGCTCTGATATGGTATTAGAGTTGGGCTTTGGGTGATTAGTTGACAAGTTTCTTATTTATTTGAATTTCCCGGGATGCATGTTTGCCAGTTTGTGTATTAGCACCATGCGTGAGGGAGGGTATAAAAAAAGCTTGTATCCCACATTGAATGGTTAGAACAAGGTTAGGTTATATGCCTATGGGGTCTTCTACTTATTGCCAATTGGTTTTGGGTTGCGTGCTTCAACATGGTTTTGGAGCTAGACATTGACTAGTTAGTGGACTAAGTTTTTTATTCATTTGAATTTCTCGGTATGCGTGTTTGTCTATTTGTTTGTTAGCCCCATGTGTGAAACCGGGTCCAACCCAAAGGAAGGGCGTAAAGATAGTTTACATCCCACATCGAATGATTATAACCGGTTGGTTTATGTGCTAAAGGGGCCTATCCACTCATAGCTAATTGATTTTGAATTGGATGCTCTAACATGTATATGATGACAATCGGGATGGGAGGTCTCCGAGGTGAAGCCACTTTTCTTTTTAAACAAGTAAAGCCGAGACATGGTTTGTTGACCAACTACTTAATTTCGTGAAAAGGGGAGATAGGGAGGCAGAGGGAGGAAGGCAGAGGACCTGCATGAGGTGAGTTGAACACGAGCCGAGTTGCAAAGTCAGAAGCAAGCGCAAAGAATTCGAAACTGAGTGACGTCTTCACATGCCTTGGAATGCTGGAAGCATCTTGCTTGCCCAATCTATATGAACACTAGAAGTAACCTTGTTGACAATCTTAATTGTTGACTTTCTTGTAGATCATGATAATTGGGATGCAGGTATTGTTGAGTCTATTAGGATTACATTTCATACACGTGTTGGAGAGCGAGATTCTCATTATGTGTTTTTCTATACATACATACATCGTTTTTTTTCTTATGCTTATTCCATTTTTTTCCTTGTTTACCAGTTGAAATTTATTTTTGTAGATTTTATTGCTTCTAATTCTTTTGGTGCAACTGCAAACTGTATGTAGTGGTTGATGATGTTTCCTATGGTATCGTCGTTTGACTTGGTTAGTTACTCCATTTAGGTAAAGGAGCACATGGTGATATTTGCCAATTTGAAGGGTGTGGATGAGGACTCTCTGGAGAGCATTGTGACTGAAATGGTTGATGAAGTAAGTTTTCATGTCTTTGTCAGTAAGAATCTCATAAGCATATGCTATCATACTTTCTGGATTTTGACTTGCGTGTCTAAAGCAATGGTTGGTCGCAGGTGCAGCTGATATGGTAATGTTATTCTTGTATGCCTGAACATTAGTTGATGAAGCCTCAACTCAACCCGACTCAACTAACTCAACTCACGAAGTCTGATCGTATATCAAATAACCAACATATCATGGGCTCAAGTTCATACTAACCACCTCATCATTAACATCAAACAATTCATCTTCATGGGTTGATTCTATTCCTAGCCAACCATAAAATACTATCATCTATCCATGACACAACTCAAACTGCGTAAATAAACCTACGAGGGTCTGAAATCTCTTGACAAAAAAAGTGGCGGTTAGTGGTCAATCTTCACCGTATGTAGACTATGTGGTTCTCCAAAAGTACACATGTACACACTTATGCAAATAGGCTAAAATAGTGAAGAGGATGGGTGAGACGATGCTAAGTGAATGGATAATAATATGACATGTTTGAAATGCATTTTGTTAAAAATAATCTTAGGAACATTGTTTCTATGGGAATCAATATTGCGTTTCTAAAACAAAAATCGTGAGGGCATCGGACATATCTGTATCAGTTAAATTATCAAGAGAGAGAAGAAGAAGAATATGAGATGAGGGTAGTGTGTTAGGTTACACAACTACACCTAGCTTATATATATATATATTTATATTTATATTCACAATATACTAATCTACCCTTAAGCTAGAAATAACATATAACATAGTACTCCCCCTCAAGTTGGTATATAAATATCCTTGATGCTCAAATTGCAAAAAATGGGGTGAGAAACCTTGTTAGTAAATCTTTTTGTAAAAACGTTGGCCAATTATTTTTCTGACTTCACACGACTTGTTTAACTTCTCTTTAATGAAGTACCGATCAATTTCAACATGTTTAGTTATATCATGTTGAATTAGATTATGAGCGATGTTGATACCGGCCTTGTTGTCACAATATAGTCTTATAGGTCCGTCATCATAAATTCCCATGTCTCCCGGTAATGTTTGGAGCCATATAAGCTCACAGACTTTGTGGGCCATTGCTCCGAAATCAACCTCCGCACTAGACCCAGGAACAATTGCATGCTTCTTACTTCGCCATGTGATAAGTTTTCCTTCAATCAGATGCAATAATCTGAAGTAGATCGTCTATCATCTACTGAATCTGCCCAATTTGCATGATTAAATGCTTCAAGTGGCCATTATTAGAGAACAAGATCCCTTTTCCTAGAGTTGATTTAAGATACCTCGAAATGTGATAAATAACTTAAAGATGAGAAGTTTGAGGATCCTACATGATTTGAATACAACACCTACTCTATAAGCAAATATCTGGCCAAGTATTAATCTCCCCACTAACCTTTGGTATTTCTCATTTTCTACTACCTCACAAGTCACGACCACAACCACAACCACAACCACAACCACTTAATCGTTGGTTGACTTTAATAGGAGAATCTATAGGTTTACATCTCAACATCCGTGTCTCTTCAAGTAGATCAAGAATATACTTTCTATGGGAGCTGAAATTGCCTCTATCGGATCTAGCAACCTTTATCCAAGGAAGTACCTCAGTGGATTCAAGTATTTGATTTCAAACTCTTTAGCCAATTGAGCCTTCAATTTGGTGACTTCTTGCTTATTTTATCACTATGTCATCGACATATGTAATGAGGACCATAATCTTGTTATCAACTTATCTGACAAACATAGTATGATGAGCATGACTCTGTTTATATCCAAATTTCAACATGGTTATCAAACCAAGTTCTAGGAGATTGTTTCAACCAATAAAGAGACTTCTTTAATTTGCACACCTTCCCTTTTGTTATCTGAGATGCTCCTTGAAGAGATGTCTGGATAGTAAAGAAGAATGATTCAAATTCACGAAAAGTAACATCCAGGCTAACATAACTGTGCAAGCATCTTTTGTCCGTTGCATACTGGGGCCACCTTCCGACTCTGGTTCACATCCGGGGGTTCCTAGCAGGGCGGAACTCGAACTCCTTTGTTGCCAAGTTTGTGGATAATAGCATTTATATCCCTTTTGGGTGACACAATAACCAACAAAGACACATTGCAGACCCCTATGGTCAAGTTTCTACTTAGAGGGTCTATAATCATGTATAAAATAAACACACCCAAAGACTTTAGGTGGAAGAGAAGAAAGAGAAGGAATTGACTCAGAGAGACACTCAATAGGTGACTTGAACTGAAGAACACTAGAAGGTAAATGATTAATAAGATAAGCAGCAGTGAGAATTGCATCCCCTAAAAGATTGAGGAAAGTTTATAGTAAATATCTCTGAAAGATTAACCTCAAAAAGATGTTGATTTTTACACTTAGCAACACTATTTTGTTTTGGGGTTCTAATGCAAGTGGTTTGATACGGAATGCTATTCTCATTGAGGTAATAACGAAATTTTTCATCAATATACTCAGTTTTATTATTACTTCGAAAAATTTTGACTTTAACATTAAATTGGATATTCACCATTTTATGAAAAGATCTAAAGCACGAGAATACTTCATCTTTACTGGATAGTAGGTAAACCCAAGTGAGATGAGAATAACAATCAATAAAATTAACAAACCAACAATAACCAGAAATTAACATAATACGAGAAGGGTCCCACACATCACAATGAATAAGAATAAAAGGAGCAGTGTTTCTATTATTAGTACGAGGATAAGATGAACATTTATGCTTGATAAATTCAGAAGAATCACAAACAAAAAAATTCTGTACTACATTGTTTCACTATACTAGGAAAAAGATGCTCAAGACACCGAATGAGGTATGTCCAACCGTCTATGCCACTGATTGAGGAGTTGAAGGGCTGAAATACCATCTGTTTGGAGAGTTTGACATGTAGACTTTGGAGAAACTTCAACATCGAGGAGATACATACCACCATGTGCTCCACCACTAATTGTTTTTCTCGATTTCAGTTCCTGAAAGGTACAATGAGTAGGAAAAAAAGTCATTGAACAATTCAAGGATTTTGTAATACTACTAACTGACTGTAAATTAGTATAGAAATTAGGAACATGTAGAACAAAGGAGAGAGATAAAGAGGGTGAGCAATTAATTGAAACATGTAGAATATGAAGAGTAAAGAATAGAATATCATGTCATGTGATCCGTAACTCTGGAATCTATTATCCAAATTGTATATGAGGATGACACAATAAACACTATTAGATACACTTGGATGAACAAAGTTGGAAGAAGAGACACGATTAGGAGCTGTAGTAGAGGGAATATCAAGCCGAGCCATCAGACGCCTAAGAGTCTGCATCTCATATTGAGAGAAAGTAGACTAAGATGGAGTCTTTGAACTTTTGTCATGTGTGCATGAGATCGCACGTTATCCCCTTGGCCATGAGTATGATACCCAGTCAACTTCCAACAAAACTCCATAGTATGCCTGGTCTTACCACTATAGTAACATTTTAAGGTATCCTTTGCAACAGTGCCACTCATTTCAGTAGAGTTGGGCAAGGCTAAACTCATTTCACGCGCAGGGATAACCAGCGTAGACTGTTCATGAGTAGGAGTATAGACCATATTAATCTGGTTTTACTATTGAGTATGATAATTTGGAGAGGAAGGTTGTTTGCTAGAGCACCTGAATGGCTGAACTTGCTTCTTCCAATACTTACCCCGACATTAGTGGACGTTGTGCTACCTTTTGACATGTTTACACAATAGGAATAACACAAAATAGCAAACAATCACTAGAAATCACTTCGCGAAAAATAGTCCACAACCAGAAAACAACTTCAATAGCAAACAAACAATATCTGTGTAACAACCCGAAGCAAAATAGGAGTCGAACAACCTCTGTACAGTGTCTAGAATTCAAACTGATAGCTGATCAGGCTTAAACAGTGATGCCCCACATTGTTAGGGCCAAAATGTAGGCCTGGGTAGAGGTGTAGCAAGTCTCCCAGATAAATCCACTTCAAATGCAACAAAAGGCTCCGGGCAATCCAAATTAGTCCTAATCGACCCTAGTCGAACAGATCTAACCCAAAAGAGCACTTAGACTGCCCATAAATCGACAAATCTTGATTTAGGGCCATAATTTAAAAAAAATTCAAAAAATTTAAAGACCAGTCAAATGGCTTAAAAAATTTCAGAAAAATAACCATAAAATTGTAGGAGAGGGGTCGATCCATCATTGTGAAAATCATGCTGACGTCAGGATATCAACGTTTGACAGGTGTCATTGTTGGTTGCGCGAGGTGATTTTCTATCTATTCCGACAATTTTGAGGCATTAGATTTGATCCTTGCGGGTGCATGAATCCTGGTTTGCATTGTACTTCATTAAGGGTCATACTTTCTGTTAAACCACAAACTATTTTGTTTTTTTACTATTTCATTTAAAACTAGTTTTGGTGGTCTTCTACCTTTTTGATCATCCTAAATAGCTATCACACCACTCTTTTTTATTGGTGCGGTAGTAGACTCTTCTATGCCCAAACCAGCTAAATCGATTCTCACTTAGTTTATCTCTTAATGTGCTACCTTTATTTGTTTCACGAATGTTCTCATTCTTAATTTTATCCTTGCTAGTTTTACCACATGTCTACCTTAACATTTTTATTTCCGATTTACTCAATTTTTGAACTTGCTATTTCTTAGTTGGCCAACACTCAATTCTATATAGCATGACCAGGGTCTTATGATTGTTTTATAAAACTTTCCTTTTAACTTGAGAGGTATGCACTTATCATACTATACACCAAATGCATTCCTTCATTTAGCCCATCCTCTACTTTAATTCTTGGAGTAAAATCGTCAACGGTCTCACACTCCCTATGGATAATGGGCCCCAAATATTGCAATTAGTCACTCTTCGGTATTTCTTGATCTTCAATCTTTGCTATTTCTCAAGTTGGATTGCTCTTTTTACCGAACTTATATTCCATGTATTAAATTTTAGTCCTACTTATCAGCTTTTAATTCTAAAGTATCTCTCCAGACTTCTGGTCTATATTCAATTTTTGAAGTTGCTCATAATATGTGATCATAGGTTTTTCCTTGACAAAATTTGCGAGAAGTTCACTCTTAACATACGTATTACCAGAAGTCATTGCTAGTTGCTAGTGATATAGGCTCCTTATCATTTGATTTTTATATTTGCTTATATTTTCTGGATGCACGCTGGGCAAACTTGGGTTCTCTTATTCAATGGCTTTCCATGAGTAACACTGAGTCTCTGTATATTACCCAGTCTCCATATCTTCTTTACCTTGAATCTTTGCCCAAGTCCTATCTTAAGAAATGATATGTCCGTAGAATTTTCCCAGTATTTGACCACAAGAACTCCATATAGTATTTCTTGATATTAGAAGCCACTCTTCCCATCATTTTAAATACATGGACATTGGGCAGGAATGTTGGTTTTCAAGTTTGGACAGGAGTAATCCAAGGTCTAACCTAAGTATAGGATTTTTCTACCCATTGAATACTAAGTTAACATTTTAGCCCCTTGACCCCTAAACTAGGAGCTCTTGGGCTGCTTGCCAACTACTAATCCATAGTGCAGGGCCTTTCAGAAAATTGAGTTGCCAGAATGCACTTATATATGTTTGTCATCATCATAGGCAGCACCTTTAATTTTCCAACATCAGTCTTAACGAAGCTAATGTATTTCCTCTTAGGGAGAAAATGGTCACAGAGCCAAAGAAATTAAAAAAAATAACTAGAGGTGGCAATCTTAACCTATTACCCATTAATCCGCCCATAAATAAATGGGTTGAGTACCTATATTAATTTATACAGATTTTTAATGGGTTGGGTAATAGAATTCATTTTAATTAAGTGGGTTAAGATGGATTACAAATGGGTACCTATTGGATTGGGTATTTATCTTTGTATTAAGTAACAAGCAATAAAATCAAATACACAAACTAATATACCAAAAAATACACACACACTAATACACCAAAAAATATACACATACACTAATACACCAAAATACATACACACTAGTAAATCAAAACACACACTAATACACCAAAAAATTACACATATACCAAGACACAAAAAACACAAACAACACACACACACACACACACACACACACACACACACACTCTAGTGCACCCGACCCCAGACTTGACCCTGACCCCGAACTCGACCCCAAACCCCAACCCGACATGACCATGATCCCGGTGTATTAGTGTGTGTTTGTTTTGGTGTATTAGCGTGTGTATTTTTTTTTTTGGGTGTATTAGTGTGTGTTTTATTTGGTATATTAGTGTCTGTTTATATTAAAAATTTTAATTGTTTTACGGGTTAATGAGTTTAACCCAACCTGTTATGATCCAACCCATTATAACTCGTTTATTAAGCTGGTTGAAAACGGATTGAATTTGTTTTTCACTTAACTCATTTTGAACCAATCCATAAGCAACTCAACCCACTCATTTGCCACCTCTAAAAATAACCTTAAAGAGACGTTCTTGACCATTTGTGAAGGGAACCCATGTTCTGGTTCACTGAACGCTGTACTTGTCTGTCTCATCCAAAAAATCTAATCTCCAACTCAATGTTAGGGTTCTGTGGTTGACACAAGAACCTTTTTGTCGTAGTACCACTATCAATATTCTAGGTTTTAATTTTCTCTTTGTTTTGATATGAATAGCAAGAAAGGAGCATAACTATCTACTCAAACTGCAATATTTGGACCCTCTTTGAACAATTCAGCCATTTAGTTGGAGTAAATGTGCTTTCCATTTATGTTTGGCTTATGTGATCAATCTGCTGTGGAACATTCAATTGAGTTTTCCTTTTCTTTCATCTTTCCTTGGTAATATATCTTTCATTCCTTTCATGTGCTTCTTCTCTTGCTTAGCTTGGCACATTTACCTTTGTTTTCCTAGTGTTCATACTAATTTCTTGTGGACGACTTATAAAGATAATATTTTGTTAGGTCGGATTGGCAGATAAACTTAACACTTTGGTGAGGGATCTTTCTGGAGGCATGAAGAGGAAGTTGTCCCTTGGAATTGCACTGATAGGAAATAGCAAGGTGAACACAAGTGTCAGGAAATTGTTCTGTTATTTCTGTTTGTTGGAATTTGCTAAAATTGTTTCTCTTTTATCAAACAGGTTATCGTTCTTGATGAACCTACAAGTGGTATGGATCCATATTCAATGCGGTTGACTTGGCAATTGATCAAAAGACTAAAGAAAGGCAGGATAATATTGTTAACTACACATTCCATGGATGAAGCTGATGTACTAGGAGATCGGATAGCTATCATGGCTAATGGTTCCTTAAAATGCTGCGGAAGGTTTTTCTTGTGTTCTTTTTTAAATATTCAGGCACAATATTCCTTTATGCTTGAAAAATTGAAGAACAAATGTGTTTTATTGGTGTACTAGCAATAACTTGTGCCTAAAGGCACTGGTTAATACAAATACATCGAACATCAGTCGTGTAGTATAAATATATAAAATAACAATGTATTATTCTTTCTTTTCTATAATTACATAATTCAAAATCAATCTTATCCCACCATTTAAAAAGTATAGGGTGGGTGGAATTTCCAACTTTGGGAGAATTTGGCCTTGACTAGCGTGAAGAGGTATGGGCTGAGGGGGGTTTAAGTTTGTGGGGGAAATTTTTTGGGGATGTTTTGAGCCATTGGATTGAATGAATCTCAATCACTCTTGTGGTAGGCTAACTTACGGATTCAAAATCAGTCCTGTTTTATAATATAGGTATTGCACAAAAATAGCGGTCTTAAAAGCAAGAGGCAAATCCATGCCTTTTCATGTATTTGTTTTTTGAGGTTATACATGCAAAGAAAACAACTGTCCCCTGCACCCTGATCCCAGTTGGCACCTGTGGGTTGCAAGACAGCGAGAAACAAATTTTATTTTTTGGGGTTTGTAATTGTTATCGTGTTGTTATTTTATGTCTTCTCTCATTTTCTTAATGGAGTCTGCATTTTCAACAGCTCCCTTTTCTTGAAGCACCAATATGGTGTTGGATATACTCTTACTCTGGTGAAGGTGCGTAATCATCCCTGTTCACTTTGCTCTTAGTCATCTTTATTGTTCTTGCTTTCATGCTTTTAAAACAGTTGATGTGATTATGGATTAACAGAATGATTCTGGTGCCTCGGTGGTCTCTGATATTGTTTACCGCTATGTTCCATCGGCAATATGCGTGAGCGAAGTATTCCTCTACCCTTTTATACTGAATGATTATTTCATTAATGTTATAGATGATTTTATACGTACTGCAGTGTCTATGTGCCAAACTGCCTATATTTGATGTAAGAGTTCTCTTATGGATTTTTTGTACGGCATGAAATGTCCTTTTTTTGATTGATTAATGACCATGTTCCTATGATTATGTGATACCGGATGTTACTAATTCTGATATGTTTTTCAGTAATTGTCTGTCTGATAATGTATATTCCTGAATGTTACAAATGCTTATCTGGCATTCTGCTTATATAACTATTTGAAATTCAATATACCTCTACAGGTTGGAACTGAGATCTCCTTTAAGCTTCCTCAAGCATCCTCATGTTCATTTGAAAGCATGTTTAGGGAAATTGAGAGCTGCATGAGACGATCAGGTCCTCACTTTGGAAGTGCTGATGGTAAGGACAGACAGTTTCCTGGTATTGAGAGTTATGGTATCTCTGTCACAACCCTAGAGGAGGTATTCCTGAGAGTTGCAGGATGTGATATTAATGAAGCTGAATGCGTCGAGGAGGGAAAAACTTCAGTTTTACCAGATCCTGCCGTTCTTCAAGCCTGTCCTACTAATGCTCCAAAAAAATATTTCCATTCCAAACTATGCGGAAGTAATATGAAGGTCATCGGGCTGATATTTACCATTGTGGGGAGAGCATTCGGTATTTTCTTGGATACTATCCTTAGAATTATAAACTTCTTAACTATGCAATGCTTCAGCTTTTGCTTACTTCCGAGGACAACATTTTGGCAACATTGTAAAGCGTTGCTTATAAAGCGGGCAATATCTGCTCGGAGAGATCGGAAAACTATGGTTTTCCAGCTGTTAATTCCTGCCATCTTCTTGCTTTTCGGTCTTCTCTTTCTCAAGCTTAAGCCGCATCCTGATCAAGTTTCCGTGACCTTCTCAACTTCTTATTTTAATCCTCTGTTGAGTGGTGGTGGTGGTGGTCCAATTCCCTTTGACCTATCCCAGCCTATCTCACAGGAGGTTTGTGAGTTCTTCTTAATTTCTTCACTGTAACCTTATTCATTAAATGTTGCCTCTGTTATTGAATGTTAAGATTATCAGAATATCTGTAGTTAAAACGAACTAACTTCGTATCTATTAGTACTGCAGGTTGCAAGCTATGTAGAAGGTGGCTGGATTCAGAGGTTTAGACAGAGCAGTTATAGATTCCCTAATTCAGCGAAGGCATTAGCTGATGCTATTGAGGCAGCTGGGCCAAATCTGGGACCTGTTCTACTTTCCATGAGTGAATATCTGATGTCTAGCTTTAATGAATCGTATCAGTCTAGGTGTGTTCTCATGAAGTTCTTTGTCCTTTTTTTTCTCTTTTTCTGTGTTGGCTTATTTTGCAGTTTGATTGAACTACCTCATTCTGTTCTTTACAATGAATCTTATCATTTATAAGTGTTTCCATCATACTTTTTAATCAAGTGCAATTTTGGGGCACTCACTCCATTGTTTTTTGTCCTGGTAGTAGATTCTTATTCTGAATTCTTACTAAGCTTAGTTATAGTTTGCTTCAGCTGGTACATGGAGCTCTTATGTTTGATTGTATTTTCTTCAATGTGTTGGCTATGCAATGGTGAGAGTGAAGTTACTAATTCAGGATTGCATGATCAATATTTTTTATTTGTATAAAAAATGTTATTATTTGTCAACAAGCTAATACAATTTATATATGTAGAAAGTATTGGAGAGTAAATTCTTTGAGGTACAATGTCATTGTGTCAGTGATATGCTTATATTGTCAATTCAACTCAACTCAACTCAACTCAACAAAGTCTTGTCCCAATATTTTTGGGGTTGACTACATGAATTATCTTTCGCCATTTTGCTCGATCATGGGTCCTGCTGTCTATTAAACCATAGGTTATCATGTTTTTCTATACTATTTCACTTTGTCTCACTGGTGCGGTAGTAGGCCGTCTATAGATATGTCCAAAGTCCAAACCACCTAAATCGATTCTTCCTTAATGTATCCTCTACAGGTGCTGCTTCTACTTTTTCACAAAAAATATAATTCTTAATTTTATTTTCCTAGTTTTATCACACATCCATCTTAATATTCTCATTTTGTTCTTAGTTGCCCAATACTCTGTAGCATATAATATAGAGGGTCTTCTGGCCGTTGTATAGAAATTTCCTTTTATTGTAAGTGGTATGTGTCTATCACATAGTACCCCAGATACATTCCTCCATTTAGTCTATCCCACATTGATTCTATGAGTAACATTGTCATCAATCTCAAACTCTTTATGAATAATAGATCCTAAATACTTAAAATGTTCGTACCTCTTGATCTTCAATTTTTACTACTTCGTGATTTGAATTCCTCCTTTTAGTAAAGTTACACTTCATATATTAAGTCTTAGTCCTACTTATCCTAAATTCTTTTGATTCTAAAGTTTGTCGCCATATTTCTAGTTTGTTATTAATTCTTTCTTTACTTTCATGAACTAATATAATATCATCCGCAAATAACATACACCACAGAAGCAGATCCTGAATATATCTAGTCAATTCATCTATAATCAATGCAAAAAGATATGAACTCAAAGAAGAACCCTGATGTAGGCCGATAGTTATCGAAAATTCATTAGTGTCCCTTGCCGTTGTTTTTACTAAGGTCACCACATTTTCATACATATCTTTAATCACATCAATGTACTTAATAATAACTTTTTCTTCTCTAGACCCTTGCATAAAATATCTCTAGGGATGCAATCATATGTCTTCCCTAAGTCTATAAAACCATATGAAAGTCCTTATTTTTCTCTCTGTGCCTCTTCATTAGTCTCCAAAGTAAGTATATAGCTTCTATGGTTGATCTCCCGGGTATAAATCCAAATTGACTCTTAGATACCTTTATTTCAAACCTTAGTCTTTTTACTCAATTACTCTCTCCCAAAGTTTCATGGTATGATTCATTAGTTTAATACCCGTATAGTTTGTGCAACTTTATATGTTTCCCTTATTCTTATATGTAGGTACTAACATGCTCTTCCTCAACTCATCGGACATTTTCTTAGGCATTATAATTTTATTCAATAGTTTAGTAGGCCATGATATCCCAGTGTCCCCTAGGCACTTCTAAACCTCAATAGGTATATCATCTGGTCCTAAAGCTTTTCTTATCTTCATTTTGTTTAATGCCTCTTACCTCCCACATCCTAATTCTATAAAAAAAAAATGCATTTTCTCTAGTCTCCCTTTAATTTCTATATTCCTCAATGCCCAAGATTCTTATATGATTTTCATTTAATGTCTTTCAAAGTAATTCTTCCACCTTTCTTTAATTTTGTCGTTTTGTGCTAGGACCATAGAGTTTTCACTCTTTATGCATTTAATATGATTCACATCTTTTGTTTTTTTCCCCTTAGTTTAGCAAGTTTATATATACTTTTTTCTCCATCCTTTGTATCTAGTTTAGAGTGAAGATCATCATATGCATTGTACTTGGCTTCTCTTACTCTATTTTTCACTTCCTTATTTGCAAGCTTGTAATGTTTAAAGTTCTCTTTGTTTTTAGTTTTTGTCCATGTTTTATAGCACTCTTTTTTTTCTTTTACTTCATGTTGGCCCTCATTATTCCACCACCAAGTTTCTCTTGCTAATGGTCCATTACCCCTTAATTCTCCAAGAACCTCAATAGATGTTTTTTTTTAATACACTTAACCATCATATTCCACAGTACATTTGTTTCATCTTCTAAATCCCATGCTACTTCTTTTAGTGGTATGCTTATATTTAGTTTATGAAAATGTTAAAAAATTGATGTCCAACAAAAAAAAGTGATAAAAATTGGAGTTACTTTTTTAATTTCTTTTGGACAATAGGCTGTCACACTATATTTAGTAATGAGATGTATAACTTATGCTTCCACTGTTGGAGCAGGCTCTTGTTTATATTATTCTTCTGTTGGAAATTGGTTTTCCTTTGGGGTAAAAATCTTATTTGGCCCCTAAACTTTGCACCAATTTTCAGTTAAGCCTCATTCTACTTAAAAAGTTCCAATGTATCTTTTTTTGTCCAATTACATCAAAAACCTCAACATAAAAATGCACGCATGTCTCACTTGATTTGGTAAGTGGCACTATTTACAACACTACACAGTGTGTAAAATCGAATTTGGCCTCTAAACTTTGAATTCAATTTCAATTAAGCACTTATTCTTTATTTTGTCTCAATTAAGGCCTCCAACTATTCTAGAAGTTCCAATGCACTCCTTTCATCATATTATGTAAAAAACCCCCTTATAGATAAATACAAATGTGAATCTCATGTGCATTTTCAGGGCCATGTAATTAAATATCAGCAAAAAGGGTGCCAAAAATTCCCTCCAAAAACTAACATGTGAAGCATGTAAATTGAAATCAACCATTGCCTATAATAACCAGGCGAGTCATGTTCTTATCATCAGACAAAAAGCATAACTGAGACACACCTGGGAGAGAGAGGGAAAAGGGAGGGAAAGAGCAAGTCATCACTTGTGATTGTGGGAAAAAGGCAGTGATTAAAACATCTTGATGGATCAAAACCCTAGATGGATCAGAACCCCGGGAGGAGGTTTCTAAATTGTCAGAATGGCCTTGCAATGCAATCCTAAATTTAGAAACCTCCCATGGTTTTGATCTGAGGAGGATATTCTTATCCATTTTCCCACAATCTCAAAATAATGGTTGCTCTTTCTCCATCTTTCCTCTCTCTTAGGTGTGTCTTGTCATGCTCTATTTGGATGTAAACGCAGAGAATGAATGGCATGATTATGACAGGCAATGGTTGATTTCATCTCATGTGCCAAGCACGTGAGTCCTTTGAGGGGTTTCTTGGCACTCTTTTTTACTGGTTTTCCATTGCATGCTCCTATCGAGTAATATGAATGTAAATTTACGTTTTTCTGTTTACATTGGAACTTCTTAAATAGTTAGACGGCTTAATGTAGACAAAATAATGTTTAAGGCTTTGTTGAAAGTTATTCCAATGTATAAGAACGACATATAATATTTAGCCCGTTCTCTTGCCCTAGATACTACCACAGATCTAGTTACGTGGGACAATCGTGCGGCTTTCTGCTAGTTCTTGCTGTAGTTGGACGAAAGGCATACATTGGAACTTCTATATAGTTGGAGGGCTTAATTGAGACAAAATAAAGATTAAGGGATTACGTGAAATTGAGTGCAAAGTTTGGTGGCCAAATATGATTTTTTTTTGCCTAGATTTTAAGAAATGACTGTTGTCTCTCTCCCTCTATCTCCTCTTTTTAATAGTGTATGTTTCTCCGTTTTAGGCAGTCCTTTTTTCTGTTTGTTATTGGTTGCTTCTCAAAATAAATTGCAGTTCATCAGAAATCGTGGAAAGAATAAGAAGAGGGTAATTGGAAACTTGAAACTTGACCGCATGCGAATAATTGTTGCTGTTTGGGTTCTGCTTGTTCTGAGAAGATGTTTTCCATATTAATCTTTGTTCCATTTTGTGCATGTGCATTTGCAGGTATGGAGCAGTCATACTGGATGGTTTGAATGATGATGGAAGTCTAGGGTACACAATTCTACACAATAGTTCTTGTCAACATGCTGCTCCAACATTCATCAATTTAATGAACTCGGCAGTTCTTAGGCTTGCTACTCTTAATGGAAATATGACGATTCGGACACGGAATCACCCTCTGCCCATGACTGAAAGCCAGCGGTTGCAACGTCATGTATGCTTTTCTGTCCTTTATTTATCATGATTAAAAGTCGAACTTCATGGTTCCCAACTATGTTACAGATGATTCCTTTTTTATTTTATGTGATATTATATTTTTTTTGTAATTTCATTTTTCCAGAAGAAGCTGTGTATAGATACTATGTTTATATTATTCTTTAGGTCCGTTTTTCCAATTTAGGCCTTGCTAGGAGCGCAAATAATGCCTTCTGGTGTTCTTAAACCAACTTGTCTGTGTTAGGAATCTTTGCTGACACCAAGATTCATGTTCCCATTCAGAAATCATGTAGTTTAAAGTTTCTACTTGTTATAACATCCAATTCAAACTTAATTGGCAACGAATTGGAGAGACCCCTTAACTATATAAACTAACCTTTGGTGGTCCTAATTATTTGGTGTGATATAGAAACTCTCTTTACATCCTCTCTTGTGTGGGACCTAGGTTGGCGCTTGGGGTTAACTAACAAATAAACACATGCATATCAAGAAATTCAAATGGGCAAGAGGCTTGATCCACTGATCATTCAATGCCTAACTTTGATACCATGCTAGGGTTTCAAACTCAACACTAATTGGTGATGAGCGAAGAGATCCCATAACCATATAAACCCACCTTGGATGGTCCTAATCGTTAAGAGAGCTTTCCACATCGAGTAATGAGGACCACCAATGTTGATTTATATACTTGAGGGGCTACTCCACTCACTGCCAATTAATTTTGGGTTGGATGCTCTAATGTGGTGTCAAAGCTGGGTCTTGGGTTATTAGTGGGTCACATCTCTTATCTATTTGAATATCTCGGTATGATTTGTTATTTGTTTGTTGACCCCACATGCGAGCTCGGGTCCCATGTGAGGGAGGGTGTTAAAAGATCTTACATCTCATATCGAATAATTATGATCACCAAGGTTGGTTTATGTTAGAATGTTACTTTTCTATTATGTTATATTCCTATTGTTCTCCTTTCCCATTATGTGATTTTCTTATTATATTTTACTTTCCTAATATTGTAGTGGTCACCAATATTAAATAGGTGATTGAGTGTTGACAACACGCATCATACGCACAATATTGTTTCATACTCTCTTTCTTCCCTTCTTATTCTTTTCTTTCATTTTCTTAACCTTGGCATACATTATTCTAGTGTTAACTTGGTATCAAAGCAATAAACTTGGTTGAGTGGAGCCTAACCCTAGATGAGTCCCTCGCTCGCCTAGTGGTAGTGTCGTTCCAACACACTAAATTGTTGTCATATGCATGTTCGCCAGTTGTCGTCGCCGGAATCACTCTAAGATGCAGTTTTTCTTGTAACCGGTATCTTCCTTTGGTGCTCATTATTAGTTGTTGTGAGGTTCTTGAACCGGTATTCGTGTCATCGGTGTCTAAACATTGGTGCGAATTTTAGTGTTTTCAAGCTGATTTATTGTTTGTTTAGTGATATTCCACCCAGTTCGGTGTTGGTTTAGTGGTTTTTATCGGGTTCATGTATGGTTCAGGGTTTTTAGCCATATTTAGTGTCAGTTCGGTGATTTTTGGGTTAGTTTGGTACTGGTTCAGTGTTTTTATCCCGGTTCAATTACGGTTCAGTGTTTTTAGCCTAGTTTAGCGTCGGTTCAATGGTTTTCGAGCTAGTTTTGTGCTGATTTAGTGGTTTTTATCATGGTTTAATTTTGGTTCAACGATTTCAACCCGGTTTAGTGCTATTTCAGTGGTTTTCGGCACAGTTTGGTATTGGGTTCGTGGTTTTCATCCCTGTTTAAATCCTTTCAGTGTTTTCAACCTAATTTAGTGATAGTTAAGTGGTTTTCGACACAACTTGATGGTGGTTTAGTAGTTTTCATCTCAGTTTAGTTCCCGCTCAATGTTTTCAACGTGATTCAATGCCAATTTTAGAGTTTTCATCGAGATTCTAAATTGGTTTTGTGGTTTTCAGCACCAGTTCAGTCCCTTTATGGCTGATTCAACTTCGGTTCTACTTGATTTATCTTATTTTCAGTTGTTGTGGTTTAATTTATTGTTGAATGTTGCTCATTGTAGTGTTGTATGTTGTGTTTATTTGTACCGGTATTGTGGTTGGTGGTGCTGGTGTTGTGTTTGTACTGGTATCGTCATTTGCTATTGCTTATATTTGTGTGGTCATTACATGCTTATTTTGATCAAGGGGAGTATCGTGGTAGTATGTGTCAATTAAAGAAGTCTTGGAATGGTCTAAAACAATCACCTAGATCTTGATTTTATCATCCTTATTGTCTACAGGGAGATATTGCAATCAACTCGGTGATTTTCTCACCAATGACCAGATCATTGGTGCAGTCGACCTATAGTAACCTTTATTCCAACCAGGACATTTTTAATCTCTATGCTTCATTTTGAGGGGGAATGTTAGAATGTTACTTTCCTATTGTTCTAGTTTCTTATTATGGGGTTTCCTATTATGTTTTACTTTCCTAATACTCTCTTTCTTCTCTTCTTATTCTTCTCTTTATTTTCCTTAACCCTAACATACAATTATTCAAGTTTCAACTGTTTATATACTTGAGGAACTATTCCACTCATTGCCAATTGGTTTGGGGTTGGATGCTCTAACACTAATAATTCGATGTGAGATAGAAGCCCTTTGTACACTCTGTACTTTCAACTTAGTCGTGGATACTTTTATATTGCCTGTGTAATGTGTCAAACTGGATGATGATGTTTGATATGCATACTTGTGTCGTGTGTCAGCACAGCAAAAGGATTCTAAATTCGATTATTATTTGTTTCATGGTTTCAATCAAAATTGTGTTTTGCTATAGGTGATGTAAATGGGCACATATGTAATGCTGTGACTGTGATGTATTTGCATTAGGGCGACAATGAGATTTAATCCCTTGTCTGCCTTCATAACTTTTACTATGTCCATTTGTAGGATCTGGATGCTTTCTCTGCTGCAATTGTTGTTAATATTGCCTTCTCCTTTATCCCTGCTTCCTTTGCCATTGCTATCGTAAAGGTACCTTTTCCAACTCTCTACGAAACATGTGCTATGGGAATGCTGCAGTGTGGAGTTGCTGTATTGTTACAGTTAATAGGTCGTTATCAATGCTGGTTAATGGGAAATGAAAAAAGAGCTGTTCTAGGCAGGGACGTCGTTGAATTTTCTGATTCTGCCCCTCAATGGATTTTAAAACATTCATTTACTAAGACATTTAAATTTAGACTTGTTCTGTGTGTATACCAAATAGTCAGTAACTTCTATACTGCCCAGACAATTTCACTGAGGAAAAAAAAATTGCACAGACCTGATAAGCTCTGTCTGACTCATGACGCATTCAATGTGCAAAGTTGTTTACTATTCTATCGTCTCATTTTCTAATGAATTTATCCCATGTAAAAGCTGAAGAAGAGATGTGCCAATATTTGGGCTCATCGGTTGCCTCTCATAAATGGGCCATTCGTATGAAACATATCTATTTTATTATATAAAGTTTCAGTAACCAGCTTATGGAACTAGTTACTTGGGGGGGGGGGGGGGGGGGGAGGAGTAACAGCATGTATGGGCAATACACAATGCACACACATTATTTTTTTATATTTTCTTTTTCTCCTCCCTCCTCCTTCTATTCTCATCTTTATTTTCGTAAACCCTAATATTTAATTATTCAAGTTTCAAAATGACGTCTTAAATTGGAAACAAGTTAAACAATGCAAAGTTGCTACATTCTTTCTTCTAGACGCAAAGGGCTGTCAAATTGGTTGGCTGACAGCACAACTTTCCCTCTTCTTTGAGTGTTGCCATTCTCATTATGGCCGCTATCTTTGGATGCTGAATACGATGTCGTTTCCAACTCTACCATTTTGTGTTCAGTCGATCAGTTGGTTACACCGAAAAAAATTTAAGCATTATTTTACATGTGGGGGTGGTATAAGTAAGCAATGCTAATGCTCAATACATTGTATGCTCTCTACTTTGGATCTTGCTGTTCTAGTAAATGTTTAAATCATATGATTGTGGTTCTAGAATGTAAGCATATATTTGTTTGATGCAGGAACGGGAAGTGAGAGCTAAGCATCAGCAATTAATAAGTGGGGTGTGTATGATTTTAAAAATTTAGCTTCTTTATTTTGGCCTGCCTGAATTTATGCTAGTAACGTTCATTTTGTAATTGTTTAAATCTTACTCAGGTGTCCATACTGTCGTATTGGGCTTCTACATACATATGGGACTTCATCAGCTTCTTGTTTCCTGCATCTTTTGCAATAGTTCTCTTTTACATATTTGGTACGTATTGGGACTTCATTTCTGGCTGTATCGGTGTGTTGCAAAGAATTTAAGAATGCCTTAGTCATGGATGAATCATAGACTTCTGGTGTAACTGAAGTCGACTTATAGAGGTCACATTTTCAATGTACCACGATGTCCTTTTATTCTATAGCTTATTAAGTTGAAAATATATAGACTGTCATAGTGCATCGCTAGACACTGGATAGTGGGGTGGATGTTTTATAATTTATCAGTCTATGATATCTATTGATATGTGGTCGATATCATTCATTTCAGTGGAAGAACAATGAAAATATCCACATCTCTGCTGATAGGAACTTCAACTTTGCTTTGAAGTTCGACAAGACCTATTGCTTATGGATTCTTTGGTTCAACAATGTGTCTTCTTTGTTTTAATCTTATTCGTCAGGTTGCATAAAAGATCCCAATTGCATCAGTTTGATATTGATATCAATATATGTATGTTAGGATCTAAACAATCAAATTTTGACACATTTTTAAAAATGAAGATAATGCATAGTTATATGTGGCTTCTGAAATTCTTTTTTCATTTCATCCACATCATTAGCAAAGGGTGTTAATATGTGTGTTAAACAATCATCTACTCCAAAAACTTAAAATGTTGGAGATGGTGTAATTTAAGTATTTATACATAAATACATCCCCTCTTGTGCATGCTAATTTTTGGGCCTAGTACTTATCTTTTAATAACTAAGGTGGCAGCGAGATTCGAATAAAGGATCTCATGTTCCGATACCATGAATTTGTGGGGAGACTGGGAGCCCAATTTTCATGGTCCAATATACATGTTTGGAACTCAGACTTACCTAAAAGTTTAAGCTTATAAGTGGTGAACCCATCCATTATATATTGGGACGCTTTAATTTATTTTTTTACTTGATGTGAGATTTCCATACATGCAATATCCAACAATTTCCCCCTCATGTGTGAACCACATTGGGCTTTGTTTTTCCTTAAATCTGACCCACCACTCTACACCAGCACTGCGTCAAACCATTCTTTATAAGTCTGCTCTTCCTAGAACAAAGCTTTTATAACTCATTTACCGCATAATTACACTTCCAAGAGCCTTTGCGTCCAGGCCCGCGCCCTGCTCTTTTATTTGAGTTGCGTTGTCATGACTTCAATATTAAGAGCCTATCACTTTTTTTTAAGAGTCATCATTGGTACTGGCACGTTACACTGCTTCTTCTAGAATTCTAGAGTTCACTCAGAATCGTTAGCTATCGGCTCTAATACTATTTGTTTGGAGACTGAGAGCCCAATCTTCAAGGCCCAATATGCATGTTTAGAATCCATACCCACCCAAAAGCTTGAGCTGTTGGAAATGGTGTAACTTAAGTATAAAATACTTCAACATTATGCAATTTTATGCAAAGTATACTAAACAAATTTTCTACCTTTGCACTCATATTTTGACCCTCTTCATTTTCTCTCATGGCAAATACTTCTTGCTGATATCTTTTCCTGACAGCTCAATAAAGTTCACTGTGGTTTTGTAGGTTTGGATCAGTTCATTGGAAGGGGTTCTTTACTGCCCACAGGTCTTATGTTTCTGGAATATGGACTTGCTATTGCATCATCAACCTATTGCCTCACTTTTTTCTTTTATGAACACAGCATGGCACAGGTAGTGCTAGTCTGTATTTTGCTGTGTAAGGATATTGCTCTTTTTCTGCCAGTTCTGATGTTTTTGTTGTGCATGCAGAACGTGGTTCTCTTGGTCCACACTTTCACTGGGCTCGTTCTTATGGTTATATCATTCATCATGGGGCTTATACAGACAACTGCACGTCTGAATTCTTTTCTCAAGGTTGGAAACAAGGAATTTTTTAAGCACATGCCTCTCAACATACTGAATTAATGTGGAACATTCCTACTTCTAAAATTATTAATTATGTTGGTTCCAATAGTGAGCTGATGTCGGACAAGTGCAGAGAAAGAATCTCTTATGCACTATGATACCAAAATAAATGTTGAGCAGTGGAAAAAACCTTAAAATTCCTTATTAAGGTTTGTCTTTGAGGTCAAAGAACTGGTAAAGTTTTGGACTTTTAGGCCTTAAATAGGTGCAAGTGGTTATGGTTTTGGGGATTGCATTGGCTAAGAAGGAGAAGCTTTGGGATTGTTTATGGTCACTGAAGTATAACTATGGACAATAATAAGGCTCGTTTTGGGTAATTTATGGTTGGTATCGTGGAAGGTAAGGATTGGGCTTCAAACTAGGACATGTATGGTGTCAAAAGGTGATGGCATCAGATTTGGAAAATTGAGATAATGGGAAAAAGAAGAAGAAATAATAGAAAAAGAAAGCTCAATCACATAAACACGATGTCAGTCTCTTCTTGAATACAAAGTTTAAATTGGTATTTATTGGCTGCAGGATTCTCCTAGTTCTATACAAATTATCAAGTTTTTGATTCAAGAATCAGGGAATGCTTGGGTTTCTACTTCCAATGGTACTCTAGAATATCCAAGACTCCAAAACTAATCCAAATACTTAGTTTGGAGTTATATTTGAGCTTATTTACTATTAGGGGTATTCTAGTCTTTCTCTTGTGGTAGGGTTGGTGTAGCAGTCTTTTTTTTCTATCTTACTCTTTTTCGGATGTATTTTCTTATTTTCAAGCTTATGTAAGTTTTCATGGTATCAGAGCCAATTCCCATTAGTTGTCGTTCTTTGGATTTGCAATCAGTGTAGCGTGAACAATGTTGTGAACAGTAACATGAACATTGTGTTACCTTTTTAAAATTTTTTAAAATTACGGAGAAAACCCTAAATTTTCACTAGCTATAGAAATTTTAGAATCAATCCAACAAATTGTAGATTTTGCCCCAGAAGAGTGGATAAATTGCAGCCTACTACTTCTATCCATAGTTATTAAAACGGGATTGGACATCAACCCGGCAAAGGACCGGGTCACTGGTTCAACTGTTGGGTCAATTGATCGGATCGGTCTTATAATTAAGAAATAAAAATAATTATTAATAAGATGACTATGCTAAAAAAATTATAATAGTTACAAAAATACCATGTTTTATGTAATAGGAGATCAAATAAAAACACTAAAATTTTTCATAATTCATCAATTTTATTAGACAATTTATAAATTTAATAGAGCATAAAAAAATCCATCAACAGGTATTGAAAAGTAGTAACATGTGATTACAAAAGACACAAGTGATTAAGACATTAGAAGGCAGATGACATTTCACTCTGAATATCATCCCACATTGGAAGGTCAAGGAAGACAAGAACAATATGTGGCCTATAAATGTTCACTTCAGCCACTCCTATTGGATTGCTTTGAATTGTGGGCGAAAACAATCCAGTGGAAGCCATGAGGGAGCCTTGCTGAGGCGTGGCAGTCACTTATTTGATTGGGCTTCAAATATTTTAGTTAAAGACATGAAAAATTGTTTGATTTGACCGGTTCATTTAGGCAGTCTGGTTCATCTGGTTTCTTTGGGTTTTACCAAAAATGATTGGTTTAGAGGGGTCTTAAACTGATGGAATGCACAGACGGGCAATCTAACTTAAGATCCGACCTGGCTTAGGCATAGGGCTTTTGGGTTGACTCGTCGGTCTGGTCCGGGTCTGATAACATTTCTTCTATCCTTGACTAAGGTTAAAAAAAAAGGGTTTGGTGTTGAAGCAAGAGTTATGGAAGGAAGGAAATAAGAGTTTTGAGAACTTGCACTGTGGAAAATAGAAGTAATGTTGTATCTGTTTCATCTCCTATAGGTTTGCCTTTATCAACACCTTCAAGTATATCTTACTCTTCTTGGGTCTTTGATTTCGGTGCTACACTTTATATGATTAATGATCCATCTTTGTTTTTGTCTACCTCATCTCCTTCTCCCCCTACCACTATTCTAACTGCCAGTGGGACTTCCATATCTCGGTGGTAGGGGTTGGATTTGTTATGACTTTACTTCTCTCTCTTTCTAAGGTTTATTGTACCCATCAATTATCTCTATTTTATTTTTATCAGTCAACTTTCTGATCTTGATTACATTGTTCAATTTTCCTCCGCTAGTTGTACTGTGCAAGATACTCATTCTCAGAAGCTGATTGGGACAGGACAGGCCATTGGGTGGAAGAATTATATGTGCAGGAAAAATTGCATGTTTCAGTTGTGGCTACTTTTTCTATTGATTTGTCTTCCTTTTGTTTGAACCCTAAGCATTGTTATCAAAATCGTACGATTTGTGATTCGATTCGTACAATTCGATTCGATTTAGTCCCCATTTGATTCGTATCATATTATAGGATCATTTTTGGCCGATAATTGCACTTGAATAGCAAGAATCGCACGATTAGATTCGGAATTGAAGGAATCACATGATTCGTTTTATTATTTTTTTAACCCTTTTTCTAGTAAAAAATGACGTCATTTTACTAGAAGAGACCCACCCCAAAATATAAAACTCATGTTTCTGCCTCTCAAGCGATTGTTCAAGCGTCTATGAACATCACACAAAGACGTCTCTTTCACTCTAGGTATGCTTCTTTTTCTTCAAAAACAACTACCAAATTCTAACATACCCTACTTCTTCTTCTTCAATAAATGCTTTGTTTTTTATTTTTTCATCAAAAATGTATTTTTCAATCGAATTTGGGAAGTGATTTTCTAAGTTTACATGTTTGTATAAGTATTAGCATTTCCTATTTTAGTTTAACTTTATTGGTAGGAAGACTAACTATTTGTTGGTTAAAAATCATGCATTTTTCATTGTGGCCATTTTAAGGGAACGGTTTATTATGCGTTAAGAAAGAAGTAACGGAGGTACAAATTCAAGTGTAGTTTTATAAAGATTTATAAAGGTTAGCATCTTTTCAATTAGATGATGTGACGATTTCTGATTAGATACGATTCCTGATCCTTCAATCTAAGATTTCGATTCCCCATACGATTCTCAATTTAATAACTATGACCTAAGCCTTTTGTATTTCATTTATGATATTCTCGTCTTGGATATATAGCTAGTTCTCTTTTGAGATTTCTAGTTTTTAATTACTGATGCTTTTGGAAATTTAAGTAGTCATGATATTTTTGATTGTAGTGGCTGTAAACTTGTCAAATTCACAACTTTACCTTTTGATTTGTTCATTCTGATTTGTGGGATCTTGCCCCTATTGTAACCAAAGGGGGCTCTTGATACTATATATTTCTTTTATTGATGATCATACTCGATAAAAAAATACATTGTGATAACCAAACAACTATTTTTATTGCAAATAATTCGGTATTTCATGAGTATACCAAACACATTGAGGTGAATTGCAATTTCATCAAAGATTTCTTAATGCGGAAGGAGATCATTACTCCAGATATCAAGTCTTGTAATCAACAGGGAGACATTCTTACCAAACTATTGGCTCGGTCTACCTTTCGTAGTTTATATTCCAAGCTGAGTGTTTTTAATCTTTATGCTCCAACTTGAAGGGGAGTGTTAGAGTTCTTAATTTATATGTTAGACATAAGTTAATTAGTCTAGGGCAATATTGTAATTACTTTAATATTGCTTAGTTATAAATAAAGAGTGTAGGGCAACCTAGCCACTACACACAACTGATTATTCTCATTCTTCTTCTCTTTCCCTCAACCCTAATATTGCTTTTACTATTTCAGCGAAAGGTTATATGGTAAATCTCCTAATTACTTATTGCTTGTGTTTGGTTGTACTTGTTTTATTTTTCTTCTTAAATCTAAAAGAAATAAGTTATCTGCACGTTCTACCGTGTGTGTTTTTCTTGGTTATGATGAGTTAGGAAGCACAAACACTTTATTTTGGTCAGAGTGTCTGTGTCGAGCACATCTAGGACATTGACATACTTCAGACACGTGTTAGAATAGACACATTAAAATGAGTGTCCAATTTTTTTTTGTTAAATTTTTTTAAGGACACATCAGACATACGCAGCCGACACGTTCAGGACACGTTTTGTAATATATATATATATATATTTTTGAATTTTTGAGAAATTTTCAGATAATTTTATAATTAGGAGTTATTTTTATAATTTTAAAGAAATGAGTGAAAGTCATAATAAATATAAAAGAGTTATAATTGTTATATTGAACATAGGACATGAATGTAACATAATTTTGAATACGAATATAAATTTATATACAAATGGAATAAATTTTTAATATGAAAGTAATGTGAGAAAAAATGAGATTACAAAATTGGGGCTCTTTGAAATTGATGAAAATTAGTGCTACGTGGAATATTTTTAAAAATGAAAGTTGTAGTAGTCATTGATTGTTGGATCATAAATGTTAATATTGAATGTATATTGATATATCTTATATTGTATTTTTTATGCAGTGATATCATGATGTGAATTTTTAGAATTAGGGAAATGATGAATTAAAAGTTTATTATGATGATATTTATTTTATCACATGGTTGTATATATATATATATATAGTTTATATAAATAAATATATATTATTTAACTTATCCCAAACGTGTCCGTGTACTATTTTTTTGAAAAAATTGTATCGGCGTGTTCGTGTCGTGTCGTATCCATGTCCTTGCTTCTTAGATGGTGAGGGATAAAAAGGGTATCGTTGTAATGACTTTATTGTAAAAAGATTATATGTATCTAGTCTAGACATATGGTCTTCTTTGAGCATATTACTTTCTTTTGCATTCTTTCCGTTTCTGACATGTTTAATAAATTTGACCTGATTTATATTGATCCTTTCCCTAATGATATTTCTGGTATTTTTATATTCATGACATGGTCACTTCTGACATCCATTGTTTGCTTCAATCTTCCTCTTTTTCAGTTGCACCCCCTTCGATAATTCACACTTATCCTCATAGGAACAAGACTAACTCCTCTGTAGGGGTGTTCACCCTACTCTACGGGTAGGAAATATAGTCTTCTGTCTTCCTACCCGATACTTTGTGGAAGAATTTTTTATTTGTCTACCCTACCCGATCAGGTGTGGTATTTCTACCCGATTTTCTACTCGATTAATTGGGTAGGAAGTCAAGTAAAACACTTCTGTAGTTATTAATTTTTGAATCATTTTAACAATTCAATTAAATAACATGCACTAATTTAATAACACTAAAACCTAAAAACAAATATATATATATATATATATATATATATATATATATAAATTAATTAATTAATGCGGGTAGGGTAGGGTAGGAATGCGGAAATTGATGGGTATTCCACATTCCTACCCGATTTAATCGAAAGACCAAAAACTCTTCTACATTCCTACTCGATTTTTGCGGCTAGCCGTTCAGTAGGGTAAGAAATTGCGGCCAATCGGAAATTTGAACACCCCTACTCCTCTGTGTGGGTACAATGCCTCCACCTCTTTCAACTGTGTCTCCACCGGTTTCTGATGATGTGGATCCTCTTTCTCGCTATCCCAAGTGCATTCATAAGTGTCCTGATCGCCTTGGTTTTTCTCAAACTTGTTATTCCTCTGATTTTTGTTCATTTTTTTTCTTTTATTCACTATTTTTCTGTCCTATCTTCTATAAAGAGACCGTTCTTGATCCTATTTGGTAACAGACAATGAATATAGAACTTTCTACACTACGTAAATTTAAGATATTAGATCTTGAGCCTTTACATACCGGCAAGCGTGCTATTGGTTGTTGGTGGGTATACAAGATTAAAATTAAGGCTGATGCTTCTGTCGAAAGATATAAGGTTAGATTGGTTGGCAAGAGTTTTGAATAGGAATATGACATTGATTATGAGGAGACATTTGGTCCTATTGCAAAGATGACTAATGTTTATACTTTGATTCCTGTGGCAATTGTTCGCCTATGGAAACTATTTGAACTGGATGTCAAGAATGTTTTTTTTGAATGGGGGTATCTCTGTTTTGAAGGCTTCTCTACAGCAACAGATTGATATGAAGGATCTTTGGTGTCCTTCGCTATTTTTTTTTGGCATTGACATGGCTTCGTCATCTAAGTGTTATCATCTTTCTCAATCAAAGTATGCAACTGATATTATCCCCAGGGCTCAATTAACAGATTTTCAGACTGTTGAGATTCCTCGAGCTCAATGTACATTACACTTCTACAGATGGTGTCCCTTTGGCTGATTCTCCTTTGTACCGGATTTAAGGATTAAAATTTCGCTTTGAAACAATCGAAATAGCCGAAACGTTTATGTTTTCAAGGAGACCAAAACAAATCAGTGATGGAATTGAAATTCTAATACTTTGAGTTATTTCATAATGTTTCGAGGTGTTTTGTAATGTTTCGACGCATTTACACAATTGTTTCGAAATGTTTTAACGTGTTTCAAGATGTTTTGGTATATTTCGACCAATGTTTTAGAAAAATAATTCTCAAATTTGTTATTGTTCTATTCTGTTTTCGACAGAGGCCGAAACATTTTCAAACGGGTGGTGACAACAATGCAACAAAATGGAATTTTGATCCTTGACCAGATTCTTATTGTTAGCTTGGTCTATATTACTGTTACAAGACCTAATATTGGTTGTGTTGTTCATGTTGTAAGACAGTTTGTCTCTTATCCGACTATAGTTTATTGGGCTGTAGTTTTTCGTATTTTGCATTATCTTTGGGGTACTTTAAATCAGAGTTTGTTGTTCTCTTTCACTTCTTTTTTGGAGCTTCGTGCCTTTTTTGAAGCTGATTAGGCAGGTGATGCCATGGATTGTAAATCAACAACTGGTTTATATGTCTTTCTAGGTGATTATCTAATTTCTTGCAGAAGCAAGAAACTTACTGTCATCGCGTGTTCCACTGCTGAGGCTAAATATTGTGTTATGGCTACTACTATGTTAGAGATAGTATGGTTGAGATGGTTACTTGTGTTGGAACGACAGCACCAAGATTCGTTTACGGCGCATTTAATTGATTACAATTTTTTTTCTCATTTATTAACCCTACAAAGCAAAATTAGGGGTTACCTTCACGAGCAAATCCGCACGTACGAAGAAGAGATGCAGATTGAACAGCAGGCTCAATGAATTTCACGATCTTCTAAGTTCTACCATATATCCTTCCACGCCAGAAATCCGAATGCAGTGTGGGCTGCAATCCTTCGAATTCTCTCCCTTTTCTGAACGTGAAGGTAAAGGTTATGGCTGAGAGTACTAGAGAATGCATTTATTTATAGGTTACAGTAGAGACCTTAAAGAGAAATAAGAGTTGGGCTTCAATGGGCCTAAGAATCTTAAGTCCAACCCAAAACAAATATCCTATAGTTCATTAATAATAAGTTAATCCACTAAAAATTTATTATTGATCTCTTGGACCTTATCTCAAAATTATATTCGAGCTTTTTATTATTATATACTTAATAATCTCTCCACATTTAAAATTATAGATGTCCGTCAATTAATTAAATTATTGACAATTATATTTAATTGAATTCTTTTTATCCTTGAGATCTTACCACTCAACTTATTTGTCATGTTGAATAATTAAATTCACCTGCAGAGTTTGATATTGACAGAGTTTGATATTGACAAAATTTATGAGCTTATTCAAGAGAACATCATCAACATATTTAAATACTAGGACGTAGTTTCCTTTAATAATTAATGTTTATCATACAAATAATGTCATCTCCTAATTTACTGAGTTTGTTGACTCAAATAAGAATCTCACTCCTTTATGAATTAAAGTAACAATCATTATATATACGTGTCAATTAAATATCTCAGAATTAAGAGTTTAAGTAATCATAATAACCATTAGGTATTTATTTTCTTATTTAGTTAGTAAAAAGAAAATTACCTCAATAATGGTCCTGTCCAATACACAAAGTATATTAGTGTAACAATTCGAAATATCAGACAGTCTCTTATAACCAAAACAAACTATGCCAGAAGATTGCACTACAATCCTACTGATGACGTGTCCAATTACATCTAAGAGTATGAACTTTTATTTATATCATATAAGGATCTAATCTTCTGTGTATAAGCCGAACTTTACACACTAAATTATCTACAATGTAAAATAAAAGACATACATGCATATCATATGTTTAATATAATGCAAATTATCAGACAGATTCTCATTGAAATAGGAAATAAAGAAATTTTATTATATAATAATAAATTGGGTTTTATTTCAAAAAATAAGCTTTTAGTATATCACTCTATCAACTTGCCGATCTAGGTGTTTATTTCTATGTATTGTGTCAACAAGAGTGCCCATCCAGATTGCACACAACTCCGTTTTCCATGAGCGGATCTAGCATATCGAGATCGATTACCATTTTCTGGATTACTATCTTCAGCTTGAGACTATTTTCTTGCCTTTTGTTTCTTCAATTATGCAATTTGTTGACTTTTTCATGAAGTTACACATTATCTTGTGTTTTCGTTTTCTTCCCGACAAACTCTCAATGCTTCCTATTGACACATCATAAATTTGAGGGGGGTGTTAAGATTGTATTTATATTTATGTTTATATATATGTCTCTTGTCTCTTGTCTCTTGTACCTTGTTATTATTATTATTATGAAATCTTGGCGTGGCAGTCTTTTTTTCTCTCTTACTCTTGTTTGTATATATTTTCTTCTTTTTAAGTTTATGTAAGTTTTCATCTTAGTTCTGTACAAATTATAAGTTTTTGAATCAAGAATTAGGGAATTCTTGGATTTCTAGTTCCAATGGTATTCTAGAATATCCAAGACTCCAAATCCAATCCAAATACTTAATTTGACCTGAGGGTTACAACCAATTTCACTAAAATCAACATAAAATGGACTATATAACTCTAAACACTAGTACAAAGGTCAAAAGCATCCTCCCTTTAGAATCTCTGAATTCCCTTTTTCTTATTTTTACACTCCACATCGTAGTCTTTTTTTGAAAGGCAAAAGACTTATTCAACACCGAGAGTTTGTGCAAAAATATCACGAGTGCTTGTTGGAACTTCCCCTTCTAACTTCTTCTTGGTTCAATTTATCCATAAATTTGTGAATGTACTATCTTGAACCCAAGCTAGGCTAAGAAAGCCTCTTATGGTTATTTGTTGAAAATGAATTGAGCACTATGAATTTCTTCATCATTTTTTTATGTTGTTAAACACAATCTGAGAATGACTCTCATGCCTTGAGTTGCTTTGAAGAGTTTACACACTTTTAACAGTTTAATGTCTCCTTTGGAAATTGATGGTTGCTTAGAGGATTGGAAGAGTATTTTGGTGTGGTAACATTCATTTGATGGTAAAATTATTTGATATAATCCTAAGAAGCACGTAACGGACACGGGATTCAGAAACGACATGATATTCAGATACGACACGACACTGACATGCATACACTTTATTTCTCAAAAAAGTAGGACTTGGACACGCTACTGATAATTATGTATTATATATAAAATTATATTATTTATTGCATATATTCATGAAAAATTTAGTATTAAGTGAATGTTATGTCGAGTCATCTAGTTTGAATTTTTAGATTGAAACATATAATCGTTAATAATCATCAATTTTTTTGTATACAACGTATATCCACCATATATAATTTAAATGATTGTTTTCATCTTCTTGATTCCTTTTTTTTAAAATTTATATGCTTGTTTTGCTTTTATTTATATATTTTGAGTACAACTTTAACATGTCTAGTCTTGGTAACTATATGTTTTCTCATAGTATATAGTAATTATTAGTCAAATTTTTAAGCTTTGTTTATCACATGTCAATATATGTTTATTGTTTACTAGTTGACATGGTCTAAAGAAGTGACAGACACGTCATAAAAAAAGTGTCGGACACGTGTCCGAAATAAAAATTTTATAATTTTATTATGGACATAGATAAAAGAATGTCTGACACGTGTCCGAGAAGTGTCGGTGTCCAACACGGATACGTTACCTTTTTGAAAGTCTCCGTGCTTCATAGGATGTTACTGAAAGCAATACATTAGGATGCAGAATTTGATTAATGCTATTCTGTTTGCTTATAGTATTTATTTTTTATGCATGACATTTTTTGCTTGCACATGTTCATGAATGTATTTTGGTGACGGTTTAGCTTTGCTGACATACGTGATGAATTGTTCCAGAACTTCTTCAGATTATCGCCAGGATTTTGCTTTGCTGATGGACTAGCTTCACTAGCTCTCCTACGGCAAGACATGAAAAATGAATCTAGTGATCAAGTTTTTGACTGGAATGTTACTGGTGCATCTATTTGTTATTTAGGTGTCGAGGTGCTTTTCTGATCTCAGATCACATGAAATTTTTCTTCATTCTATTTAAGTTACAATGGGTTACGATTATAGAAGTGATGTTGATATGGTAATAGTGTTGCTAGCATGAAAAAGCATGCTTCCTGCTTCAAAGAGGGCATGTAACTGCTGGTTGAATAGTGATCCATAAAAGCTGCCCTTTACTTTTGCTTCATATTGCAGGAACTTCTTTTCTGTTTTCCCCTGAAACAATAACTAACAATACTTGTATGGAATTACTTGTCCTGTTGAACCAATTAATAGATAATTATGATATCTTGGTTTTCTGAAACAATCTTGTCGTGCAAATCGTACATTGAATTAGAACTGAGATGTAAAAAGTAGTTGGGGAATTATGTTTCTTACTCTATAAGTTCCATTACAAATTTACAATATTATTTGATGTTCAGACTTTTGATCCATTGTCATGTTACACTATTGGTGCTGTACATAAGAGGTTGCCACAAGCATATTAGACAATTTGTTCTAAGGAGTTCTATTTTATGTGAAAATTGATTCATTGTCTACCATAATTCGTTAGCTGTAAGAAACTCTCTGTAGTTACTACTTGATAATTTTCAAGGAGTAACGTCATGTAAGCGGTAATCTTTGAGAATTTGTTTGTTTCTACTGTTATCTAGTTATAGGACGAGAAAATGATTTCTGGATTCTTTACAAAGTAAGCACAGAAATGGAAATTCTTTACAAACTTCTCTAAATAGAATGATATGGCCACCTAGCCCTTTGTTTACAGGATGTTCTAAAATAGAACGATATGGACAACTAGCCCCCTGTTATTGAAAAAGAAAGAAAGACTATTAATATAATCGAACCACAGTGGCTGGAGCCTCGCGCTGCCCTGTCTACAAAAATATCACTGTCAAGAGTTTTCACAAGACCAGACATGGAGTACCCAGAATCGAATCTTTTGTGCTGTTTAGTGACATATTCTAGAAGTTTCACTTTTATTTTGTAACTGTCTGTATATTGGCTTACAACTCACATTATCTTAAACAGTGCAATGAAGTGAATACACTAACTGGATGATCACTATGTAGCTACTGTAAAAAAGGTAAGAGAAAAGAAGTTGAAGTTTTTCCCTAAAAAAGGAGGGAAAGGAAAGTCTTATGAAAACAGAGTGCCAACTGTGAAGTTTTAGAGAACTTATATTTGCTGAAAAACTGAACATCGGGACATCAATATAGTAGAATGGTGAAAAAAGGATTCATGTAGACAATCCCAAGTGTTTGTTACAAAGCTAGGTTGATTGATGTGTTAAAGCATACCTCAAACAATTGCAATGGGTGGAGAGGCCCACAAGGCTCATAACCAGTTTATTATGCCGATGTGGGACAAGCTGTACATTTCCTCAACAGACAACCCCCCCCCCCCCCCCCCCCCCCCCCCCCCCGCGGTGCCGCCCCCCGATGGGGTAATGTGAAGAGATAGATTGAAGAAGACATAATGAAAGCCATGAGAAGGTCCACTTGTGGCGTAGACATAATTAGAACGAATCTCAGATCAATGAAACTGAAACAAATAGTCTAGCTCAACCCTGTCAATATTTTAAAGGTGCAAACTCAAAATCAATTGGCAATTATTGAAGATGGCATATGTTATAGTTGGATTACAAAGCAATTAGGGTTTAGGAGAAGAGAAAAGAAGAAGAGGAAAAACGACAAGATTATGGGAATATAGTGTGTTAGATAACACAACTACATCCATTTTTTATACATATCACAAAGTACTAAACTACCCTTGGTCTAGGAATAACGCATAATATAACACTCTCCCTCGAGTTGGTACATAAATATCCCCCATGCCTAACTTGCAAACAATGTGATGAAAAACCTTACTCCTAAGCCTCTTTCTAAAAGCATCATCTAACTGATTTTCTGATGTCACAAAAGACATTCAAATCAAACGCTTATTTAACTTCTATTTAATGAAATGTCGATCAATTTCAATATGTTTAGTTTTGTCATGTTGAACGAGATTATTAGCAATGTTGCTAGCAACTTTGTTGTCACAGTATAATCTCATTGGTCTGTTATCATAAATTTTCAGCTCTCCCATAATCACAGATTCCATGAGACATTATTCTATATTCAGCTTCCACACTACACCTTGTCACCACTACTTGCTTTTTGCTTCGCCATGCAACAAGATTTCCTGTATAGCCTAAAGTTGACTGTCTGACATCCATTGAGCGTGCCTAGTCTGCACAATTTTAAGTAGCCATTATTGGGGAACAAGATCCCTTTTCTTAGAGCTGACTTCAGATATCTCAAAATGTGATAATCAACTTCAAGATGAGGAGTTTGAGGATTATGCATGAATTGACTAATAATACCTACTACATAAGCAATATCTGGCGGAGTATGTGAGAGATATAACAATCTTTCTCCCCACCAGCATCTGGTATCTCTCACTTCTTACTACTTTATCAACCCCACCACACAATCGATGGTTGACTTTAATAGGAGAACCTATGGGTCTACATCCTAACATTCATCAGGAATTTATTTTCTCTAGGAGATAAAAATGCCTTTATTTGATATAGCAACCTCTATCCCATGAAAGAACCTCAATGGACTCGAGTCTTTAATTTCAAACTCCTTAGCCAACTGAGCCTTCAATTTGGTGATTTCAGCATGACTCTTGTTTATCCTCAAATTTCAGCATAACTTTGAGAAACCTATTAAACCAAATCTCTAGGATATTGATTCAACCCATAGAGAGACTACTTCAACTTACACGTCTTCCCATAAGTTATCCGAGATAAAAAACCTAGAGAAATCTCCATGTACACTTTATCCTCCAAGTTTTCATGGAGAAAGACATTTTCTAAAGTCAACTACTGCAAATTATAATCCTAAGTTAGCTGCACAAGAGATAAGAGCACGTATGGTATTCATCTTTGTCGTAGAAGAAAAAGTCCTTGATAATTCGATACAAATCTGAATCTATTTAATTGGATATGGACCAATATTTTCATTTGTTTATTTGAATTCGTTTAGATATCTTAAATCGGATATGAATATAGACATATAAAAATTTGATCCAATAAAAATTCGATCTAACAAAAATTTAACTTGGTTAATATAAACATATAATATGTATATATATATATATGTGGGTGTATATATATATATATATATGTATATATATTTGCCTTTATTACATATAATATATATGTTTATATATAATATACACATATATGTATATTGATTTTTTGTATTTGATCTAAAAAAAAGATTTTTTGTTAAAATTTTGGTGGAATACCATTATGATCGGATTGGGTAATCAGACTAGATGTGCGATTATAAGCAGATTCGGATATGGACTAGTAATTTTCTATCTATCGGGTAAACAAATCGGATTAGGTAACAGACTTTTTAATCGGATTCAAATTCGGATGGACTCAGATCCGGTCAGAATCTGATACATGGACTGGCCTATTTGTACCTCTTAACAGTCCCCTAAGTTTGTTGTTTGACAGTAACCCATATGCACCCTATTGCTCGTGCTTTAGGAGACTAGGAACCAACTCCCATGTGACATTTTTCTTCAAGGCTTTTATCTCCTCTACCATAGTTTTTCTCCGTTTATTATCAATGAGAACTTTATTCCAACCCTGAAAAATAGATATACAAGATTAATAGGAAACAAAAGTATGATAGGATGGAGACACGAAATCAAAAGAGGCAAAGTTAGAGATAGGATGTTAAGTACAAGCTCAAACACCCTTTCTGACTGCAATAAGAAGTTTAGAGTCATCAACAACTGGATTATCAAGAACAGGAGTAACATCTGGATATTTATTACCTAACTACCAGATAAATCAGTGGGGGATGAAACTGGAGTTACGAAATTCAATTGATTAGACAATACATTGGTAGTTTGTACTTTTTGACGCCGAGAATAAGTCTTCAGATTATCCTTGTGGAGATGAGCACCATGTAGATCACTACCATCACTTTTTCCCTCCATAAGATGATGTTCCCCTTGACTAACATTTTGCTGAATAGGTAATTGAAGAAAAGCCTCGACCAAAACATCTCTTCCTCTATAGTGGTATTTTTTCCCTGAAGTAGAGAAGGACTTAAATTCACAAAAGGTAACATCCATGCTAACGTATATTTTCTAAGGCGGCAGATGATAATATTTATATCCTTTTGGGTGGCAAAGTAACCGACAAAGACACATCGTAGAGCCCTGGGATCAAGTTTCGCTCCGAAAGGTCTATAATCGTGTACAAAACAAACACACCGAAAAACTTTAAGGGGAAGTGAAGAAATAAAAGGAATTGAAGAAGACTAAAAAATACCCTAAATAGGAGACTTAAACTGAAAGATACTTGAGGGTTGATAATTACTAAGATAATCAGCGGTGAGAACTGTATCCCTCTAGAAGGATCGAAGAACATTCATATTAAACATCAACAAACAAGTAACCTCCAGAAGTGATGGTAGTACATACACTAGCAGATATACAAGTTAGAACAAGAGGCAGGATTAGGATCTATAGTAGAGGAAACATCCAGTTAAGCTATCAGACGCTTAAGTCTTATTTCATCTTGAGTGAAATTAGAAGGAGTATATTGAGATGGAGTTTTTGAAGATTCTGTCATGTGTGCATGAGATTGCACATTACCCCCTCGACCACGTGTATGACGTCTAGTCAGCTTCCAACAAAATTTTCTAGTATGTCTGATCTTCCTACAATAGTCACATTTTAAGGTATTCTTAGCAACAGTGTCACCCGTCTCAATAGACTTGGGCAAGGTTAAACTCAACTCATGTTGAGGAATAACCGCCAATGTAGATTATTTTTGAGTTGCATAAACCATAGCAATCATCAGGCTCTCCTCCTGTTGGGCATGGGCGTAGGCCTCTTGTAAAGTAAAGAAGGGACTATGAACCAAAATTTAAACCCGAATCTGATCATACTCAATGTTAATACTAGCAAGAAAGTCATATATAGTCGTTTCTTTTTCACCATCTATTGAAATTTTATTGCATTATTAGCACAATAAGCTTGAAAATTTCGGTAGTAGTTAAGCTCCTGCCACAAGACAGTCAACTTTGCATAATAAACTGTAAGGGTTTTATTTTTCTGATTAGTTTTCTGCACTTTCTTTTGAAGATCATATGTCTTAACATCATTGCCCTGTTGAGAATATGTATGAGACACAATAGTCTAAATCTTATGTGCTCCATCAACAAAAAACCAAGACTGATAGACGGTTGCATTGAGTTGAGCAACCAAGACATAACCAAAGCATTTTCAGACGTCCACTGCTTTTAAAGAGGTACCTGACTCACCAGAGTTATTAGTCTCTCCAGTCAAATATTCATCCAATGTAATAGCTTAGACTGGTAGTAAGTAAGTCCGTGGTCATGCCAAGTACTTACTCCCATGTCCCATCCAATTTATCTGTGCTACTTAAGGCTCAAGCAGTAGCCAGACAACTCTTCCAGTAGCGACAAAGCCTCAAACAGGAGCCAAATGGCCTGAAACAGTAGCCCGAAACTGGACAAAGACAGAAAACACTCTTGCTGAATTTGAAAATTGGCCAAAAAACCTCGCAAATCTGATCTAGTGGCAACAAACCTTCATGGGTATTGTGATCTACCCTTTTCGCACCACACCCAGTAGGATCGAAGAAAAGTAGGTGGAATGCCTAAAAAAATTAGATCTCATGTCGACAGTCAAAAAACCAGAAAAAAACCTTCAAAAAATTGGAAATTATTAAATAGCTTCAAAAAAATCTAAGAAAATCACCATAAACTCGGGGCAAAAAATTGAGTCTTCCCGAAAAATTTCTGACATTGTCGAGTTGCTGACATCAGCCACCTTGTTTTAGGTCTGATGAATTTTTAAAATTTCCGACAATTCTACGACTTTAGATTGGATCGTCGTTCTGATACCAAGTTGAATTACGAAGTAATTAGGGTTTAGTAGAAGAGAAAAAGAAAAGGATGAGATGAGACAATATTGTGGGAATAGAGTAGTGTGTTCGGTTACAAAACTACATCCAGCTTTTATAGATATTCACAAATTAATATATATTCACAAAGTACTAAACTACCCTAGTCTATAAATAACACATAATATAACAGTTAATATATCTTCACTGCCCTCACTGTGTAAACAGCCTCTATATTGATAAATTGTTACTCATCCTGTATCTGAACCATATCCTATCGAACTTTAAATTTCATGGGTTCAAGATATACTAATTCTAAATTGGTTGATGAACATAATATTAATCATCAAAGATGTCCTTCTTATGATGTCCTAATGCACTTTTGATCACTGTGTTGTAAGTCTCTTGATATGGTATTTGTTGCACCATTCATTCTATTGTACATACATCCTCTATTTGCAATTCCCTATGCAGTCCTCTATATCCATACTTAAGTTATCTTCCATTTATGTTTGAAATAAAAGTTGAATCATATTGAAATGCTATTACTCTCTTCCTCTGACAGGCAATCATTTATTTCCTCCTTACGCTTTTGCTCGAATTCGTGCCTCCCAACAAGTTAAATGTAGTCACGGCTAAGGAGTGTTTGAAAAGTATGAAACAATTCTGTCGTCCAACTTCCAGTAGCTTCTTAGAACCCCTTTTAGGACCATCCCCAGAAAATGTTGCTGTTAACCTTGATGAAGATATAGATGTGCAAACAGAGAGAAATAGGGTATTATCAGGTTCAACTGATAATGCCATTATCTACCTGCGTAACCTTCGGAAGGTACTTTTACTTTTTGTCTGAAATTTCTTGCCCAAGGGCAGAAAATGGATTAATGCCAATATACTGCAATCTACTCTTGTGTTCAAGCAAATATGGCACCCATTTTAGGTATATCCTGGAGCGAAGCACCAGGCTGCAAAAGTTGCTGTCGACTCATTGACTTTCTCAGTTCAAGAAGGAGAATGTTTTGGTTTTTTAGGGACAAATGGAGCAGGGAAGACTACAACTCTGTCAATGCTATCTGGTAATAACAATTCTGCACCCTGATATTTAAATTTAAAACATTTTTCATTTTTTATTTTTTGTGTGTTACTGATTTACTAAGCATGAGTCAGTTCTTTAGTATGTTGAGAAAAAAAACAAAACCATCCCATAACTTTAATATGATCTATATATGGATCAAATTCTTTTCCCGTGGTTGTTTCTCTATCCTTTAAGCCTTCATAATCTTGTAGCAGTAGAACACTATCAACGAGGGTTTACAAAAACAATTGGGTGAATTGCACTTTGTACCCCTCAAAGATTTTAAGATTTTTATTATGCACCCTCAAAGATTAAATTTTTCACATTGCACCCTCAATATATTAAAAGTGTTGCAATATAACTCTTCAGTTAGTTTTCCATTAATTTTTCTGTTAATGTAAATGGGTTGGCCTTTGACGGAAAAATAACGGAAGCTAATGAAAAGGTCACATTGTAACACTTTTGATACATTGAGGGTGCAATGTGAGAAATTTAATCTTTGAGGGTGTAAAGTGGGAATTTTGAAATCTTTGAGGGTGCAAAGTGCAAAAAGCCGGAAACAATTTGAATTATTTTAGGGACACTTGCTTCATGGTGTTGGAGGAGACGTCCAAAACATAACCTGTTATTTCATGCTACCGAAGATGGAGACTAATTGATGCAGGAAAAACGGGTAAAAACAAGGGTATAATGAACAAAAAGAGTTAAAGAGACCAAAATGTTGATTTTCGCACAAATACCAGTTCAGAATTCTACTGTAGGCCTGTTGATTCACGAAAAATATTAGTCCTAAAGGCTTCAATAAATTTGTTGATTCCTACTAATACCAGAATATTTGGAAAGAAAAGAGAAAACTCTCAATATTATTAATTCATCAAAAACCCTTTTGCTCTAAGACTTGCATGCATTTATATAATAGTAGAAATCCTAAACAAACTAGGAAACTAAAATACTAAATAATTAGGAAACCAAATAAAAAAAATAATTTCCTAATTAAATTAGGAAATAAAATAAATTTTCCAAAATTTCCTAATTGAATGACATTGATCACGTTCAAATAAAATACCAAAATTTAGGTTACCCTGCATCATTCTCCTAAAGTTGAAAATAATTCGTCCTCGAATTTAGCTTCGTTTGAATTTAGGCTTTCGACCATTCCAAAATTTGAACCCTATAAATATTCTGAAAGCTTGACCTACAATGGCTTGTAGACGAATTGTACAATCAATTTGAATGGAGTTTAGTCTTTCATTGACACTAGACTTCTAAGCAACCTAAAATCCAGAGTTATTGAATAACTACTTGCGCATCTTTGGCCGAGAGGTTAAACCACGTAATCCATGTGTCTGTGGAGCAAATCTACGAAGACAATTCCATCCACCCTTTTGATTAAAGAAAAATTTGAATAACCAACATTGGCTACCGTCCGAACTAATTTGCTAAATGATTATATAGATCGTGCACATATTTGTAGAAGACACTTGAAAAGCTCCTCATTGATGATTGCATTTTGCCATCTGTCCATTTCCTTGTTAGTTTCCCTGACCAGTAGATACATGGTATCTAAACAAGATTCTCTTCATATGTTGTGGGATCAAGGCACGATATTGAAACAATTTTTGTACCATACAAAAAAATAAACCTTTCTTTTGCTTGCATACCAGCAACAATACTTTTGTGGCTCTCAAATATCTCATCCTTCAGATGAGCGACGACGACGACAACGTCCTTGTCCACGGTTTCAATGCTATTAACACCTTTGCTAGTGTCTAAAGAATTTTCATCAAGATATTCATCATATAGTGGAGCATCACAATCTTCTTTTATGGTGATTAGAAAATTATCTTCTGGATATTCATCAAATTTTGGAGGTAAATTCCTATCAATTTTTGACTGTGGAGAAGATGTATAGGCATAAAAAAATGCCTTATTCGACTCCGTATCGAAAACTTGAATCTCCTCTGGGTTCACAGCCGCAACAACTTTATTGTTGTAATGACCACTTTTAGGTCTTCCATCTACGTGTATAGTTGATTTCGGATACTCCATAAGAAATTTAGTAGGATTGATTTTGCCCCGGAAAGTGGAAGCGATTGAAGAAACCCGATTGACACTAGGTAACTTATAATTCACAAAACGAGACGGGATATGCTTGTCATGTTGATAAACATCCATGAATTTATGGACTTGAATAGTCAACACATTAACCGCTTGTTCTAATCGAGCTATCTGATCATGTACGGGGCAGGTTGTTAACATATATGTTCCGACCACCAAAGATTTTTCCCAAGTGACATGTTGCTGGAAAGATTGCAAGCTCTGATACCAACTGTGCCGGGAAGCGGGTAGAAATAAGGATATAATGTACGAAAGGGGGTTAAAGAGACCAAATCGTTGATTTGTGCACAAATATCAGTTCAAAATTCTATTCTATGCCCGTTGATTCACGAAGAATATCTGTCTTCAATAAATCTGTTGATTCTTACGAATATCAGAATAATTGGGAAGAAAAGAGAGAACTCTTTTGATATTATTAATTCATCAAGAACCCTTTTGCCGTAAGACTTATATGCATTTATATAGTAGTAGAAACCATAAACAAATTAGGAAACTAAAATCCTAAATAATTAGAAACCAAATAAAATAAAATTCTAATGGAATTAAAAAATAAAATAAAATAATTTCCTAATTAAATTAGGAAATAAAATAAATCTTTCAAAATTTTCTAATTGATCGGCATTGACCACATTCAGATAAAATACCAAAATTTGGGTCATCCATACTGCATCACTAATAAAGGCTGGGAAAAGTTGGGCCTTCATAATATTCCCATGGCAAAAAGAAAAAGCTATTGGGAAGGAGAAGGATCTTTCACAGAAGTCTCACCTTTTGTGAGCTTGACTAACTGGAAATACGAATGTGAGGTAGGCTGGTGAAATAGTGCTGGTGGGCACAGGATCATCTGGGTGGGTAAGAGAAGGGTTTTGGTGGGTAGAGTGGATGGGTAAGAGAATCGACCACCACTGGAGAGCCTAGTTGAGAGGTGGGTCAACACCCCCTAGTTACTGCTCCCTGGAGTCATAGTGAAACAAATTGGGAGATGGCTTTTTATGTTTGAGTTCCTAGTGGAGGAAAAAAGGGGAAGGGGTTTGAGCGAGGAGAAGAGGTCGATAGATGGTAGAGAGATTGTGTGGGACTGTTGAAGATCAGTGGCAGGGGCAATAAGGTAGGGTAGGTTGGAGGAGGTGGTGTGGGTTAGAGCTATAAGATAAAAAAGATCAGGAAAAAACCATTTTATCCCAATATGCAAACTAAAAAAAAGATGCAAAAAAAATTCCACACCAGAACACACAGATTTACTAGAAAAAACCTAAGATCATGTAAAAATCACAGAGCCACACTAATCTACTTTGAAACGAGCAAAATACATAGAGGGATACAAAGGAGGTTGCCCTCCACATTATAATAGAAACGAGCAAAATACAGAGAGGGATACAAAGGAGGTTGCCCTCCACATTATAATATAACATTATGGCTACAAAAAGTTGTGGCGAAGTTACCATAGTACCTGCTTACCAAACCATTCAAATTTGAGTCAGTATCCATACTATCAGGCTCCACACAACCTCACAAGATTCAGGCAACTGTGGATCTTCTGTAACAAAGGATAATAAAGGAAGTACCTGGGGAAATGAGATAGGCTGAGGAGAAGGAGACGTCAGATGTTAGGTGGTGGGAGAGGTGTCATTTCATTTGAAGAGGGTTTGAAAGTCTAAGGCTCCTTCCTAGGTCACTTTTTTTGGATGGATAGTGGCATGGGAATCTATTCTCATATTGGATAACCTAAGGAGGAGGGGCTTTCAACTTCCTAAGCAATTCTCTATATTTTTATCCGATGAAGAGTCCATGAGTCACCTCCTTTGGTTTGTCGTACAGTGCGAGAGTTTTGGGTATTTATATTTTCAGCTGTTGGTATGGTGTGGTCCTGCCTTGATTTTTCAGAGGCTCGTTTGAATGTTAGATAGGGGATGGCTGAGAAAGAGCTTGCGGGAAGAAAAGGAATGGAAGGATGTTTGAGGATATAGTAATGTCCATAGACAGGCTAAAATAATCTTTTTTCATATGTTCTATTTTATTTTTTGGGGATGAATAGCTTCAACCGGTTGGGCTTAGTCCCATTTCTTGAGTTTTTTAGGAGATGGGGTCATCTTACTCTGTTAAGTTTTTCATCTGACAGAAATTGGGTGAAGCATCCCTATATTAATATTACTTTTTATTTTATCCAATTTACCAAATAATTGGTAGTAAACAAAAGACTGACATCAGCGTGGACTATGAGGATGTTGCAATGTCGCTGGCATAGCATTACCCAACAAATGTGTCTCTTTATGTGCTTCCACTTCCAACATTAAAGCTTTTCTTAATCTGAAAATGTTGAATGCGGTGAATGGAATGCTACATGTAGATATTTTGTTTGTGATCCAATGTTCAAATGCAGGAGAAGAGTATCCAACTGATGGAACTGCTTTTATTTTTGGTAAAGATATATCTTTAAATCCCAAGGCTGCGCGTTGTCAGGTGTGTTGCGATTTCTTTTGTCTATTATATAATTATGATTAAATTTAGACTATGTAAAAATAATGTATTGAGTACCCAAGATAACTTAGTTTATTGTATTTTTTCTTGTCAGATTGGTTACTGTCCTCAATTTGATGCTCTGCTAGAGTTTCTAACTGTCCAAGAACATCTTGAGCTGTATGCAAGAATAAAAGGAGTCCCAGATTACAAGATGGAAGATGTAATGTCTCACTCGAACCTAGTATTTTTCACAATTATATCTTGATTTTTGAGCAGGTTGTTGATTCCAAAGTTCTGTCCATTTTCAGTGAACTTTCTTGTACACTTAGATAAGAACTTGTGTTCATACTTTTGTTTTGACGGTGTTATTGCTTGGTGCAACAATATGAAATTGAGTTTTCAAGCATGAGAGATTGATCAAAAGTAGTAGGTTAGGTGTTCTGCCAGTCTATCTGTCCCGAAACGGTATTGATGAGGAATAAAACTGATCAACGGTGGTGTGTTTTTTTTTTTTTGGTTCCTTTTTTCTCAGACAAGGTGTTTTTAATAAACTTAACAGATTGAGAGTTCGTTTCTCCTTATTTTGTAAGCTTTTACGTATATGCAAACAACGAGTTTGTATAAGCTCTTTTTTTACCCTTCAAGGTTTGATGCACTTTCTCTCTCTTTTTTTTTCTGCCTTATCTTTCTTGGGTAATTCTATATGTTTTTATTATATTTCCATTTTGGGGGGTGGGTTCTAATGGCAAATATTTGAAGCACACCATTTGCATTTTAATTATAGTGGCAAATGGCGATACATGAATAATTTAGTTTTTGCCACTATTATGAGCAGGTTGTTATGGAAAAGTTGGTGGAATTTGACTTGTTGAAGCATGCTAGTAAACCATCATTTACCCTAAGTGGAGGAAACAAGCGCAAATTATCTGTCGCAATAGCAATGATTGGAGACCCTCCTATAGTCATTCTTGATGAGCCATCCACAGGTAAATCACATTTGTTTTCTTTTAGATATTAATATTTACTTTTATTGATTTCTTTTTTTGCATACGTTGAATCCCCTGAAATGATGAATTACTAGCAGTTCGAAACTTCACTTTATTACATTTGGTGGGCATGCAATATATGAAGTGAGTTATACTAAATTGATTTACACTTGGATGATGTATAATAGTAATTTTTTTAGGCTTAGGATCTCTAGTATCATTAGCATATGCAGTAGAAGTATGTTTGAGTAGATATCATACGCTACATATAGAGCTTCCATGCAGACTGAAAATTCAGAGATGAACAATACATTTGATTCCATCTAGTTCTAAGCCAAATTTACATATGTTTTGAAGCTGCTTTTAATGTGTTTTTAGAAACCTGAGTTTGGTTTCGTTAACAACTTCTGAATCAGAAAATCAGAGCCTGGATTTCCATTACCTTCAGACCTGTAGCTAAATTAGCCTTTTATGGTCCTCTTTTATTGTTTTCCTTTCTTCCTTGATGAGTGTTGGATTATATGTCTAGTAATTATAAGGGTTAGAAGAATGGGAAGAGAACATAAATAATATAACCAGAGGAGTTAAAATTTGAAGAGTTGTTACATTTCTCCACTCCACAGGAATTTATGTTACAAGAGAATGGAAAAATTAGCCCAAAAAAACTGCTGGAGTATATTCTTGCATATTCGGACTAATCACCGTACCTTCTTACACTCCCCCTCAAGTTGGTGCATAGATATCTCACACCCAACTTGTATACAATAGGATGAAAAAACTTATTGCCAAAACCCTTGGTGAACGCATCAACTATTGTTTTTTTGATTTCCTAAAGTGTATACAAATCCAATCTTCATTCAGCTTCTCCTTAATAAAATGCTAGTCAATCTCATTATATTATATTAGATCATGCTGAATGGGATTATTGGCAATATTGATAGCTACCTTTTATCTGTTTTTTTTTCTCGAAAAGTTACAGCTATCTTGTAAATATACAGCTTAATGGGTCTGTTACAACCAACCCCAAATCACTCTTCATTCTTTGAATCCACATGAGCTCACAAATCCCGTGTGGCATAACCCATAACCTTGTATTTAGCTTCTGCACTGGATCTAGCAAACACCGGTCACATACTTCTTCAAGTGACAAGGTTACTGACTATGAATGTACAATTACCCGAGATAGATCATTTACCGCTGTTGACCCCGTCCAATCTATGTCCGTGAACATCTCCTCCTTCAAGAGGGATGATTAGATACAATATCCTTTTCTTGAAGCAGACTTCAGGTATCGCAAAATATGAAAAATCATCTCCAGATGTGGAGCATTGGGATCATGCCCAAACTGGCTAACAACCTATGTCTAGGCATGTGTGAGAGAGAATCCATTCCCCTACCAATACAGCATCAAATTGGCACAAAGAACCCTACTATATCAAATATTAATCAACCTTAAACCATTCCCCTACCAATAGGATATCAAATGGACACCAAAAACTTCTACAATAAACAATGTTCTTAAAGACTTTGAGCTGATCCTTCCCAACCCCTGCAGTGACACAAGCGTTGGGCTGTCCTTTTTTGTCACTCTAACTTTCTTGAGAATTATCCTTTCGCCCTGTCCTACATCACAGTGCCACCTCAAGACTTTGATGTGAAATAATTTAGATATGAGACTAAATTGTGATCACACTGCTGCTAGACTAGCAAAATTGCATATTTCATGATAATATTAGTTACAAGATCCATAGGCAAGTAGGAATGACAATCTGACATTAGAAATCGTTATGAAGCCTTGTCTGATCAATTATGAGTTTACACTTTACACACAAGAACGTTTAACACTATGCAAGATCTGCAATATAGAGAGCTTATGAAGTTACAAGATTTGTTAGTAGAAGCATGATCCCACTTTTTACTTGCAAAGAGAGCTTATATCCCACTGTGAATGATTAGAACTGCTCAAGTTCGGTTTATATGCTTAAGGAGTTTCTCCACTCATTGCCAATTGATTTTGAATTGGATGTTCTAACATAGTATTAAAGTTGGGCTTCGGGTAGTCAGTGGGTCAAGTATCTTACCCATTTGTATTTTCTTGTATGCATACTGTTAAGATTTGAATCGCTTTAAACCCACAGACAAACACACACGATCGAAGAACAAACCAAGAACATAAAGCAATAAGAAACAAGGAAGAGCAAGACACACAGATTTTACGTGGTTCGGCAATTTGCCTACATCCACGAAGCTGCAGGGATTTTACTATTGAGAGAGAGAATTACAGAGGCGGCTATACAATGCACTAAAACCCTAATCACCAAGGAGCAGTATTTATATGTCCTGCGCACAGGTCCAAGCCCAATAGAAAATTTGTCCATGAGCGCTACGGCTTGGGCCTATCGGCCCAATCCTCTGCTCCATAGACCAAGTCTCATTAAATTTCCCATTAAGAACCACGCAACATTGTTTCGGGTCGGGTCATCATCCGGATCAACACAAACTAGACTCCACAAAGAAAACCCAACACATACTTGTTTGTTTGTTTGTTAGTCCCACATGTGAGTCGGAGTCCCACACATGGGAGGGTGTAAATAGAGCTTGTATCCCATATCGAATTATTAAGACCGTCCAAATTTGGTTTATGTGCTTAAGGAGCCTCTCCATTATTATCAATTTGTTTGAGTTGGATGCTCTAACAGTATTGACTTTAGATTTGATTTTGTTGTAGATTATAAATTGTTTTGTGTTAATGTATGTAGATGTGACTGCCTCCGTCCTCTCCTTTCATTTCCCGTAAGAACTTTTAATGCATTAATTAAACATCTAGCAATGCAGTTGTACGTTTTCTTCTGGTGTTTGTTTCCTAGTACTTAATGTAGTTGTCATGTAATAAATTTTTAGGCATGGATCCTATTGCAAAACGATTCATGTGGGCAGTTATATCCCGTCTGTCAACCAGACGAGGGAAGACAGCTGTTATTCTAACTACCCACAGCATGAATGAAGCTCAAGCGCTGTGCACTAGGATTGGAATAATGGTACCTATCAAATCATTTACCTTGAAGTCATCGTTGTGATATACTACATAGATACTCTAATGGGACCATTCTTTGTTTTCCTTTGCATGCTCTGAAGGTTGGAGGGCGACTGAGATGCATTGGAAGTCCCCAGCACTTGAAAACACGATTTGGGAATCATCTTGAACTAGAGGTATACAGTACCTGTAGTCTTATGTACATGCATATTTAAATATATCATTCTACTGTCTCTTTCTCAGGTTAAACCTACTGAAGTTAGCCCCGAGGATTTGGAAAATCTGTGCGCAATAATTCAAGAAAAGCTCTTTGACATTCCTTCTCATCCTAGGAGCATACTCAGTGACCTTGAAGTTTGCATTGGGGGTGTAGACTCCATAACATCAGAAAATGCTTCGGTGGCAGAGATTAGCTTGTCAGAGGAGATGATAGTAATAATCGGACGCTGGCTTGGCAATGAAGAAAGAATAAGGACACTGGTGTGTGCACCTAATGGTTCTGTTGGGGTTTTTGGTGAAAAGTTGTCAGAGCAGTTGGTACGTGATGGTAAGTCTCCTCTTTCTTCATCGTTTCTATTACTCTTCAGAATGCCATACTGACTATGAAACATTTTTCTAGAGTTGTGTTTTTGTTGATATGGGATAAGCTTTAATACTGCCCCGCGCATACTACCCCCACTCGCACTGGGAGAGATAGACTGAAGTTTCAGGAGACAATATGAGAATAAGTGCACTTAATGTTATGAAAAATGGGGAATCAATTGCTGTCAAACTCAGTCTTGCCCGAGAGCCTTTTATACCTAAAATTTGATACCATGTTTATGCATACAACTCCAAACCAATTGACAATTTGTGGAGGGGCTCACAAGGCTCATATACTAGTTTGCAAGGGATTAGTCCTAAGAATGGTGTGTTTCAAAATGTTTCTATGCACTTTTGTGAGAAGACTGCCAATATGCATGCACCTTTTAAGGGCTGTTGGTTATTTACTGTCTTGTTTTTATAGGACAGAATTTTACTCCTTATATTTGATCTAAATGATGGGTTAGGATTGAGTCTTTGCTAGGGGAATCCTAATGACTTATTCAAGGAAGTTGTATCCTGTAGACTTTGACTCTTAACCAATTTTACCCTTTACAAACATTTCTCTCTCCCTTCTGTTTGGAGGGATATAGTGGATATTTAGGTGCCTTTTTTGTTAGCGCTCTGGTATCCTATCATTCCTGCTTGATTTCTTCATTTAATGAGATGTAATGCAGCACTAATTTGAAAAAATCTGAAGCAAGTAATACCCCTTAATTCATGAAAAATGGTGGGGGATGAACCATAGTACATTGGTTCGTGTCCCTGGAGCGGTGGAAGATGAACATCTGGTGAATAGCATTCTAATATGCTACACATAATAAGCTATTGCCAATAAGTGAAAAAGAGCCACCACCACTTACTGGATATTTTATGGTTTTATGGTGCTAATACCATACTGATAAAAGTATGGGTAGAATCATGCTGAAGCTGTAGGTATCAGACTTGCCCATTACAAAGCTTGATTTATGGTACTTTGGGTCTGGGACACACCATTCTAGCCACAATATTTTCCATCCGCAATTACCCTAGAAGAGTTCACGTGAATAATAATAGTGTCATTTGCTAGCCTTAGCCTATGTTTTGGTGTATCATCCTGCCAAATGGCTTCTCCTTGGTTGCATAGACAATTTTGTGGAAGTTTTTTGTTGCATCTTCACACATCTGAGCTTTGGGATTTAAACCAGCATCCTAAGAGATTGAAAAAATGTTATTGCTACTGTTCCTATACGACAAATAACTATGTAACTGGTATCCTGAGAAAAGCTCCTCCAACTTCTTTACAAGAGTTGGGAACATTCTTCCAGAGAAATCGTGTTTATTGCATAATAACCTTCATAAATCATGAGTTAAGGTTCTTTATGATTCCCATTGGAGATTTTGTTTGCCCTATAGAACTATTTAACCAAAGCTACGAATAGGATACATTTTTCTATTTTCAAGGAGGATTTTAGCTTTCCTTCTTTCCTTAAGGTGGTTGTTATAAGGGTCGAAATATCGTTTCAATAGATCGTTTCGGTGAGCTCGAAAACAGAAATATTTCGAAAATGCAATGAAAACGGAAAAAAAATATGAAGAAAAGCTTAATAATTGATTAATTGAGCATGTTTATTGAGTTAACATCCATTTTATACAAGATTACATCAAGTTGGAGGGAAAAAAAGGCTTGACAGAGGCGGAAATCACTTCAACTAGTTTCAAACATTTAATTTTCATTAAGCAAATACATTTTTACATAATGTTAAGGTCTCATAATACAAGTGAAGTGCTAATGAGTACATAACTACATGGCTACATCCATTCCGCTGTGGAGTGTCAAATAGACTCATAAATTGGGGCAAGGTAGTCACTTAGAGGAACTCCATATGTGGTATAAACATGACGACAATAGTTAGTCCAACAACAAGAGTTAGTCCAACTCATATAATTACAATAATATGAATCATACTCTGTCTTGAACTTCTGAGTCCTTAGCACTACATCTAATCTATGTGGAAACGAATGCATTAGTCCTTGCCCAACCTTCATCTTGCCTATATGAGGATGATGTCTGGGAGTTATAGCTAGATCCATAAACATATGTTGATGATTCTTATTCATATCCTCGTGAGTCATACCCCAATCCATAATCATATGAGGGAATGTCATATCCAAAATCATAACTGTATGAAGACGAAGAACCATAATTATGGTGTTCACTTCCACTTACACTCGTATTAGAAAGACCAACATTAATCATATCAACTCCATCCATAATAGCATCCATACCATGTGGAGTGATCGGATTTTGAGTACACTCACGTTGATGATCTCGACTTGAGTGTTGTTCATATAGAATCATTCGTCGAAAGTGTGTAGTACGTGTAAATCCTTCTTCTGCTATGAATACAACTCCATGAGGACTTTAGCTCCTCCTATGGTCCTACCTCCATGCGATAAAGTAGTGTAATCTGCTCACCACCGCCTCCATTGCTGCCACCATCACCACCACCACCACCATCATTATCTTGACCCCATCATCATTGCTATGATCACTATTATGATCATCATTAATACTACTACTAAGAGTGATAAGTTGCCTATGATTTGGTGGACCTCTCATTAGTCTCTCAAACTTTTCATCATCCATCGGTGAAGTATTTTTCCTTGTTTTACTTGATCCTTCTCCACCTACTTTGGATGTTGATTTCTGTGGTGACACAATACTCTAACTTTGACCTACTCCTCTATCATTATTAGAAAAACGATTTGTCTATGTTGTCAGGAAAGTGTTTGTTCTTGTTGGTTGCCCATCATCATCTAGTTTATCTAAAAGTGCATATAAGAAACATCTTAAAACCTTAAAGAAGAACATAAATAGAAAACCATGAGGATAAAATATTATATTTAAATTATCTACTTAATTACTTGTTTCACTTCTGGTTCTTCCCCTAATTGCAGCTTAGTCAACAAAACAATACATGCTCTCTCAAAATATTTTAACATAACTATCATGAATATGCTGATGTTGTATATTAAAATAGTACTCTCTTAAAATGAGATCAAAATACTAAAGTATTACCTCTACAAGTGCTTGAGCAGCCTTGTTTGGATTTGTCTCTAATCTAAACACAACAATTTGAAGCGAACTCAACAAACTTTCTAACACACTAACATCCTCTTCATATTGGTATGCAGGGTTGAAGTAATAAGTTACACAATATACTGGAATAAGTTAACTTGTGTCACATCCAAAATGATAACACACATGAATAATAAAAATAAATATTGTTAAGCAATAAGTTTACCTGTCATATGAATATGATGAATGGTTTATTTCTTCCATCTAGCATCAATGATATTAGGATATTTTTTACAAGATTTAGGAGCCACGACTTTGACGGCTTGTCTCGCTTGTTTCATTACTTCATATTCATATGATATTGTAGCTTTTCTTTCCTCATCCACCATTCTTAGACCTCTTGCAATAGGTGTATGCATATTCACCACCTTTTTGGCGTTCTCCCAAAACTTAGGATTTAGAATTGTCCTTTCTATTCTCTTTCCAACTGGATCCTTTGTTGACGAGTTCTACATCAATCTTTTGAAGTAAACATCATTTGCAAGCCATTTTTTTGTTCCAAAATACTTTGTAAGGCAATATAATTAGTGGCAAATCATGTTTGCCCAAGATGAATCAATTCCCCCGAACAAAATGTTCTCATTATATCTAAAACTTTGTTATGATTATAGATAAAATCGGTCACTCTTTTAGCTTGTTCTAGGACATTTTGAACCGTTTCAATCTTATTAAAATCATGCAAAATAAAATCCAAAGAGTGGGAAGCACAAGGAGTCTAATATAAGTGTGATCTTCTTTTCATCAACATTTCACTAGCCTGTTTGAATGCACTATCATTGTCTGTAATAATCTGAACCAAATATTTCTCTTAAAGCTCCTCAACTACATCATCCATCAACCCAAAAATATAATTATCATTTTTGTCATGGCCAGAACTATCAATTGTCTTGTGGAAGACAACTTTTTCATCATAGTATATCAAAGAGTTTTTTTTTTTCTTTTTCAGTAAGTCAGTTCATCTATTTCATTATCTAATAATGACCCGCCAATCTCATATGGAGTTTGGTCTTGAACACCCAGTCGAGCTAAGGCAATTTCATCAATTGATAAAAATTACCTTGAGCTTTGTTTGGTGAAATATTCTCATAAATGAAATATTTTGCAATGATATTTTTTGCCGACTTTGCCCATTTTTTGGGATTTTACATATGAGTTAGTTTGGCTTGCTTAACTTCCCTATTCCGATACATTGAAGGATCCATCTCTTAAATTGTGAGATATTTTTTTTTGCCCATCAACTTTTGTGATTTTCTTGAGAATTTATCCCAAGTTTTTTTCCCACCATGTCAACACGTCAAACCCCTAGATGTACCACTTTTTTGGGTTGATGGTCCAAAACTTCCTCCTTTAAAGCCCTGATCGGTTATATGTATGTCACAAAGAGATTGTTATTTTGCATATTCAATATCAGTTCTCTCTTCTATATCCATACCATCATTTGAATACTCATCAAAAGAAAAAAAATTGATACAATTTCTTCATCTTGATATACCAATTAAATTTTATCTCATTTTTTTCGTTTATCAGTCACTTCTGCACTTTCATTCTTGTTACGATTTACGAAACCCCTCATATCTCTTGAAATTTCTAAAGGACACTTCTCATATTATTTCACATTATTATAACCGTCTGCCAAGTGTTACATCAAACGTGACACACCGCAACCCTTTATTATTTTATGGCAAAGATTGCACATTATATGTTGTCGATTATCCTCAATTCACTCGCCATAATTTCTTCCAGTATCACGTTCTTTTTTCTTTTTCTGGATTGATTCAGTAACCCCATTTTCTGACATCAAATTACTAAGAAATACTATTCCATTAATATTAAAATCATTGCATAAACATTTTTTACACACAGAAATACTTAATTTCATATATTTAACAATTAAGTTATATATACCATAAAATTAATTGTAGTTATTTAACAAACAAGGTATATTGTTAATATACCAATTTAGCAAACAATAATAATATACAAGAATATAAGGGAAAAGGGAAAAAAAAAGGAGGAGATTATAACAAGGTTTATTAACAATGATAAAAGAAAAAAAAAGGGAGGGGGGGGGGGAAGGGCATTAACTTAATTAACAAATATAAAAACATGACAAAAAAAATACGAAGATAAAAGAAAAAAAGGGGGGAGGAGTTAAAACAAATGTTGCTTCTCACATCTCAGCAGAATGCACGCGAGAGAGAGAGAACAGATGCTGAGATGTAGACTTACGAGAGAGAGAGTGAGAGAAGATCTGAGACTCATGAAGACCTGCCAGCCCCATCCCCACCTAGATTTGCAAATCTGAGAGAAAGAGGGTGCAATATCCATTCCAGATCTGTATATCAAACCGAGAAACAAACTCGATGAAGGCCCAACAGAGAAGAAGGAAGAAATAGATAAGAAAAAGAAAGGAAAAAATTCATACCTGGCTAGATCTAGACTGTGGGAGTGGTGGGTGGCTTAGATATGCTCAGATATGGACTCAGGCGATAAATTGATGAACTCTTATCCTTTCGATTTCTAAGTGTGTTCTATGTCTCTCTATCGCCCGGTTTCTCTCTCTATTATGCTGAACGATAATATTATGATCTTGGAATGACAATTTTCTGAGCTCTAGATAGGGGAGAATGCCTTTCTTGGTGTGGACCAGTAATTTTCTGATACCAGTCGAATCAAGGTAATGTTTCGACCGAAAGGGTTCGTAATAGTGACGTTTCACTCGAAACTTAGGAATTTTTGGTTTACACTCGTGTTTCGTGTCGGTGTGTTGAAAATTCAAAACGTTTTAGACATTTCGACATGATATTTTCGATCCTTGGGTTGTTGATATTCGTATTAAGTGTGCTACATTATTCAGTCTAACACTCGCATACCACGAGTGGGGAGCTCAGTTAGCATTTAAAAAATCTTCAAAGAAGGGATTGCAATTGTGTGTAAAGAGAGGGTGTATCCCACCTGTAATGATTAGGTCCCCCATGGTAGGTTATGTGGCTAATGGACCTCTCTACTCATTTCCAACATGTTTTGGATGGATATTGGCATCATAGTATCACTGTATAAGAACTAGGTATTGAGTGGTAAGTGGGTCAAGTCTCTTATCCATTTGAATTTTTCAGTATTTGTTTGTTTGTTTGTAAAGTGAGCTTGTGTCCCATATTGAATGATTAGGGTTACCAAAAGTAGGTTTATGGGGTTAAGGGGCCTCTCTATCAGTGTCATTTTTTTGACCGAACTATCAATGTCAATTGACTTTGGGTTGGCTGCCTCTAAAAGTATACAACATAGAGAACAATGTCTTTGATTCTTCTTCTGAAATCACAGATTCAAAGGGTGAAGAGAATAAATGAGTTCCAATTATGTAACAACTTTTGGAAGAGATTCTTGAGGTGTATTGATTGGTAATTCTTAGAGGGTTGTTTTTCTTTTTTGGAACGTAAAGATGTTAGAAGTTGGTATTTAGAGGCAATCTTTCACTGCTTTGAATGGTGTCTTGGTCCTCTTCATTCTCTTGACTGCGTGTGTTCTTTCTTCAGTTAGGCAAATGCTTGACCATAGTTACCAGAAATTGCTAAATGCCTGATGACCCATAATCTGGGTACAACAATCTCAAATGAAGTTAGTTTGCGATTCAGATCACTTAAATTTTTGATCCCAAGTTGTTATACTATCCCCAAATTGATTTGTTTTAGAACATGTATCATAAATATAAAATAAAAATTAATAAACTATGTATGCGTGGATATATAATTATATATAATTTTGAATAATAGGAAATCAAGCACAGTTGTAAAATAAATAGTAGTTGATTGTGTTTATGGATGTATTATTATATATAATCTCGTATAATAGTGAAAGCAATACGAGATTATACGAGAATATTGAAAGGTAGGAGTTACTGAAGGACAACAATGTTGTATAAGACGGAATGTTAGGCAATTAGGAAACAACATAGTGACAAAATGAGTATAGTAGAAATAAGAATGTTGAGGTAGATATGTAGAAAAATTAAAAAAAATAGAATATAAAATGACCGTATTAGAGAAATGGTAGGAGTAGTTCCAATTGAGGACAAGTTGAGAGAGAATAGATTAAGATGGTTTGGTCATATTCAACGGAGGCCGATGGAGGCAATGGTTAGAAAAAATGATAGAATTTCTCTTAATGGTACTAGGTGTAGGGGTAGACTTAAATTAACATTGAACGAAATAATAAAAAAAAATATGAAAATACTTAACTTAAATGAGAGGATAGCGCATGACCGAAATGAATGGCAAAGACGGATTCATATAGTCGACCCCAAATGATTGGGACATAAGACTTGGTTTAGTTTTGTTTGGTTTGGTTAATAGTGAAAGCGATCTAGCTAAGGGTTTCAAAACCAATTGTGATCCAAAGCACAGTATAAACTACGCCTACCTTTATTGTACTACGTACCTAAGAAAGTGTCGTAATGCATATCCGTACTCGTACAACATCCCAAACCGACCCACAATCAAGGTAACATTGTGCCTGCCTCCTCCTGCTAGGTGTCCATAATTAACCACTCAACAACTTTGAAATTGATTAATAATAAACTGGCCTTACCCCAGGACATGAGGTGTCTATGTTCTTTCATCATTGGCATTCTAAGCACGATAAATTGGACTTTGGTTCTTGTAGACGGTATATATGGGTAATTTTATTTCTTGACTTCCCTCAGTTTTTCTCAATTTTAAGGAATGATTTCAATGATATAATAATCATTGAAAAGTTTCACCTAACACCATGAAATGAGTTATCCTATGCTCAGTGTTTTCTCAATAAAATGCACTCGTATTCTTACATATTGACTTCTCTCATCAGTTTAACCAACTGATTGTCATAAATATTCTGTTATTCTTCGTATAGCATTTTTTAAGCACTCTTGATCTTTTTGCCCAGGTCAATTGGTTGTTCACTTCCATTTTCCTCTTTTTGAACCTTTTGCCTTTCTTTGTGTTGCTCCATTCATTTACCTTTGTTCTTTAATGTACAGGTGGTATCCCACTTCCAATATTTTCTGAGTGGTGGTTAGCCAAAGAGAAGTTCTCAGTGATTGATTCATTTGTTCTATCTTCATTTCCTGGTGCAAACGTCCAAGGTTGCAATGGCTTGAGTGTTAAATATCAGGTAAAATTCATGTGAAAATATAATCTGTCACTTTTATCTTTATATTATAGATGGAATATGCATTGTTTTGTCATCAGTTAGAATCTATGTTGCCCTGTTTGACTGGCGAAGACAGAGAATTAATTTCATCATATCACATAGAAGTAGGTCAGGTCCATTGTTATTTTCCTGGCCTTAATATTAGCAATGTTCAAATAGATCATATATTAATAAAAGAGGACTTTATTTTTTGTTGATCATTTAATTATTTGTATAAGTTTTTTTTCTCCTTGTCCTACAACTCATGGAAGAGCGGAGTTTTATGTTAGTGTAAATGATCTTCTGGTAAGGCGTTTTACGTACGGTAGAAATGGTGTCAGGAATAAGATGTTACCTTGCCACCAGAGCAATGGAAGATTGATGTGGTTTCTAACTAGGACCAAAATTTTGTGTCGTTTCGACTGCAGATTTTCTATTCTAATAATACCAAAGTCAATCAATTATTGAAAAGCAGAATTTCCATGTGTGAAATATTTCAGGATGTTTTTGAATTGAAATCCCAATGTATCGATTCTGTTTTGGACATGTTTCCAAAATGTTTCTGTTTCTGTGTGGACTGAAGCTACGCAATGAATCAAAAATTTGGTACTCAGTGTCCAACAATGTCACCTTGCTCAAGGAAATGGAGAATTTCTATGGTTTTTAGCATTTTCTTGTTGCAGTTAAACTTGTGTAAACTAAAGTAAAGATAAGAAAAAGATAAGGAAGATGGAGAAAGACAAAGTGGGCTGCTAAAAGAGAGTAGAAAGTTAGGGTTCTCTTCCTGATTAACTTATATTTATATTCACTTAATGTCTCGAAGTACAAAAATACCCTTCATCTTAAAGATGGAAGCGACCACATTTCTGACAGTCGCAACTGTTGGATTTTGTTTCCTCCTGAATATCATTTTAGACATTTTGTTTTGTGACATATATAGTATTAGTCTAGGTAAATCTTTGAAAGTTGACTTAAACAGACACCTAGCACAATTGTGAATCTTTACTAGCAAAATTTTCACTTCTGGAGAACTGCAGGATTAGCAGATCATGGATATAGGTAGCAAATTTTCTATTTTCTATTTTGCATTGTTATTGAGAGCCATCTCATGTTTTGCTGATTCAAAACAAGCCAGTCTGGAGGACTCCTTTCATTTTTTTTCAGGTTTATGAATTCCTTTCATTTCTTCTGTCAATAAGCTGTAAGGACTTGGCAGAAGGTGGCACTGAAACCTATGTGGCACCCACCATTGCTTAAAACCAAATGCAGAAATGAAAATCTTGTAGGTTTTTTGCTACATTTTCCTCAGGAAACCCGGAAAAGATAACATGGATGTGTACATCTTCAAATCTCGTTTGTCAGTTCACCCCAAAAAAAAAAAAAAAAAACCAAAGAAAAAACCCAAAGGAAATAAAAAAGCGAAACTCCTTTGTCAAGTTTGTCCTAGTTGCAGATGACAGTACGAGACAGGACAATTTTGCTGTCCATTTCTTAACAAAGATTCTGGAAGATGATTTTACAGGTATTACATTGTCAGATTGACTATTCTCACAATGTGAAAGGATAATTTTGCCGTAGGTAAACACGAACAAATGAAATATTGCCTAGGTGCATATGCTAACAATTGTGGATGCATCTGCATACTGTGCTCTACATTCTCGCTCCCTAATCCCGGTACTTATACATCAAATTTATTGCAGTTGCCGTATGGAGAAGACTTCTCACTTGCCGATGTTTTTGGGCTTGTAGAGCGAAACAGGTGAAATACTTCAAATCTTGTATTTATTTTACTGTACTTTTTTCTACTAATCATGCTGACTCACACTCAGATACCGGGATCATATGAACCGGGGTCGCATGACCCAAAATGGGGTGACTTTGCGATCCAGAGTGCTCACAAGTCCCGACCCCAAATTATAATTCAAACCACAAATTGATTCATGATTTACATAATCTCACATCATGACCCCAGCCCCAAATCACAACTCTAACTTGGTATTTCTTTATTTTGGTGTTCTTTAAACTTATATTTTGATAATATTGATCAGAAATATAAAATAAATATTTATTAACTACGTTATAAGGATATAATTCTATATAGAAGTTTCAAAACAAACGATGATCCAAAATAGCAAATCAAGTTTACACCCACCGTACCACATATTGGAATAAGTAAGTACCGTACCACGTACCAAATCGATCCACGATCTAGTTAACATTCCTCACACTTCTTTTTTATTTTTTTTTCCTCCAGAAAGCTACTAAGCATAGCTGAGTACAGCGTCAGCCAATCCACCCTTGAAACAATTTTCAATCATTTTGCAGCAAACTCCTGAGGTATCATCTAACCAATTTATGTACATTGGATTCCCTCATTTTTTTCAAGGGGATCCAAAGGTGTAATTTTCTTCATCTCACGTGTATAATGTGGAGTCAAACTTTGTAGCTGTTGCAAATCGCAGCTTTATGCGCATTGTACATACTTAAATGTGTATTTATATACCTGGATCTAGGAATTATTAAGTGGCCTGATAGGTATGTTTTAGAGGAACTTAAGTTCATTTTGGACTTCTTTATTTGGGTAGGCAAATTGTGATCCCAGTTGTCGCATGTCCTAAACCAGCTTTGTTGTCAAAGGGGATTATTTGTTACTTATATATGCTTTGAGTTAATGAGTAAGCGATATTTCTGTTCGACTGTATGAGATGCAATGACAAACATTATTTTTGAAAATTAATCGTCTAAATTGTGCATTGATTTAACATAAGCAATGAAAAGGATATTATCCAGTTTGGTCTATACTCGTGAAATGGCAAAAGTAATTGGTAGTCTCCTTTGATAAGTTGAGAACCACAACTATATTTGGCGTAGTTCAGTATTTCTAGATATATCTTCTGATTTGTATCATCCTTCCAGAAGAACGAAAACCTCAAGAGAAGGGAAAGAAAGGAGATATGAAAATTTCTCTATTACATAACACATCTATGATGCATTCTGTCATTTGTTATTGGACTCTGCTGCATGGTTGGCGCCTATACTTAATGTGGTTATTTTTGTTGAGATTTTAAATGCATGAATAAGTGTGTATGTTCCAGTGGCACTTAGTGCGCCCCGTTAAGGGTCTTGCTTGACGCTTGCAAGGGTTATGTCCTAGATTTGATTCACGGGGAGTAGACTCTTGACTTATTTCTGGCAGTTTGGTGGGACTAGGGTGCAACTATCCCTCATCGAGGCCCTAGGGCTTCCTCAGTAGGTAAGGGTGGTTATTGTCACACCCTAGTAGAAATTTCGCATCTCGCCGCCTCTCCCCTTACTAAAAAAGAAGAAGAAGAATAAGTGTGTACTGTGTGTGTAGAATATCCAGGACGCAAAAAATGAATACCGATGAAGTGAAAAGTAGATATGCATTCAAATGAGATGGAGGAGACGATATTTGTAGTTGATTTGATGAGAATCAACTCAATTGTCTTTGTGAATATTGATGACCAGACCATAATGTCATTTTTAACGAGGACATGAATACGAATTGTTTTAAACTGGTAACAAATATAAATAAATAAAAGTACTTGAAAGGATCGAGTATAAGAATAATGACGATCTAATGAGAAACTCTGTTGGAGTTATTTCCTAGTTTGGGGTTATTTCCTAGTTTGTTAGGGTTTTCCTTATTTTACCTAATTTGGAGTTATTTCCTAGTTTGGAATTATTTCCTAATTTGTTAGGGTTTTCCTTATTTTACCCTTATTGTACTTTTATTTTTGACTATATATATGGGGGCTCTACAATTGGTTTGTATCCCTTTCTTTCTTCTAAATATTTCAAGTTGGTATCAGAGCATGGTTTCGATCCAAAATATATTGTAGCACCACAGTAATTTAGTTGGAGAAAGAATATATTCTTGGATTAGGGTTGCTGATTTTTTGAGGTTCTAAGGGCTGTGAACAGTGTCTCGGTACTGTTCACGCGCTGTGAACAGTGCCGAATTTGACTGTTATGGGTATTTGATTTGCAAAGTTGTTGAATTGATTTGTGACGAACTTTGGATTGTTTGACTGGGTTCTTTTGAAAGTTATGGAATTTGGGTTGTCTAGTTACTGGAATCTGATTTAGCAACTGTTTTCGTTAAAACCCCAATTTGTTGGTTCTTTGCCTTCGTGCGTCTTCGTGTTTCGCGCTCTTTGACGTAGTGTCGCAGCTTCTAGACTTTTAAGAGGGGTTGAATCCTCTTCTCCGTTGATCTGCTCTTGATGCAGTAGATCCATTATTTATATTTACGGGAGCTTTCTGGACCTTCTTTATTTGTCACTATTGGTCGACTGGAGGTATATTGTTCTCCCTTATTTTATCTCTCTATTTATTTTAGAGATTTTTTCGTTGATCTGCTCTTGATGCAGTAGATCATTTATTTATATTTCTTGGATTTCTGGGCACCGTGACCTGATTTCCTAGACAAATTAGCATGATGTACCCTACCTGTTTGACCCAGAGTTTGACACAACTTCTCCATAAGAGGATATATATCTGGAGGATGATATATATGGGTTAGCATGGCGTACTCCTGTTTGACCCGATCTTTGAACCAAAACGTCTACATAGGAGGATAGATGGGTTAGCATGACGAACTACTCCTATTTCATCCTGGTTTGAAACCGATTTTCTCCATAGGAAGATAGATAGGTCATATATATATAATACTTGTTTGCAAGCACTTCCCAAGATAAACGATTGAGTAGGAATAAATAAGTAAATAAATAAGATCTTAATCATGAATTACCCTCCAAGTTTTGCTCAATTTTCCTGGTAATGACTCTCTGTAATAGGAGACCTGTCAATTGTATCGGATGAGGCAGGTTCGTGTCGAGTTTTAGTAGATTTATGTCAAAAAAATACTTTACTCATACTCGATTCGTTTTGTATGTAACGAATCGTGTCAAATCAGGTTTGTGTCGTGTATGAAACGTGTATAATTGGTATATACACGAGTTGTATCATGTATTTCTTCTGATTAGTTTTATCCATACTAAATTCGATTATTAATTGTGTTGTGTCGGATCTACTCGTTTATTAAATATGTGGCTTAAGGAAAACTTAAACCCTCTAATTTTATGTCGTATTAACAGAGTGTATCAAATTTTGACACTCTAATGATATCAATGGAAGTAGACGACTGAGTCCTTACATTGACTTGAATAAATAAATGGAAATCACTGTTGATTAAATCTTCATATTAGTAAATGTGAACCAATGAAACTCACTATCGATGGAGTGTTGAAAAAGAGAACACCATATTTTTTTTTCTTGACAATACACAATACCACCTTTCTTTTTACACCATTGAAGAGTGAACCCATTTTAGCATTGACTCTATTGCTGGTCTATACATTGTGATTGAAGTTCAAAGATGTCACTCTCTCTATTTGTAGAAAATTATTAGCCAATTTTCTTCCTTCTAGAAAGATGGTGCATGGGGGCGGCTGGTTTTGATATTTTCTTTCACACAGAAGAAAATGAAGAATATTAATCCTGTTCAATTGAGAGGTAAACTAGTTTGCAAAGATGGAAGTTTAAATTTTGAGTCTATTATGGGAGTCATTCTTAGGTATATATGTTGGTGATTATCTTATGCATGTGAGACGTAGACATTGGGCTTGTTTGAAGTTGGTTCAAAACCTTAGTTTTTTTGGTTTCAGAGGAAAAAAAAAGCTTGGTTTGTTTGGACCAGGATTTATTAGGCGGTTTTTTCACCAGTTTTTTGGGCAAAAATAACTTTTATCAGCACTAAGAAAAAACTAAAAAATAGGGCTTATCCACGGGCTTCCAAGGAAAAGTTGGTTTTTTCGAAAACATTTCAAACGGTTTTAAGAATTTTTTTAACTCTGACTTTTTTCATTTCACTTTTCAAACTTTTGTTTTGCACTTAAAAAAATCAGCTTCAAACAGGTTTATTGTATATAGCTAGGATAATTAGTCGGGATGCTCTAAGAGGTCTGATGACCGCCTAGTTAATAAGGGAAAAAGCACAATGCTTATTCAACATGATTGTGGATGACTTGTTGAAATGGAATTTTATTTGTTTGAAAAAATTGAAAGAGAAAATTGGTATGATAATTGTCTTGGTTTAGTTGCAATTGTTGTCTTGTGTAGCTAAATGTGGGACAACCAAGAAAAAATGGGGAAAAAAGGAAAACAATTAGGGGGAAGGGGATCAATATGTCAATTCACAAATTATAATGAAAAATAGGGCTCTAAAATCAATTTAAAATTTATTTGGTTTTAAGACATTTTAATTGCTAAAAAATGGGCCAAATGGATATATCAAACTCTTAATTGCATATGCATAATATTCTCAATTAGAAACTTCAAACAAGTTGTATCCAATGACTACTCTCATGGGATCCGGAAGAGGTAAATGATAAATAGGGTAGTTAATTCGTATGGATGTACTACACTTGACTGTGGGTTTGACTTCCAATTATATACGTATTGTTACATATGAAATTCATTATTTTGGACAATCGTAGTAATTATTGACTACACATTAAATTCGCATTTGATACAATTATTTTCAAACACTCGATGATTAAAGTATAAGTATCTTAAGGTGAAAATTCAAACTTTATCTACCGATCACACGTGCCCTACGTCATGTCTTGAGATAAGGTAATGAAGAAGATTCAGAAATGTGAAGAAAGTATAATGGAAATAAAAAAATGGTTTGATGTTGACTAACAAATGGAATTACGCAAGTTGTTCGTTGGTATTATGGGTCTGTTTGGTTAGAAAGAAAGAAACAGTGGAAAGCGCAAGTGTCTTGAAATAATACAAATATGAAATACGTACATATTCACTGAATCTTTCGTGACTTATCTTTTTATAATCGTGAATAAAAAGTATATGATAACGTACAATTTATGCATGAACTATCTTCACAGTTCATTTTACTTTCTCCTTCACCATCTTATCTTAAGAAGAATAAAACTTCACACTTTAGTAATACATTCATATCTTTATCTGTATATGTATAAGCCACTTAGTTTTAAGTGGCATACTTATTTTTTTTTTGGGGGGGGAGGGGAAGGGGACTTGAACTTTTGACCTCAAGAAGGCAAAACTTTTACGAGACAAGCAGTACCATTGGACTAAAATCCCATTGATTTCTACATTTCTATTCATTTGCAAGACTGTGATAGTAGAACCCTTGCACTTTCACTAATCTTTCTCTTTCTCTCCCTCTCTCCTTGAACCTCCAACCTCACACCAAACAGCTTTAATGGCCTCTCATCCTCCTCCTCCTCTTTCTCCGAATTCGTATACATGGCCACCAAATCAAGGAGCTCCTTGCACTTCTTTTTCATGCTTGAAAGCTCTGTGCTTAGGACCCCATTCTCTCTCTTGAGTCGTTTATTCTCATCGACAAGGGTTGTGTAACCAGAAGATGATGAAGTTGAAGATGACCTTTGATCTTCGTCGGATTCTTTTGGTGTGGATTGGTTTTGTGCAGCAGTTTGTATCTTGTTGGTCAATGCTTTTCTACGACGAATTTCGCAGAGGAGATCTTGTTCACCCTTGCGAAACATTTTGTTGCAAAATTCCCACCTCGTAGTTGCTACTTTTCGAAACCCCTACAAAACATAATCCATGAGAGATAAAAAATGAAACAGTTCAGTAAAGAAAATGGGACTTTAGGAACTATCAAGGGGTGAAAAATGTCTTTTTCATCGGCAATTCTTGCCCGCATACTTTTCGAACATAACGAAATAGCTGAGCGAAAGCATTGAATAAGCGAATTTCTTTTTTGTTTGTACTTGTTACTATAATTCCTTCATCTTCATCGTTGTTATATATATATATATAATTCTATACTTTTGATGGTTTCTAGTATTGTCTTCAATCTCTATTAAAGAATTTTTACTGGTATATATATAATTCTATGCTTTTGTTGGTTTCACGGTAAATATTTTTAAATTGTTGTGTTTTGTTTAACTGTAATCCTTTCCCACCAAATTAGATAAAATATTGTGAAATTATTTTTTTGAATATAATATCATCTTTAAATAGGAAGTATAAAGTCAGTCAAAAGGAAGTGTTATGATTAACCCACAGACAATAATTTTATTTTTTATTTTATTTTATTTTATTTTATTTTTTAATAATTTTATTTAAAACCTTGATAAATGAACATAAAAAATTAAACTAAAACCAATAACTTGACTACACTAAAAAGTCGCAGTAACTTATATATGCAAATGATTTTGGGGTAAAATAATAAAATAACATTATATTATTTGACTGGATTATAACCACCTCCTAGGCGGTATTAAAATTTGTTTAATATTTGATTTAGTACTATGCATAATATCGAGTGACTTTTAGCATCCAAATATTATACAAACACGGATTAAAGTAATTTAATCCTATATGATTCCTTAATACTTTCTATAGTACCACAACTAAACGAGTCCGTATTATACACTAGACCAATAGAGGAAAGAGATGAGCAATGAGTGAACTAGACCAATGAAAATGGACTAAGGTTTACTTGTTAGTCAATCCCGCCTATTACAAGGCTCCACGATTACAGAAGCAAAAGCGATGTGCCAATAAATACAGACACATATATGCACAGACACATTTGATAGTCAGTGGTTTGGTGGTTTTGATGTGGATATTGTGTGTGTGTGTGTGTGTGTGTGTGTGTTGGGGGGGGGGGGGGGGGGGGGGGGGGGGTTGTGTTTTGTCAAATAATAGATAGATTTCTTTGATGGCATCTTTTGACTATTTTGTTACTCAACACTCATGGTCTACAATCCTATGTTGAAACTTGAACCCAACGTTAAAGTCATTGAACAACTTAATACTTTCCCAAATCTTGTCTCTACTATTCTAATACAAAAAAGAGAAATTTCAAAGTTAGGTTCGAAAAGAATAGTAAGACCTTTGCTTCCATGAAAGGACAAAGACTATCAAGACCAAGAACAAAATTTCATTGAGATAAACTCACCTCCTCACAGAATCAGTGGTGTATATAACTATTTAAATTTGAATTTTGGTAATCCTTTGGAGTTAGATCATAACGAATTTATCGTTCATGAATAACTCTAATCCCGATATGGATGGTTTACCTTTGATCGAACTGAGGAGTGAATTAGTCGAAGTATGCGTAAGTTGATTCGGACACTCTTCGCCGTTAAACTTAAATTGTTTTTTTCCAAGGTTAAGAGGATCATCCGTGATGTATGTAAACAAGTTTACACAGTCAATCAGAACCAGATGATGTGTATTTTTTTTTTTCCCCTAAGACCAAAGTTTAATAAAGATCATCCTAAGAAAACTAGTTTATCCAATCAATCCTTCTTAGCCTCGATTAGACACGGACAGTTTCAAAGAAATGGCGATTTTTCAAGTTGTAAGAGTGATGTAGAAAAGAAAGTTTGTGTTAAGAGTAACATACATAAGTATTGAGTTGCCTGACAAAGCTAGAGAAGTTGCTGTGCTTGAAGAGTGTTGGAAGCAAATCTCTGGCGAATTCCGCCGGTTGCCACACCACAAAACCACTCCCGTCGCCGTTCCACGACACGATTTCATCGGTCTCACGATCCTCCACTAGCATGTAGGTTTTCAACAAGAAAGGTGGTGGTGAAGATTTTCTCACATATTCTAACAAACCCTTTTCAAATTCAAGCTCCATGATCACATCAAGAGAGAGAAAGAGGTATATATATATGTGTGTGTGTGTGTGTGTATTGTGTAACTAACTAACAAGAAGAAGAAGAAGAAGGGTGGTGATGATGATTTATTGGGAGTAGAAGAGAAGAAGGGCAGTTAAGAACTCCCAACCCCAACAATAGAAACCCAAGACGACTCCGCAGTTCATGAGAAATGCAAGAGCTTTTCTCTCTCTCTCTCTCTCTACGTAGAAAGAAATGGTTTGAACGTATGTTTTATGTTAAACTCCTCTTTTATAGTTGAGTTACAAACTTGGGATACCCTATGTGTATTCTGTGATAATATTTCTATCATATATGCACAAAGTCAACACTTGTGTGGTTGAAGATTTTGAGTTCGGATATCAACCAAACTTTAGAGGCTGAAAGTTCTGCCAATCACAATCACATGATAAAATTCCAACGATCAAATTTAATTACCTCCTTGTTTAACTTGTGTTTGATGTTTGTCTAATGAGATCTTGAAAATCTTAGTCACTCGTTCCTCGTCGTGTAATTATAACATCTTGAAAACCAACAATACTTACTAAGATGACTATGATTACAAGGTGTGGACCCACCAATAATATATGACTTTTGATGGATTTCTTATTTCATTGTTGTACTAGAGGTTACAAGCGAACGAGATCAACTAACAATTCAAACGGACTAAGTTATGATTCAATGAGATTGGCATATTTACACGAATTTTCTTTTTTTTTTACTTGTAAAAAAGAGGAAAGGGCGATAAGTAGGTAATAACTTTCCCGGAGTGTGACCATAAGAGTTTCGCCACTGTGGAATGTTCAGTTTGAACTATAGCTACTAACCCAAAAAGGTAACCTGTCACCATAACACCACCAAAATCAAGCAGTAAATCGTGTTGCTTTCATGAATGGAACTCTGTTTGATAATCACATGGGAATCAAGGACAGCCTTCAACAAGTACGACTTACCACTAGACAATCAACTCGGGTGGTATATACACGAATTTTCACTTAAACTTTTTAACTGCAATTTTTTTCAAATATTATTTGATAGGGACCCAACTATATCAAAAAAATACCCCAACATATAATAGCATTATTTACCTCATTGGTACATGTGGCTGCCAATGACTAAATTGAGTGTAGATTGTCTTATTGTTTAATTTTCCACAAGATTAGCATTTGTTTAGTTAATGTAGGTGTGATGGTACTGTCCCAAAGTCCTTTCTCTTAAATTCTTACATGAAAATTCCTCTCTATTCCAAATTTTCTTACTCTTGATTTTGATTTTTGTCTTCCATTCTGATATAATGTCTTTGGATCTTTCTTGGCTTGAAATGACTGTTTTGACTTTATTTGCACTTCTTTGTCTAAGTTTCTGTACATAAGTAGTCTTGGACCCAGTTGCAATCTAGCGCGTGTAAAGACTTATCCACCACTTTGGACTTTGGAGTGGATTTTAATTCGAATCCGATCCGGTATACAATCAGATATCCTAAATTTGAATTTTGGTAATCTTTTGGAGTCAAAATATGAGAGATTTGTCCTTTATAAATACCATAATCCCGACGTGAATGATCTGTCTTTAACCGGACCAGTGAGAAAATTAATTGAAATGCGCATAAATTGACTCGAACATATATATATATACTAGTCATAACTCGTATCTGAAGACACGATGAAATATAAGATTCTTACATTCAAAAATTGATCTCACTATACCAAATTTAAAATTAATTTATTTGCTTACATTATTTAAAATTAATTTCTACCTATTATTTTCTTAAAAATAGAGTCCAAATTTTATCAAAATGCATAACTCGACAAATTTTTTTCAACATGTGTACATTATCGTGTATGGTTAATATATAAAATAAAAGTTGTGTTAAACTACAAATTAACCAAATATTAAATGATTGAACATGTGATAGAATTGGATAACGTAATTTTTTCGGGAGGAAAATATATAGGGGATAAAGATTCAACTTGTTAGCTAATTTATTATATACTAGTCATATCCTGTGCCTGAAGACATGAAAAAATATAAAATTAAAGTTGCCAAAAAATTGATCTCATTATATTAAATAACAATTTTTTTCCTTCATTTCTTTGCTTACATTATTTAAAATTAATTTCTACCTATTATTTTCTTAAAAATAGCGTCAAAATTTTATCAAAATACATAACTCGACAAAAATTTTTCAACATGTGTATCCTATCGTGTATAGATAATATCTGAAATAAAAATTATATTAAATTATAAATTAATTAAATATTAAATGATTGAGCATGTGATAAGATGGGTGATGTGATAGAATTGGGAGGAAAAATATATAGGGTATAAAATTCAACTTTCTATGTGATTTATTATATAGATATACTTAGTTAGATTATTAATAAAATTTATATGAAATTAAAAAGAAATTATTTAAATAGAATGATTGGTTGATTATATATAAAGATTGTAACTCTATTGTATTAAAAAGTTTAATGACCTTGCATTTGATAAATAAATAAGAGATATGACAATCTTATATAGATGAGTGTTGGCAAAGACACATGTTTGAATGTGCTTAATGATCAAAAGGAAGAAAAAAAGAAAGTGAATGTGCTTTAAGATTAGACTACTAAAGTGACTCATATATATCACCATCAATCTAGAGACTCAAAAACAATGCAATGACTCACGATTAATTATTATTGTGTGGAACTAACGTCTTTATGACGGTTTATTCGTAATTATTAGATCATGCCACAAATACAAGAACAGTGGGTCACTATTAGAATTGAGAATCACCATTTGAATCTTACGATTCGAACTAATTATTACAATGATATCATATACAACTAAAAAAATTAATATTAGCGATGATTTTTTGAATGATCTTGTTGAATAAAATTTTCAATTTTGTTACTATTTGACCCTCTCGTGATAAAATTTTGGTTCTATCCTGAAATGTCTGTCTTCCAAACCGCGTTATGTGAGTAGAAGGGTCTGGGGTTGAAGAAGAGGTGATATTCAAGGTCTATGGACGCGTTGGGAAGCTTCTGTTTGGTTGGGGGCAGCTCAGCTTTCTTGACCTTCATTCATTCCATCCATTGCTCATTTTAAATACACAAAAAACACCTCTCTCTCTCTCTCTCTCTCTCTCTCTCTCTCTCTCTCTCTCTCTCTCTCTATATATATATATATATATATATATATATATATATATATATATATATTTGCTGGTTTTGTCTAAGTCCCCGCTCACCAACCACAGCTTGTTTTCCCACTTAAAACCCATAGTTTGGTTACTAGTTTAGAGTATGAAAAGTGTTCCAACGTAAGGCAAAACCTTGACTGAGATATGTGATGTACAAGACATTCTAGTAGTTTTTGTTTTCAAGAGTCTACTTGGTAGATAGTCTCACTTGATCCATAACAACAGTTACAATGCTCATGAATAGTCTGATAGTATGGTACTAGCTTAGGACAAATCATAAACTTGAATGTTTGACGCAACTGGTGGAGCCATTAAAGGACTAGGGTGGACACGTGCCCACTGCCCACCCTAAAGCCCCGGTTTCTGGAGACTTTCTGTAATACTCAAAATCGAGTATTAATAGTGTAACATTTATATTTTTTAAAAATAATATAGTTTTATTTTTTTCAATTACGTAATTTAAAATTAAAGTGAACAAAGAAAAAATAAAAGAGAGGTGGGGGTAGGACTGTTAATCAAACTGAACTATTCGAGCTTGACTTGAGTTCGGCTCGTTCAGGCTCGATTCGTTTTCTAAACGAGCCCAAACTTAAACAAATTTTTAAGCTCGTTTAGAAAACAAGTCCTACAAGCTCGGCTCAAACTCGATAGACTCGACTCGTTTATGAACAAATACTCGGGCTCAACTTATTTTTGACTCGTTCAGACTCGGCTCGTTTCCTAAACGAGCCAAACTTGAATAATTTTTTAGGCTCGATTAAGAATCAAGTTTTTCAAGCTCGGCTCGAACTCGGTTCGAGCTCGTTCGACTAACAACCCTAGGTGGGGGCGAAAAAAAAATATAAATAGGTGTGTATTAATAGGGTTGTCAGACATTGATAAATGTGTTTGTTAAATTGATGTTTTTGAGCGGAAAAAAAAAATTGGATGAATTTTATACCATTAAATCAAAGAAGATAAAAATCAAATCAACCTGCAAGGGAGTGAAGAATTATTGATGAATTCCTTCAACCTGGAGAGTATTTTGATCCAATCTCTTATACTTTGATCCTTATTTAGGCCTTCTTAACAGTGATACCACCCAAGTTGATAGTCAATCGTACCCGTTTAAAATCGTCCCTAACTTCCATGTGACTATCAAGTAGAATTCAATTTACGAGAATAACATAGTTTGCTACTTGACTTTGGTGGTTCTATAACGACATACAACTCTTTTAGATTAATAACTATGACTCAAACCGGACATTCCACGGTGAAAAAACCCTCATTGTCACACCCAAAGGTGGGTTACTACCTACTGGTCTCAGCAGTGTTTTTTAGTTCAAGTAAATGTGCATCAGAAGGCTAACACACTGTTGGGTAGTTTTTGTCCATCTCAATAAGAAAGATCTACACTATATAATACTTCAGAAAATCTTATAGTGTGCAAAAGTACATTGTTTCACACAAAATTGAAAATTACATTTGTAGGGAGGGGTGAAGATTTCAAATGAAAAAAACAAAAGGATAATTGCCAGAAGTATTAAGATAGAGAATTAGAGGCATCAGGGACATCGTCAAGGATGAAGGGACCAAGTTTACCTATCCTGAATAAAGTGAGGAACTTCTTCGACACCATGGTACGAGCTTCAGATGCCTTGTGGGGTATCTTCAATGCTTTCTGGAGCGCTTCAAACTGCTGCTCTATAAGGCTTTCCAGGTCACTTTCATCCTCCAAACTACCATTGAATTCCGAGAGAGGTGTGTATAGTGCACGCTGAACTTCAGTAACAATATCCTGCAAGGCAACACATTCAAGGATGTTGAAGGAAATGTTATGTTCAGATTGCTTCAATGTTCTGAATCGCATTTTGATATTTGGTACCCATTATAGATCATGGATTACCTCAATGTAATGCACATCAGAGTTACTTTGGGGCTTCCTCCTTTTTGGTAGAAGATCTCTGAGGTTATCCTTTTTGTCATCAGATTCACGCTTAAGCACCTCAGTTCCTCTACCATTCAAGTGCCTCCAGTGTAGGGGAGTGCTCCGAGTGTTCAGAACTGCTAGTAAATACTGAGCAATACGCTCTTCCCCAACCACAGAATCTTTCACGGACCCTGCATGGTTGTTTGAAATACTCAATTAGAACAAGGTACACTAAGAAGCAGTAGACAATTAACATATTTCTGAACTAAATGACCTAGCTACTGTACAAGAATTGATCGTCTTCTTTTTTTTTTTTTTTTGGGGGGGGTGGGGGGGTGGGGGAGGGGAGGTTTCACATGTACAATTTACTTCCGCAATACAAGAAGAATTTTCCAGAATTGGGCAGGCACATGTCAAGAACATGCTCAGGAAATGTAATGTACCATGTCAACAACGTTGCAAGATGTAGTAGAGAGAGAAAATTCACAACCAAACATAGAGAATAAAGCTTTAAAAGAGGTTTAAACCTGCTAAAGCTAGCTTTAACCCTGTTTCTATGATTGGGATACTAGGAACCAATACTCCTGGACTGTCCAAAACATATATGCTAGGGTGATGGGCAATCTGCATGCAACAGCAAAAAAAAATTAGTGAAAACATTAATAGCATATCATTCAATATATGATGAATGAATAGTCTGGAAGTATGTCAATGTAATAGAAAACACAACCACTTAATCTATTTCAAACCTTTCTTCATCTAAGTTAGAGCTTATGTCTGGATATTTTGATAACAATGGATCTAATCTTTGATTGATTTAATGAACCACTAAAGTAGCTTGCCAATTGAGAAGATATAAATAACTAATGTAAAGGAGAAGAGAAAATTAAAAAAAAATAAATATATATATATAATAAATAAAAAAAAGCAGAAGGAATCTGTTACGGAGCAAGCTGGCCTCCTCACAGAAGCTTGCTTTCTTTGCTAATCTATAAATTATAAGTTAGATTACGAATCCGTTAGGGTTTAGAGAAGAGAGGAAGAAAGAAGGAGAAAAATATGAGAAGAGAGTAGTGTGTTAAAGTTATACAGCTACATCCAAATATATACTTATAACTACAAAGTACCAAAAATACCCTTAAGGGTTACACATTCTAATATAATATAACATAACGTAGCACTCTTCAAGTTGGTGCATAAATGTCTCTCATGCCTAACTTGTAAATGATAGGATGAAAACCTTGCTACTAAGCCTCTTTGTGAAAATATTGGTCAACTGATTTTCTGATTTCACAAAGGGCATACAAATCAAACCCTTGTGCAGCTACTCTTTAATGAAGTGTCAATCAAACTGGATTTTGTGCGATGTTGATAGTTGTCTTGTTATCACAGTACAATCTCATAGGCCCATCACTGCTAATTCCGAGCTCACTCAATAGAATTTGGAGCCACATAAGTTGACAAACACCATGTGTCATTGCTTTGTACTCAGCCTATGCACTAGGCCAGTCTACCACTACTTGTTTTTTACTTCGGCACGTGATAATATTTCTTTCTATCAAGGTATAGTAACCTGAAGTAGATCTTCGGTCATCTACTGAACCTGCCCAATCTGCATCAGTAAATACTTCTAGCTTCAAGTGACCATTATTAGAGAACAAGATCATTTTTCATGTGGTTGACTTGACATACCTCAACATACGATAAACATCTTCAAGATGTGAGACTTGAATATCATACATGAATTGAACCCCCACAACATAAACAATATCCCGTCGAGTATGAGAGAGATATATCAATCTCCCCACTAATCTTTGGTATCTCTCCTTATCCACAATATCACCAACACCACTCACCAAAAATGGACCCAAGAAGGAGCAAGCGGGAACAACAAATGTTGGGGCAATTATTATCAAGCCAAACAACTATGCTCAATAATCAAGTGGCAATGATGGAGATGTTGAAAAGGCATGATGTCATCCTTAGGCGATTGGATCCACAAGCCTAGTCCCATCCATCCTCTTCCCATCCACCTTAGTGATTGGTTCTACCCAACTTTCCATCAATAGGTATCGCTGACTACTTTGTAATATTCCCAACAACACTGCTAGATATTGTAAACATTGATTCCGTATTCTCTATCTCAAAAGGAATCTCCACTCCATGTTTCTTCAGCAAAGCTCTAATTATTCCTCCAAAATGAAGAAAAGTATTGGCTACCTCATTATCTATTGCCCCAAACATCTCCATCATAATCAGATTAGGCAAGTCAATCTCAACCCATTACCAATAGCATAAGGAACACAACAGATAGTAGCACTATATTCTTAACTTGAGGCCATATGCTATTACAAGAGAAAATATTCAAAATTCTATACTCATTGTCATCTCTTTCTGCTACACCAAGTTTCTTCCATTACCCCCAAGATGCACCTGGTGAGATTAATTCACTAGCAACAACATTCAACTTAGGAACACCATTAGCGAGGTATGGATAGCCTGGCTTGGCCACCCTAAGTGATCCAATGACCTCAAGTCCTCAGCAATATCAGATAAAGTGAAACAACAAAACGATGTCCCCTCATAAAAGCTTTAATTTTAATTACATTATCATTGTAACCCTCAACATTACTATAAAATTCTCGTACCTGAGGGACCACTGCTACCCAGCTTCTCATGGCAAAGTTGGGCTAGTTGTACCTTCTAAACTCAGCTGGGATACCCAGGTGCTCCAGCCTCTACATGTCTATTGGCCCCTCCATAAAAAGAGGACGACCACCTCTCTTGTTGACAAATGGATATAAGACAGGATTGTATACATGTCTGGTTCTGATATTGGATCCCTCAACATCCTCCATTTCAACCCAGGAGTTAGGTTACCACAACCCCTACCTCTTCCCCTTCTAATTATGTTCCCCCTTGGTGGCATGATAACACATTAAAAATAAGGAGGTACAAACGGCTATGATTTTCTTCCGAATTGGTAGAAATGTGTAAAAGTGTCCGATCTATAATATTTATTTAAGCAAGATGTGGAGAAGGGTAGTTTAGTGATGTAGATGTTAAGACTAGAAATTATGGTAAAGAGAGAGAGGAGCAACACAAGTTTCAAAAGAAGGAGAGAGGCTTGGGGAAGTGACGAGTCAACCAATCAAAAGGCACAAATATATATGTATATGGGGATTTAAGGACCGATCCAAACAAAGGTGTTGACGTCAGCATGTCAGCGTCTGACAAAATCCATTGCTAGCTCCCGAGGTGATTTCCAATCAATTCCGACAACTTTGAGACTTTAGATTTGATCGGTGCTCTGATACCAAGTTAGATTATGAATCCGCTAGATTTTAAAAAAGAGTAAAAGAAAGGAGAAGAATATGAGAAGACAGTAATGTGCTAGGGTTACACACCTACATTCCAATATATATATTTTTATGTTCAATGATTAGGGGTGTCCGGGTCAACTTATGCGCACCTCGACAAATCTACTATCTAATCTGATCAAAGGCAAGCACCAATGCCGGGACTTAGATATTCATGAAGGATAAATCCCTCGTGGCCTGACCCCTACATCCCAATATATATAACCAAAAATTACCCTTAAAAGTTGCACGCCCTAAAATATAACATAATGTACATTAAAATTTTAATTTTGATGCGAGGCACTATACATTTATGAAGGTTGGTTATTGTAATCTCAAACATGAGAACCCATGTTGATACACATCCAGTGCAGAGAATGAAGTAAAGACTTTTATTTGACCACTATACATATATTATTTTTATTATGAAATTAAGTTTATCACAACCAGGTCTTCAATACTTTTTGGCTTATAAAAATTGCAAAGGAGAGGAGCAAGGGAAAGAGAATAGAAAGGGAAGGAGACTGCAGAACAGCTGCAGCTGTTAGTCCTTGACACCGGAGAGAGAGAGAGAGAGAGTAATTCTATCTTTATAGAAACAGTGTAATGCTCTGTTATACGTGGCATACTATAGCACAATTCCTCAGGTTATCCGTGCATGCAAATCACACCTGCCCAACTTGCCAAATGCACAGGATGATATTGCATTCAGTGCTTGTCTCAGCATATCTAGAAATAACCAACACACTACTGCATAATTTTCTAGGATGCATAAACTAGGTGAACTATCTCTCTGTCCAAAAGGAAAACAATGACATAAGAAATGAGCATTGTAAGAAAATCACTTATGAAAATCCCTCCTTTGAGATACCTAAAGATAAAATACCTCCTTTTGTACAGCATGCACTTCAGTAAGAATGAATATGACCAAGGGCACAATAGTGTACAAAACTTGACCTTATATCCGGCAATATCCTGTGTAACACCAGGCAATGGTCCCACTGTAGCTCGCTTAATCTTCTCCTGCACTAAGAAGAAATCATCATTACTTGAGACAATGTTTCAGACCCAGAAACACTGAGTATACACTTGGATCCAACTAATGCATTTGTTTTTCTGAGGGGCGCGAGGGAAAGCAAAAAAAAATTTGTAAACATCTTACCAGGAAATCGAGATGAAGCAATTTGATGGATCGAATTTATTAAAGCTGACTTGCCAACATTGGGGACACCGACCACCATAACAAGCAGAGTAGGTTCCCTTGAGATTACTTCCTTCAGTTTGAACTCCACAAGATCGAGAAGCTTTTACCCATAAACCATGAATTGGACATGTGACAAGATAATGGAAGAATTACGATACGAGCATAAAAGTTAAAGCAAGTCTAAAGTATAGGATATATATGGAAGACGTATAATAGTATTATTAGTTCTATCCACTAAATGTTGTGGATCTTAGTCTCAAATGTACATGACTGGCTACATATGCCGTTAGAGGGCACAAAATGTTCCCACAAATGCAACACCATCTCCAACAATTGTAAATAGTGTAAAGAACCATTTTTTCATATTCTCAAGACAGAATATATCAATAATGTAATTCAAATAAAGTAAAAGGCATTTAGAAGTAATAGATGCCTTGAATGCTATGCCCATAATCATGACTTCTACTATTCGCATTTACGAAGATACAATACATATGTTTGGGGTTAACAATGGAGAAGAAAGTAATACTTCTTTGCAAAAGGCAGCAACTATTAGAAACTCTGAAATTCCTGTTAAAGGGACACCCATGGAGTGATTTCTTAGAAGTAAAAAGGGACAAGCACCTTAACCATTCATCAGTTCAGAAGCCTCTCAATTGGATCCCTATACTAACCAACTCAGCTTTACATTTTCTTGCCAAGAAGGTTGCTCCTTGGAGGGTTTCAAAGCTTCTGGCAATGGTCCAAGAGTCTTTATTCTTTGAATGAAATGATTTTTGAGAATGGCAATACAAAGAATAGGTCATGTAGTATTGGGATCCAATTAATGTCTTATGATCAAGAGATATCAGGTCGGTGACACAAAATTGCCTGTACTGTTTTGGGCCTTCACACTGAGGTAGCATTACAAAAAGAAAAGAAACTTACAAAGCCCAAGCTTCAACGTACACTTGAGAATACAAAACAATAATAATGACATTATGATGGAAACAAGTTACTGTTGCCCATTTTGTGAATATATGTTGGAGGATAACCTGTTTAATTATCATCAGTTTCTCACGAAGTCTGCGTGTTACAGAGAAAACAAAAAACTAGTAAGTCAAAGGTTTTCCTTGGGAGCGTAATAACAGCAGGGTCCACATATCACCTACCACAATGCATTGGCAATAATGCAGCAGATTTTTCATGCTTAAGAACAAGACAGTACAAACTAATAGCAAGCATATACATTTGGGCTTACGTGGGTACATGATCACAGCATCACAACAGGTATTGTGTGTGTAAACCAGCATGTATAAAACTACCCTGACCAAAAATAAATAAACCGAATCATGACCTTTTGCAACAATAACAAACAATGAAATCACTAACCTTTCTAACAGAGCTCTTGCTGTGTGCATTTATGGAGAGGCAGTCTTGTTTACATGTATCAAAATAATGAATCCATTTCTGCGCAAACCACACCAATATGCAATAAGAGTTAGGAATCTCATAAACCTCATGGCATTTACCGTAATGTTCCAACTGATTTTTAGAAACACTGCGGCCATGAAGGAAAACAAAAACAGAGCAAATGGAAAAGCAATTGACTAGTGGAGAAAATAAGGGAGAAAAAAGCAATTATAAAATGTATTTGATTTCTTCCCTCCATGAGGTTTCCCACATTCCGACACTGCTAACAAGAAAAATTGGGTATATTCCAATCCATCTGAGCAATCTTTTCTCGATTACTTTCCCTTCATAAGTTTCATAACAACCAATCAAAAAAAAATTGACATTCCATCTTACGTATTCTATCTTATTTTCCTAGTTCCAAAAGGAGCCCGAATGCGAACAAAGTCGAAACTTGGAGTAGAATTGAAGTTCAGATAAATTTAGAATCGATCAATTTGTAGACACACACACACAAAATTATACAACTACACGCACATATACATACGATTGAAGTTGAGATAGAAGAGTACATGCATGATATTGGGATTGGCCAAATCTTTCTTGTTGAGAGCAATAAGGCGTCGTTTGCCGGAGAGCAAAGGCTGGAGGTCTTGGTTTGCAGAGGACAGTGGTATCTGTTTATGTATACATACGCAAAAAACATGAAATGAGATTTAAGAGAGTGTACTGTAGCAGAGACAAAGGGTTTTAGAGAGGGAGAAAGGAAGCGTACGCGAGCGTCGCGGACTTCGATGACGAAGTCGGCGAGCTTGAGGCGGTCGCGAATGGCTCGAGTGGCTGCAGCCATGTGGCCAGGGAACCAGTTGATGGTTCCACCACCGACGGCGAACCCCATCTCTCCTAAACCCTTCTTCAATGTTCTTCTCACTCCCCCAACCATCTCTCTCTCTCTCTCTCTCTCACACCAGTAATAACTCCAGCACAGTCCCTCCTTTTCGTCTCTCTCTCTCTCTCTCTCTCTCTCTCTATTGTGTAAGAAACGGAGCTCTGTATTTCTTCTCCTTACAGCCTTATGACCTGGAAATGAGGGCCTTTAAAAGGCCCAATAATTGAAACACCCTGACTACGTTGATTTGAATCTGGGCCAACCCAAATTCAGTTTTAAATGGGTCCTTTCAAAGTCAGTATATCAAATTAGACATAATTGTAAAAAAATACACATAACAAAATATTTTGAAAAAAAGTACACAACTAAGATATAAAGACGTAAATACCCATTTTGTAAAATTTTCTTTCCTAAAAACTGTAATCAGACATTTATCTTAAGCGCTGAAATTTAGGGTCATTTAATTTGAAATATCTAATGCACCTTCATTCATGCGTAATTTTTTTTTTTAAAGTAGTTTTGTTTCTAAATTATATTTATGCATTAAATATCTCCTAGTTTTACGAGAGAACTTTAATATTCCATTTATTTTAGGATATATCACTTTTATTTGAATTTCAAAATTTGTTAATATTCGAACTCCATAATAGTGTAACAAAAAATAGTATAACAATACACTGTAACAAAGACAGTGTAACAATACACTGTAACAAAAACAGTGTTCAGTGGTTTTGTGCATGTGGTAACAAATTCAAAACAGAGATGAACTGTTTTGAATGAAATTATATAAAAATATATGTTTGACAAAATGTAATAGTACAATATTTTTGTTACACTGTTATTATTACACTGTTATGGAGTTCGGATATTAATATAATTTGAAAACAAAACCACTTTCCAAAAAAAAATACACATGAATCAAGAAAGTACATAAAAATACGGAATATTAAAATTCTCTCATAAAACTAGGAGATATTTAATAAACCACTTTCCAAAAAAAATTCGCATGGATCAAGGGAGGATATAAAGGTTAGAAGAAAATATGAAAATTTCAAATAATAAACTTGGAAACAAATAAGTATCAAAATTGAGGACTTTTTTACCATACATTTTTTTTTTTGTACTTTTTTACAATTAACTTCAATTTGGTATACCCCATTTCAATTTTCTCGTTTTAAAAGGTTAAAACTAGTCCAACCCAAACTAGATTTCAAATAGAAGATGGTGTTCATGCCCAAATCTTGTCATTTTGAATTGGTATTAAATATTTTTTTTGAATTAAATTAGTGTTAAATATTTCAAAACTAATCACTTTTTTCAAGAGTTAATCTCACTTTGCACTTCAAAAGATACTTCGATTCTCAATTTGCATTCTCAATGTTATGAATTTATAGCAATATGGACCTGGCTCAGACTACCGTTCAATTTTCTGCCATAAATTGAAACACATGAATTGAAAGTTTTCTGTTACAGACTGTCGGCGCTTCGTGTGAGTTGCAAAAGATAGGGTTAGCTTCTATCTGATCAATAAAACCCTATTTTTGATACAGTAAAATGGTCTCAAATTGATTGCAGATGACAATATGCAGCGATTGACATATCTTATCCATATGTTCAAAGCACTTTTCACCTCACATGCTTCAATTTATGATGAAAAATTGCATGACAATCTATGTCAAGTTTACATTATTACTAATTTATAACATTTTTTAGTGATCAATTTAACTTTAATTAATTTTATTATCATATTTGTTAAATTTAGACTACAATGTGAAAACAGTGATTATAATTCATATTATGAATTACTTTTGGTGATATGTGATACTTTTATTAGATATATACATATTTGATAAATAATTTTAAAGTAAAGAGTGAAAAGATAAAATTTAAAAATTATTTGTTTTTAGACTTTAGCTCTGTATACTTATCAAATAATTTGATTCAATTTAATATTCAATTTTAGTGGATACAAAATAGTTTAAGAATTAAAAAATTCAACATTCAAATTTCAGTTTTTTCACAACACCTAAATGGTGGTCATAGGGTCAATAGAGGGTAAACGTTCTGGTTCAAAGTATCGGCTGATACTGATACCAATCGGATGAGTCAGACTTTCCAAGACGATACTATTATGCGATATGTATAAATCCCGAATCTCGCACGATTCGGTCTAGTCATCCAAATTGTGTCCGAGTCAGTTCAAAGTCGCTGAATGATCGTCACCAAATCTGTCGATACGGATCCGTGATGCCACGATATGATCACCTGAATCTCTCGTCATATTCAACATTTTTTTAAGTTATTTCGTCTGATACCGTGTCATGATCGTTGTATCTCATAACTTTCTGAATCCATAACTAATACCTCGACCTTGAACGATGGACCCGACTGTAATACGAATATACAAAATCTCAGGTTAGTGCATGTCCTACACGGCTATACATCTTTGTAATTCATCAAATATTCAGCTAATCTTCACCTTCAAGCCTAGCTGATCTCAAGGTTACCTGGTGTATGATATTTGTATAAATATCTAAAATATCAATGTTTGGTACAAGTATATAGATCCCATCAAATACTACATCCAAAACATTAGACATGGGGTCCTGCTGTGGTACCGACTGTACCTTTTCGGTATGGTACCGAAAAAATAAAATATACCATTGATGAATAATAAAGAAGTTACAACCGTTGATGAAGTCCATCACTTTTTACCAGCTACCCACTGAGCTTTACAAATTCATAAAAAAAAAAATATTCAGACAAGGACGAAGATGAAGGAGAAAGAAGAAGATGGAGTTACAGAGTTGTTTTTATCCCTATGAATCATTCAAGAGATTATAAATTATTTAGTAAGTTGAGATTATAGTAAACTTAAATTTAATAAAAAATAAATACACATAAAACTTTTTTTAGAATAAGATTATCATGTGGATACAATAAACCAAAGAGGAGAAAGGTTCCAGTCGGGGTAATTGGGGTTTGGTTAGTAAGAATACCAATTGTATGCAAGGTTACCATTTTTTTAATAAGATTATCACTTTTTTGAGACAAGATTATCACTTTTTTTTTGTAAGATTACCATTTTTAGGAAAGATTACCACTTTTCAAGGTAAAATTACACTGTTGAGGTAAGAGTACACATTTTTTGTTAACATTACCATTTTTTTAGACAAGATTATCACTTTTTTGGGGGTAAGATTACCATTTTTTAGGGAATATTACCACTGACGGCAAAATTACCAATGTTGATGTAAGAGTACCACTTTTTGGGTTAACATTACCACTTTTTTTGTTAGCATTATTACTTTTTTGGTTAACATTACCACTTTTTTTATTAACATTATCACTTTTTGAGACAAAATTATCACTATTTTATGGTAAGATTACCATTTTTTAGGGAAGATTACCACTTATTGAGGGAAAGATTATCACTGTTGAGGTAACAATATCATTTTTTTTTTGTAAGAATACAACTTTTTGGGTGTAACATTATCACTTTTATTTGGTAAGAATACCACTTTTTTGGTATGATTACCACTTTATGGCAAAATTATCACAATTTTTTTTTGGTAAAATTACCAATTTTTAGGGAAGATGACGACTAATTGAGGGCAAGATGACCACTGTTGAGGTAAGAGTACCACTTGTTTGGTTAAAATTACCAATTTTTAAGGAAGATTACCACTAATTGAGGGAAAGATTACCACTGTTGAGATAAGAGTACCACTTGTTCGGTTAAAATTACTACATTTTTTTGTTAGAATACAACTTTTTTAGGTGTAAGAATACAACTTTTTGGTGTAACATTATCACTTTTATTTGGTAAGAATACCACTTTTTTGGTATGATTACCAATTTTTGAGACAAAATTATCACTATTTATTGGGTAAGATTACCAATTTTTAGGGAAGATTACCACTTATTGAGAGCAGGTTTACCACGTAAGAGTAACACTTGTTTGGTTAATATTACCACTTTTTTTGTTGGGTTAATTGCACTAGAGGTCCCTAAAGTATGGAGTTTGTCCCATTTTTGTCTCAAATGTTTCAATTGCATCATTTTGATCCCTGAAGTATTGAATATGTTTCTATATAATACCCCAAGCAGACAGTGTCCAGATTGCTAACGATTTTTTATCATAAACTTGTCAAATGATACTTAAATATGGACAAAAAATAATTTGGATTACTCTTGATCAAATTTTTACTCAAACTTTGGTTAAATACCTACCTAAATTACACAGTTTTGATCATGAGCTATCCAAGTTTTGGTCAAAAGCTACCAATATTACACATTTTTTTGTCAATAGATACCCAAATTTTGTTTAAGAGCTATCAAAATTATTTTTTATCCATATTTAGCTATTACGTGACAAGTTTATGATAAAAAATCGTTAGAAATCTGGATGTTGTTTGCTTGAAGGATCATATAGAAACATATTCAATACTTCAGGGACTAAAATGGTGCAATTGAAACATTGAAGACCAAAATGAGACAGACCCATACTTTGGGGACCTCTAGTGCAATTAACCCTTTTTTGTTAGAATACAACTTTTTTTGGTGTAAGAATACAATTTTTTGGGTGTAATTAACACTTTTGAAGGTAAATTACAATCTTTTGGTATAATTAACACTTTTCGAGGTAAGTAACAATACCAATTTTAGGTAAGAATACCAGTTGTTTGGTGAAGGTTACAATTAGTTTGGTTACCATTTATTTAGGTAAGATTACCACTTTTTATATTTACCACTTGTTTGGAGAAGGTTACAATTTTTTTAGGTAAGGTTATCATTTTTTTAGTATAATTACCACTTTTTATCCTTAGGTTACCATTTTTTAGGACCGATCATGTGCGATCAAATACCAATTTGATCAGGACCGATCATGTGCTTGTTACCGATTAAGAACACCGATCTAATCACGACCTATCAAGTGCATTGGAGGAGGGATCAATGGAGGGAGGATGATTACAGTTCTTCTTCCTCTTCATTTTTTTCCCACTGTTATCCACAAATGACGACGAACTTGCTACATTGAAGGAAGGATTAACTGGATTGGAGGTGGGATCAACTGTATTGGAAGATGGATCAATGGAGGAAGGATGATTGCAGTTCTTCTTCCTCTTCAATTTTTCTCTACTGTTATCCACAACTTTTGACTTATACTTCTTTTTGCCACGTTCGGTCATTATACTGTTATTTGGTCTTACTGTAACAAGAAAAAAATATAGTCAAAAAAGAGAGGATTGCCTATTACTTTTGACCAATAATGACCGAAGGAGATGTGAGGAAGATATAATATTGCATTACTTTTGAACCATCATTCAATCGTTCAACCCCAACAACACATCCCTTATGCAACTATACAAAAGTATGATGAAATTGAGAGAAAGAGATAGAGAGAGAATGGATACCTCGGAGAAGAGGAAGGCGGTGGCAGTGACGGTGGTTGCTCTGGTCGTGGCTGTGGCAATGGCTCCGATGACAGTGAAATCGATTTGTATTTTACTAGCTAAAATCGATTTTACTCAGGTTTTTGAAATCGCGCTAGCTGAGAGAGAGATAAGGCTTATTTGGGGTTCAATTTGGGTTCTTGTTAGGGTTTTGGGTATGAAAAATCAGGTTTTTGAAATCGATTTGGGGTTCTAGGGTTTTAGGTATGGAAATTTTGGAGTAGATGAGTTCTTTGATTTGGGGGAATAAGAAAAGAAAAATGATATGATCGCTATTTGATCGGTATAGCGATCTAATCTGGATCGGTCTTGGTAGGGTGTAACGATCAAGTGTAGCGATCTTGATTTGATCGGTCATGGTTGGGTGTAGCGATCAAGTGCAGCAAACTAATCTGGATCGGTCATGGTTGGGTGTAGCAATCAAGTTTCGATCATGAGTCCAAAATAAATTTCACTTATACGCCTAAACTATCACCTTTTTTCAATTTTTCCCTCATATTTTTCATATTAAACCCTCAACTATGTAATTAGTTTCAAATTACCCCAAATTTTTTTACCTAATTTAATTTAACACCAAAATGGTGTTAACTTAACACTCAAATATGATAACTTTGTTGTAATTTATTTAGTACTGAAAAACTTTGTTGTAATAATTTTAACTTAACCCAAAATATAACCCCAAAAAATGACAATTTTACCCAAAAAAAAATTGGTCATAACCTTACTGTACTGTAGTTGTAATTTAGCCTAAAATAGTGGTGAACTTACAAAAAATTATAGATAATTATTATTTGTTATGACAATTTTTTGTTTTATTTTTATTTCAGGTTTAAATATAATAAATAATTATTATTTTTTAAAACTAATTTTAATTTATATTATTACTTATTTTTAAAATATACAGGTTTCACCAATTATGGATTTTGGGATGTATAAGTGACTTTAATACATCGTTTTTATTTTTTTGATATGGTATAAAAAAATTTGGGCAAAATCCAGTTTACCCCCTTGTTGTTTGGTCGTTGTGCACATCACCTCCTTGTGGTTCAAAAATCAGCACATAGCCCCCTTGTGTTTTTGGACTAAAGTGCGACCGTTACTATTTCTGTCAAAAGTGACATAAATTATAACACACGCGCTAGATTTGCAAGTATGAATGTAAAAAATTTTAGTCAGAGTGAAAACTCAATCTAAAAGTCCAAATATACCCTTGTGATATTTCAAATGGACATTTTTTTATCTTCTTCTACATTTTACTGTTAGAAAAAAAAATTCCTCATTTCTCATTTCACTTTTTCCGTCTCTGTGCCTCCCCAGCTCTCTCTCTCTCTCTCTCTCTCTCTTGTAATTGTTCTTGTGGTTTTCGGTGGGGATGGTGGGGTTTTTCAATGGGTTTGGGGGTGGGTTTCATGGGGTGTTGGGGGTGGGTTTTGGGGGGTTTGGGAGTGGATTTTCGGGGGTTTTAGTCCACATTTGCTACAAGGCATCATCCACAATTCTGTGATAAGGTAAGCTTGTTTTCATATTCAGTAACAATTTCCTAAAGTTTCTTTAGTGGTCGTGGTGTATAGTGAGAGAAAATCAAAACCCTTGTTTAAGCTTGAAACTTGAATTTTTGGGTATTCAAAATTTTGAGTTTCGGAAGTGAAGGGGGGCCTAATCCACCATTTTTAGGGTCAAGGAATCCATTTTTGAAGTTAAAATCGAGAAAGAATGAGGTTTGGTGAGTGAAAAATTGAATTAAAAATCGTGACAATTTTTGAAAATGATGAACCCGTTACTTTGGAGCTCGATTTCCACTTACCTTGTGCATGATCTGGTCAAACTAAATACATGGTTGGAAAGAGGGTAGAAATAGGTTAAATTTAGGTATTTGAATCACCCAAAAAGGTTGAGAAACGAGGGAGAAATTAAGGGTCAAAGTTGGCCCAAATGTTAAAAAAAATCTGGTATGTATATAACATGTCAAAATGAGTTTGTGATCACTTTTGAACTTAAATTCGTGGGTCATGGGGGCTATTTAAGGAAACAAGTCTGTGGGGTTTAAAACTAGGTTGAGAGTGGAGGATATTGGCATTGGTTTGAGGAAGTTTGGTACTTTGTGGAGAAAGAGAAAAGATTGTAAAGTTTGGTGGTTAGTTGATTTTTCAGAAAATTAGGCAACAACTGAGAGGGAGGAAGAAGATGATGAATAGTTGAGGGTATTAAAGTCATTTTATCACTTCTGTTTATGGTGTTAATTGTGCATATCAGTCTAAAAGCATAAGAGGGTAATGTGCTGATTTTCAAATCATAGGGGAGTCATGTGTAAAACACCCAAAGTACAAGGGGATAAACTGAATTTTGCCCAAAAAATAGAAATGGTATCGAAGCCAACTCTTTAGACATGGCCTTCTTATACCAACTCTCTGACATGGTAGACTTCTCCACTTCTCTTTACAACTGGGCTCTCATGTCTTGCTATCTTTATTAGTGTGATCGCCATGACAAGACGTCCATGTGCGTTTTGCTTGCACAATGACTTGGTACCCACCCTTTCCCCAACACTTGGCAATATGTTTCCGAAATCAAAACCCACATCACTTCATTTTTGACTTTAAGTTTTGTGGTCTTATCATTTTTGGCCAAATCAAGTAGTGTGAAGCTCACACAACAGTAACCTCATCCTTAGAAATAAGTTGTTTGGAATCCCGAGGTTAATAAATAGTAATAAAGATGGGTGGTAAATTTAGACGAATGACATATCTTTGATTGGATTGGAAAAAAGATTAGTTGATATGTGCGTAAGTTGACCCGAATATCCCTTACTCTT